>CM036587.1:144953636-145347904 GCA_020745705.1 Hemiprocne comata
AATTTGCCGCTCCACTGTTGCAAAACTACCATTCTCACAGACAAAAATACACCCAAATTATAATGCATCTTCTCAAAATTACTTTTTCTGTCCCAAAGTTTAAGGATCTACATTTCTGTCTTGGGAACAGCATAGGTAATCATAGTTCTGTACCTCCCTCAGTTCTTTACTGTGACTTTTAGAAAATGTGTATCAAGGCAGGATATTTTTTGCCCTTTTGGGTTAATTTGTTTTACATATTTCTCACTAGAAGTCTTAAATCTGTCTGTAGGGCAGATCCTGCCAACCCTCTTCTGTGAGCACATATTATCCTATAGGCTTTCATAAAGGTTTGCCCAGCAGAAGCAGAGTGCAATGATTTCCATATTTTTGCTACATTTGAATCTCGTGTATGTAAGAAAGCTCTTCCCCAGACATTTCTGTCAGCAGCTCTTGAGGTGGGTAGAGAGCAGGTGGAGCAAACTAGTAGCAGCTGATCAAAAATTCAAAGATCCACTGATTCACTCAGGCCCAACATCTCACTGTAGCAGAAGGGAGATTTTCCTCACACATTTTATGTCGTGATTCCCTGCAATGACTCATGTGATTTGGGATAAAATAAATATCAAGTACTTTATGATGTGCTAAATAGATGCATTTCTGATACTGCACATGGTGAATAATAAGAAGCTATAGTACACGAGCAAGCAACTCTGACTGGTGCAAATAATCGTCTCTGCAGAAAATGGTGGGAAGGAGCGACTGCCTTGTGCACGATTCTGTAAGACCCTTCATGTGGCTCTCAAGTATTTTCCATAATGTACTCACTAGTATGACTAATACCTGCTTGCATACTTCATTTTTACTATTTTTTCCTAGTACTTCTGAAGTGATCTTAAAGGTCTTTTCCAGCCTTGGTGATTCGGTGATTCGGTGATTCTGTGCCGTGCATAGTTTTGATACAGGTTTTGTTTGGGGAGAGAGTTTAAAATGTAAATAGTCCCTCATACTTATCCTGAAGGCTGCAGTTCAGCCTGTGCTTCTGGAAGAAGGTGGGAAGAATTGTAGTCATCCTTTTCACTTGTGGGAGTTCAGTGTGTGTCTCAGATTGGCCTCCAGGAAAGGTTTAACCCACTTAGCGGGGGGGGAGTTGTTGGCTGCAGTATTCAATGTGAAAACTAAGTGATTTTCAGATATCCTGGGCTGAAGCTGTCGCAATCCTTGAATAAAAGGAGTGAGATATTTAACTTCAACCAAGAGCGTATGAGAAGCCCATATACAGTATAGAAGCTGAATTTGTCCTGGTTGCAGCAGGTCATATTGCCGATGAGATCCAGCACAGCAGTTGGTGCTGCCCGGGATGCCAACGGGCTGGTGGCTCTGTGCCTGGGGACTGTGTGTTTGTGAAGGCCTGGCAGGAGGTGACATGGCCTCAGCCACCAAGGGAGGCTGTTACCCAGTGGTGTAGGACAGGCTCTCAACCATGGTTGAAAGCTCAGCAGTAGCGAGTGCAGTGAATGCTTAGCAGAAGCAAATAAATTTATAGATGTTTCACATGTTTGACGTAATTATTGTTTCCCTTTTTATTTTTCTTTAAGAAAAACACTTTTAATAGTAAAATTTGTGATGTGAAAGGCTTGCCTATAACCAGCATGTTGATCTGCCTCTGTGGAAGAGTTAAGCCATCACTGTGGTATGTTGCAATTTGGCATTTCTGATGCCTGAGCAAGCCTGGTTCAGACATGTAAATTTAAACTCAGTGAGACTTGGGACTAGAGAGAAAAGCAGGATCTGCCCTTTACAGATAAATTAGTTCAAAGTTAAACAAGACGTCTTTTATTTATGTTCTAGATACTAAGCGGGAGGCTAACAATTGTCAAAAATAATTTACATGCTTTAGTGCATATACATAAACCATTCAAATGTGTTAGTTAATGCTTTTTAAATTAAAAACATAAAGATGTGTGAACAAGATGAGTTCTTAGGAATGAAAAAGAGAGCCTCACAAAACCTTGTCAGCTTGAATCGAGGTTGATGATTCCTATTAGAACCATAATCAGATGTGCTAAAACGATGACAGTGCTGAATAAGTCAGCAAACGTGAGAAGCAGTAGGAACAGGACCATCGTGGGATGCTGTTAATGGCTGATTTCACTGAGTCTCAGAAGATACATGGCACTGCTTCTTGCTGGACTATTTTAAAACATTTGTGCTATGAGAGAGTCAAAAACAGAGAAAAAGTCTCGACCTCATAATTTGAAGAACATTTTCCCCTCCCCCAAATGCCTAGGAAATACAAAAATTTAAAATTAAAAAAAGACAACCTTCATGTCCGTCTATACTAAAGGGAGTGATGTTCTTTATACAGCAGCTTCTCTCACAGTTTTGCTATCATTTGAACACTAGATAAAATTAAAAATAAATGTAACAATAGTTATTGCCATTTTACTTCAATACAACAGAACGTTGGATTTTTTTTGCCATAGAAGGCAAGGCTTGCATCAAAACAAACTGTAGGCTTAGAGTTTGCAAGAAATTATGGAGTGTGCTATGTGTCTGGGTTTGTATACTTTATTTATCATCACTCTTGTCTTGTGAGGGCAGGTTTGTCATAACTTACTGCTTCACTTTTTATGAGTTATAGTCATGCTTTCATTTGCAAGCAATAAGAACAGCATAATTTCTCTCTTTTTGTTTTTCTTTATTCGTACATTCAGATGACCACAGTGAGAATCTGTGCCTATTAGTCCAGTAAAAATCCCTGCAAAGTAAAAATGCAGTTCATGTAAATGCTTGTGCACATTAGAAAAATATAAATACAAAGAACAGGCTTGTCCCAACATAGAGCAGTGCATAATGCCAGCATTAGCTATTAAAATCAGTGCATTAGGCTTATGGTAGATGCGTCTCTGTTAGTTTAGCATAATACTGGTAAAATTGCCAATCTGAAGCTCAGTTGCTGTAGCCATTAAAAAAGCAAATGCTCTTTCCCCTTCATTTATAGCAGTATTTGGTCAGTGTGCAATGTGATTAGGATGATATTCCATCACACTGGACTTCCATTAATCAATAGATAACCCTCTCAGTTGAGTAAATGCAGTTTCTCTCACATCTTAGGGCTAAGAAGACAAAAGTACGAATCCTACAAGACGGGGAAGTCTAGTCAGCAAAACAGGCAGCATGGAAATAAGGTTATTCTTGTTTCCCTGCCCTCTGGGCCACGTCTCTGCCCTTGTGCAATCCTTGTGGTACAGAGAAGTGTCAGACAGGAAGGCAGACTCCTGCTTGCCCCAGTTTGCTGTGGTGGTTTCATCTGGGTGAGTCAAGGGACACAGTGTGATGATACACAGATGCAGAAATATATACAGAGATGGCTTGAGAGGGAGGAACCCCCAGCTAGACACTGAACTGTCACATACTGGAGGTTGCCTTTCTGCCTAGAGCCAGCCTGCAATTTAGTGGAAACCCACCCAGAGGCAGGGTCACAGTCCTCTGTGAGCATTAAGAGAGCCAGAGCTTTCTCTGAATTGACCTCACCCCAAGCCTCGTCACGCCCAGGTGCTCCTGCCATGCTTGCAATCCCACACCACAGCTCTTTCACCTTGTCTTTCCAATACACCTCTTTTTAAGACTTTCTTAAGCAAAGGAGACCGTGGTGAAAAGTTATCATTCTTGCCAGTGGGCACTGGGTATGACATCTGATGGCTGCCAAAAAAAGAGACTTCTTTTTCCAACATGGAGCAGGTGGCAGTAGCTGACTGGAACACCATGCTGGCACTCGTTGTATCATAGCACTGACAGCAGAGCTGGAAACTAACAGGTTCACAGTTGCCTAATATCATCATGCTGAAGACGTTTTTAGAAAAGTTATGCAATTGATTAGCTGGCTACATATACCTCTTTTTTCGAGCTGAGTTGGTATTTTTCTTCTAACACAACTAATAGCAATAAAATAGATGTGCAGACAAAGTGCTGCAAATGAAGTTTTTAGCAGGTTTTGACAGCACGTCTTTCAAGAGCTCTCATGCCATCCTGCAAGAGCTGCTTGGAAGTTATATGAAATGCATCAGAAAGTGACCACCTTAATACGATTCATAAATCCAAGAGTAATAAATGATGTTTTTTTCTAAGGAAGAATGTTCCATGCACTTTTTTTGCTGTATCTCAGACTGCTCCACCACTTCTCTGCAGAAGGAGGCAATGCCATCTGAAGATACAGTGAGGAAAAGTGCTGTGTGATCTCTCCTGAATGGCAACTGTACCACGCTCTGCAGCCCAGATTCCCCCTAATTTTAGAAGTGTATCCAAGGCACCTAACTTCAGATCAGTGTCCACCTGACTGTTGATAATCCCAGCGCAGAGACAGGCATTTGAAAGAGCAATTGAGTTTACCTCTGATCTGAGTAAGAAGAGGAAACCTGGTGCAACAACCTCCCTTATTTTGGTGCCAGAGTTATGTATCTCAGTGTTTCACGGATTAAGCCAGGACTGTGTTGTCTCTCAAAACTGATCTGACAGATGCAGTGAAGTGATTTACTTCAGCTTAAATTGTGGTTTACTTATGAATTAGCTGGCAAATACTTAAAAAGAGACATTCTGGTAACATGGTTGGATACAAGTGGAAGAAATGACAATTGCTTTTCCCCCAGCAATGATGACAGAAGATCCATGACTCTGTTATTAATCTCAGAATCTTTATTAAAGCTTAATGGTAGATGCTGTAGTGAGGGAGCTTTTTATTTTTCTTTATTGTGTTTGCCTAGTGAAATGATTGCAACGTTTTCTTTTGGATAAGAACTTTGCTAGACTTACTTCTGTTTCTAAACCTGAAAAATTATAGCAGAGCAGTATGTTCTACGTGGAGCAGCAGCATAAGGCTATGGAGCTGTCAGTTGGTCAAGCAAAACCCGTCACTAATAACATAGCTTAGAGGAATCCAGTGGGCCCTAAAAAAGACATTGAGCATTATTTATACAGCTTATACTTTAAAAAAACTTCAAATGCTGCTGAATTTTGCTGTGGAAGAAAAGAAAGAGGCAAACTTTGCATTTCAGCAATAGAAATTCTACCTATAAATATTGTTTTCTGGAGGTTTTTTTAGCTAGAAAAATTGAGGTAAGCTGCACCTTTGAATGTTTTATTTCTCCCATGCTTTTCCTTCCCTTCCTGCCTTTCCCCTGTTCCTTTAGCTATTATCAGTAGTATAATACTTCAAGATTGGGAAAGAACAAAAGGAAGGTATATAAAATCCAAACTTCTGGGGGAAGACGGAATTGAAAATCAATAACCAAATGAGCAAGAAAACAATTACTTTCTGGTGCCAATGTTTTCATTTTCCTAGTAGGACTTCTGACCCTGAAATGTTCTACCTGCAGTAGCTCCCCATATTTGTTAATTATCAACCCACACTTCAAAGCTGATCGGTTTTCGAGGGCTTTTGTGGAGGTTAGCTCAGGAAAATGAGTATTCGGTACTGCAGGAATGTGTTTAATTTGAGGAGGTTTCATTTTGGTAAGGCTTGGGTTTGCATGAATGCATTGTACCTCTCAGATGTCCTTAAAGCATCTTGGGGATAGGCCCTTCAAAGAAAGAAAATAAATGTATGCAATATAAAAGTCACAGGGATATTTCTGACAGTGTCATATGATTTTGCATTGCAAGATAACATCTCTTGGAAAACGATAGCTAAATGGAATGTTTTAAAAATATATATGCTGCAGTAGTTGCTGACTGATAAGGACATACAGAAGGCTTTCTATTTTGTTTCACTTTGTTATATCTTTTAATAATTTAGCCTAGATATTATTTTTGTGCTGGTAGTGTCATTTCTGATCTCAGTTGTCCTCTGTCCCCCAAACTACCTTTGAAACTAATAAGTAAAACAAAATACCTAATTCTGCCCTCCCTATTTACACAAGATTAAGGCGGAGTTTTGCCCAGGGAGAACTGCATGGTCAGTCCAGTGATCTGGAAAACTGAAAAAAAAACAATAATACAAACTAAGACTCTCAAAAATAATGGTTAATGTTATTTTAGTATCTTATTAATTTCAAAGACATGTATGGCCATAAGTAATTCTAGATGCAGCCTAACACACGTTTTTTGTTAGTAGTAGAAAATTTCTGTTCTCATTCTCTGTTATAAAGAATGAAGAAAACACTATTTTTGTGTGCTTTATTACTTCCCCCTTGCTGACTGAACCAAATTTTTGATATTAACTTTTCCAAATTATGTATTTTTGAAAAAAATTATTAAAGAACAACTTTAGAAAACAGTTAACCTAAAGGTTAAGTGCAGAACACCATTTCAGCCCAGAGTAACTTAAGTCTTCTTTAAAAAGACCTAAGTGTAAAAAATAAAGACAGTATTTTTCCTTTTTCTTTTTTTTAAAGAAGCCACATGAAATGTTCTCCGAGTTAAGTTTTACCATTCATAATGAATGCAGTCTCGCCATTCAAATGCGACCATAAGTACACAGAAGATAAGAATTTAATTAAATGTAGATTAAAACCAAACAGGAAAACACACTCGCTGATAATTTTATCCCATCCTCTGGCCATATTTTTTATACTTCCTTCTTGTTCTTCTTTGGGCTATAGCTTATCAACATGCCGATAGTACCATAACTCATTACATCTGATGGTGCTGCTGAAATGTGCAGGCTTGGTGCTTGAATTTCAGAGGCACTTAAAATGCAAAGCATGTAAATGTCTATGTTAAATATATTAGTGTGGTAATGTTAGTGAAAAGAAAGTGATTTCTTACAAATCCTTGTGCCTCACATCATACATTATCATTGCCCAGCCACAAACTGGTTTAAAAAAAAAATCTGTTGAAGCTTTCACTTAAAATATTTTTCTCTTAAAATATATTTATTTTATTTTCATATGTCTTACCTGTCTATTTTCCTATTAATTTCAGTTACTGAAATACCTTACTGAACACACAGAGATTACAGTTTTGGTGCTTGGTTAAATACACATAAGGTAAAGAGGTGACGGTGAGAGGTCTGACTTATCCACGTAGTGTCGCAGTTCAAGGCCAAATGGCAGCGTGGAGGATAAATGGACCTGGATACCAAGCACTTTGCATCACAGATACATGCAATTTTATGAATTGTGTAATTTCTTTGTTCCGCAGGGGGAGACAAGAGGCTCCAGAAGCCAAGCGGTGCAGCTGGCACTGGGCTGGGGGGTCCCCAGGGGTCTGTCCCCAAGGGGTACCCTCAGTTGTAGGATAGGTACGGAATATCCCTTTCTTAATTGGCTCATCTGGCTTTAACAGTGATTAACAGCTTGTTATGATGAAGTTACACCTTTATTCTTTTAGTTGGGATACTCCCTTATCCTATAGGGTTAATTAAAGTTCATCCACTCATGCTCACCCTGCTGTCAGTTGGTCCCAACTGCCACACATTGCTGCACTTGCGTGTGTCAGTATTAATAATAAATTTTTAGAAAGATGATTTTTGAATGCACAAAAAGAATAAAGCAGTATGTTTTAAAGGAAAGCAGTTCCTATAGATTGAATTCATGGGCTCCTAACTGGCCCAATGGCACCCCTTCTGGCTCTGCTTGAACTGTAGCCTCTTACACATCTGCAACAAGTTCTTTAGCTAACTAGCATTGCAAGATGAAAGAAGAAGGTGATTCATAAATTATTTAACCTGAATTTGTCCACTGTTATTTATTTCCAATGTATTTTGCTCACTACAGTACATTTTGAGAAGAGAAACTAAGCAGTTCAGGGCTGTGAGGGTTTAAGTGATGGCAGAAAAGGCATTGGACCCAACTCAGTAATATGGAGATCAAAGTAGTAGTGTGCTTAATTAAATATTATGCTAAGGTTTAGAATGTCAGTGTATTCTTTAATATGCAATCTTGATTTATTAACCACTATTAAAACATAACGGAAATAATTTATATGCTTATGCTATCTTATATTTATAACCAAGGCCTATAAAAACTGGAACATCCTTTAGTTTTGCAGTAAGGCAAGAAGGATTTCTCTCTGCTATTTTATCAGCAAATAAATTATTTAGCTATTTTTTTAAGTGATTTAGAATGGTCTGAGACTTGCAAATGTGAATGTGAACTTTCCTTCAGCTCTAGACCAAGAGGTATTTTCAAATTAACAAGATGGATCTGCAACTTTTTATAATTAGACGGCCTTTGACCTGAGCTTTGTGGATCAATCAGAAGAGAAATTACTTAATGTAAAAAGTTTAATAATATTAGAAAGTAATTACTGAGGTAATCAGAGCAAACTCTGCACCTCATCAAGAGCCATACCTGACCTGCCATCCCTCAAATTTAGGACAGGATTTGAAAGCAAGTTTTTCAGTGCCAGGAAGTATATGACACCTATGAGTTAGCATTCCCCACCATTTCCCTAAGCATGTTTTCAGGGTAGGACCTAGCTTCCATTAGTTTCTTCCACTTCACACCAAAGTAAGGTAAGATCCATAAGAACTTGCATGTAAATATATATTTTTTTAAATTATTAACCTTAATAACAGTTTGTTTCAGGTGAAATATGAAGTATTTGTGTCTGAAAGTCAGCACTGGGCAAGACTCTTGAGTCTCTTCAGTGTTGAAGCTGTTTGATAAATTTCAAGTGATACACAAGTATACTATATTTTTGGACATACTAAAAGAAATCAAGAGCTATGTTTAAATAGAGTTAGAAAAAAAGTCTCATTCTTTTACAACATCCACTGCAGCCCTGTTAACATGGAAAAGTCAGCCCAAAGATCTGTAAAACAATGAAGCTTCAAGAGAGGGTGTTTCTCATCACTATAGTGACATTTTGGGATAGTTTAAAATGAAAAATCTTTCCAGCCCAACAATACTGCTGTATTCTTCAAAGGAAAGGATAACACAGCTTTTGAGAAAATCTAGAAGACTGAAAGCTGAATTTTTAGAGGCATTGCATCAGCTAGTTCCACAAAGGACTAGGTGCATCAAATACAGTTTGTATTTAGAACAATGAGACAGAGGAGAGAAAGCCTATTTCAATACTTCAGTGGCTAAGAGCTTTTTGGAGCACATTGTTAGGGCTTGCTGCTTTCCAGGAAAAGCTAAGCACTGCTCTGCAAGAGTGATGGTCTCTTCCCACATTTGCAGGTATAAGGACTGATATGCAGAAGAATTGATTCTTTTGTGCAGTTCCTGGGGGAAGGTAGAAAAGACTGCAGAAAAGCTGTAAAATTTAGTTTTCATTCATTGACTTTACTCCCTAAGTCCAGGAGGTGTTGGCTTTTGCGTTTCTGTCCCTCTGTACTCGGCCTTGGTGAGGCCACACCTTGAATACTGTGTCCAGTTTTGGTACCTCAATACAAGAAAGGCATTGAGGTGCTGCAGCGTTTCCAAAGGGCAACGAAGCTGATGAAGGCCTTGAGGGCAAGTCTTATGAGGAGTGGCTGAGGGAACTGGGGCTATTTAGTCTGAAGAAAAGGAGGCTGAGGGGAGACCTCATCAACCTCTACAGCTACCTGTAAAGAGGTAGGCACTGGTCTCTTCTCACTGGTAATAGAACAAGAGGGAATGGCCTCAAGCTGCACCAGGGAAGGTTTAGACTAGACATAAGGCAGAACTTTTTCACTGAAAGGGTTGTCAGACATTGGAACATGCTGCCCAGGGAGGTGGTTGAGTCACCATCCCTAGATGTGTTTAAAAGTCGTCTAGATGTGGCATTTGGGAATATGGCTTGGTGCTGGACTTGGTAGAGTTGGGCTAATGGTTGGACTCAATAATCTTGAATGTCTTTTCCAACCTAAGCGATTCTATGATTCTGCTAGCACAGATAGACAAAGAATTCAGCAGAACCATGGGTGTAGCAAGTCTAGGTATCACAGCATATGATATGGGTAATGTTTTCAGACAGGAAGTCAGCAAAAGTGGGTTTGGTGTTTTTTGAAATGAGAGCACAGAATTTTATTTGTCCTTTGTCAAGTTTGTTGCTTTCGAGCTTATCCAATTTTGGTGGAAAGCTGAAACCTGTCCCTGTGGATTTCACCATCTGGTAAAGGCTCCACAGTGGAGCGGAGCCTGCAGTACTGAGAACTCCCCATTCTCTCAGTGATCACAGGTCCAGGTCCTGCTGGTCCTCACTGCCTGCCAGGATCCAGCAGCCCTGGTTTGCACTGGAGCCGCCGGGGAGCTGCTGCCAGCAGTTGTGCAGAGGCAAGGGAAGCGTGGACTGCCTCCAGCTCAAAGGCTGTGTAGGTATCATCACTCCTCCTCCAGAAGATAGGTTAGGATGCAGAAATGTGGTGGGACAGAGCACCTCATAGGGAGATGGGCAGGGGGAGTTACGAGACTTATCTTGCAGATACTGTAACATTGCACAAGTGTCAGAGCTTAATAATTTTGGTGGCGTTTGAATCTGTTTCCCTTTAGAATCACACCTGCGTTGTGAAAGCCTTCAGCTTCTGATATCTAATAAAGACTATCTGTCTCCTAAACCTTGTAATTGTTAATCTATGCTTCTGGAGTGAAATGATCTACGTTCCACTTTTGTTTTTTTCTCTATATAGTTCACCATGGATGTCATGTGTGCACACAAACCTATTTGTGGCAAGTAAGGACTTATGTTTTAGCATGGTCTGTTATGTTTCACAGGTAATTTATTAATAGATATTTGTTTGCAAGGTACGCTATCACCCACAAAATTTTCCATATTCTGGTGTGCAGAAGCACATCCTGTACTTTATAAACAAAAAATTAATATTGCACGGATACTTGCAGTCATCCTAGTGCAAGAATGAAAATGCCTGGCAATTTTGCCATTTATTCTGTGAAATAAAATGTGAAAAGCTTTGCATACAAATGTGTGATGGCCAGTTGGTGTTAAATTCAAGAAAAGCCCTTTTCACAGAGAACTGATCCCCCAGCTGCCTTTGTTGATTTCTGCATCCCTTAAAAAATCAACATTACCTGTTGTCCAAAGGTGCTTATATTCTCAACAAATGCTATAATGATTGAATCATCTGTTCAGCATGGGTAGTTTTAAGTGAACTACAGGGTAGAGATTTCATTAGATTAAGTAGCTTTCTGCAAAATATTTGTGAAAATAAGCCAGGAGAATTAAACAATTGTGAAAGCGGAAAGGATAAAATGACCCCTGCTAATAACTAAGATTGCAGCCAGTAATCTCTTCTGTTTTGGCTGGATGATGAGTTCCTTAATAATTTCCCCCCTTCTGAATTCCTTTTCCTGCATTTTTTGTTTTCCAAAAACTGGGTTACAAGCTCACCGGAGAACCTAAGCCAATAAGCACAGCTCTCAAGTAGCAACAAACTTATATACATCACTTTAACAGCAATAGCTCCATCAGGCATTACAGGAAACACCCACACCTCATCATCGACAGTAACACTTTAACTGTCTGGGTTTCCAAATCCAGTGCCCAGCCTCAAAGTCAGATTGTGTGGCTAATGCATGTTGCAATGTTAACAATAGCATATTCTTTGCAGAAAAACTAAAATGACAGGTGTAGCTATTGATGCTTCAAGCACATACTCTGACCTAAAGACTTGCAATCTGCTGTGCTCAGTCCAGGACATACTGTGGCAACTGCGCTGTGCTGGGACTGTGCTGGAGACAGGCTGACAAATGCTGTCTATGAACTTTAATTTTGTCACCCCCCCAAAAAAATGTGGGTTTTATTTGCCTCTTAAGCTGGTTGGTGCTGGAAATGAGCATCTCCCTATGCCTTATTGGGAGAGTCTTTTCTTTCCAGTGTACAACATGACGGACTACAGGGAATATGTATGTAATGCGGTCTCTTTTCATACGTTACAGTATTTGAGCATACAGCCACACTTACAAGGCTGCTTCTTGTGAAATGTGCATCCTTCAGTTAATTTTGCAGTTAGAGTCTTGCTGCATTATAATTGCAAGTAGTATTGCCCTTTTGATTATTTCTCCTGACTTCCCTGTTTCTGCAAAAGAAGCAATTACAAAGAACCAAAGCGATAATACAGCAAACATAACTTTAATTCTGCTTTTGGTGATTTATCAGTTATTATATTTTAAATTTCTCTGCAGATCATTGATCCTAGTTTGATTTTGTTCATACATCAATTTTGTCTAATTCTAGGTAAATATAAGTCACATTTTTTACATTATACCCCTCAGAGGGCTTTATTTTTTTCATTTCAGTAACCATTATTTGAATCATAAAAAAACACATTACAGTATTCATAATGCACTGTTTGTGTGACAGTTTTTGAACTTTAATATTCTTTTCTGTAGTGTGCTGGCTTAGCAGCCTATAAAAGAGACATACTGTTTATAATGTTTCTTCGCCACAACAAATGCTGCACTTCTACGGTTTATGAAATGGCAGTAGTTTTCTAAATTTGTGATTCTTCTGTGTTCAGCAGTCAAGAACAGTTGTACATCTGCTCAGCACAGACTTTAGGAGACTATGAACTTTAATTGAGGAAAAATAATGAGGGTTCAGGGACCACTGATACAGAGTCGGTTGGTAAGGCAGGTGCCCTGCTGCCAGATCAATGGATTATTTACTCCTTTGTCATAAACAAGAAACAGTTGGGTCTGTGTAGAGATTACATTCATATTACAAAGCCAGGCTGCCTTTTTCTGTTCCATTGTAAACATGCAGTATATTGAATACTTTCAAAACTTGCTCTGAAAAACATAATAACTTTTCTCCTTCGCTTAATGATGCAATGTTTACCTTAATAGTATGATTTAAAGGAACCAGTTTAAATTCAGTAATACTCATTTTGCCAAATTCCTGGTGGGCATATTAATTAATAATCTGTACTTTGTGTGCATATACAGGATTCTGTGGGGGTTGGAGGGTGTTTACATGTGTATACAAAGGCATAGTTGTAATGCATAAAGCTAGATAAAAATACAGAATGAGAAAGATAATCATATGAAGATATTTAGAAGGGAAGAAAAAAGATGAGAAATTACAGATGAGCGCATTTAAGCCAATTTTTACAGTCTGACTACCGTAATGAAAATGTTGTTTCAGAACAGAGTTTATAAAAATTTTACACACCACTGAAGTGGAATTTCCTGATGCTTTAATCAGAAAAAATACAGACTGCTTTTCCACGTGAGTCAAGCAAGTAATCAGGAGTTTCAGTAAGCATCCCTAATCCTGAGTATGCTAGTGGCTATCTTTTACACACCTGTGTAACCCAACAGGGCAAGGTCAGCCAAAAAGGGCATGTTCTGATCTAATAGGCATTCATTAGAAAAGCAAACAAAGATCACTGTGCAAGACTGCACTGAATAAGCCTTAATTTCCATTTTAACAAGTCACTTAGTCTTACATTACTCCACACCATTCAAGAAAATATGGATGCCTAAATCACTCATGTCAGAGGTCATGGGATTAAGTTCCTGGTAATGGGTTGAGGGCCAAGGAGAGCTGACTTCTAAAACTAGGGTGTTAATCATCTGATCTCCTTTTTCAATACATTACTTTTTTTTTTGTTACCTAATGCAATTTGTGGAAATATTTTTCCTGAGGATCATTCCTTTTTGCACCCCACTTCCATATTTTTAATCAATAATGCTGAGTTAATCCTTTGGGGGATCTCAGTTTTCAATGCCCCCTGGGAATTACATTGTTGTATGTGAAGTATCTTCGACAAAAAAACGGTTTCTAAAATACAGATTTTTTTTTTTTCCAATAAATTGCTAATCACTAAAGTTATCCATATTATACCCAGATTTAATAAATACAGGAAAGTAAATTTTTATCTTGTCAGAAATACGAAGTGCCCCAGTTTCCATCCCACCTTTCTGCTGTTCTGAATAGCACAGGATAGATCACGCATTCTGTTCTTGGGCATGTATTTTACTCCTGAATATTGCACTCACTTTTTTCCTCATGTTTTACTGAAGTGATTTCCATTTCTTTGCATATTACCATTTCTGCACCTATTTCTCATGTTTGCTTTATAGCCATGCTGATGGGGTGATCACAGTCATGAAAAATACTGCTTCAGAGTGAGTGTGCCAACACGTGCATACTGTAAGGGGTGGGAAACAGACTGATGAGTGATGAAAAGTACCCACATTTGGCACTATTGCTACAAGGTACTATTTATGGGACTAGCATAGTTATAGCCTGCATTTTGCACATATGCAGAACCAATACACTACTTCGATTTTCTATGCTTAGATGTACTCAAGCTATTCAGTTACTCCAGATTTATTTCGGAGGACTTGAAAAGAGAATTTAGTTTGTAATTTTATGTCACCAGTGACGATCTAATCCACTAATGAAGCAACAAGTAATTGCATTTATAGAATTTTTGTATTATATTAATTCCATAATAAAAGCCAGTGAGTGTAAAATGTATACATTAAAATTTATAGAATACTTGTAATTTATTGATAATCAGGTAATTTGATTATTACCTAGTCTTCCTTAGAATTTGGAATCCAAAGGCAGTGAATTTTAAAAGAAGAAAATTACAGTATCTGTTTCCTCTTTATATAAGAATTAGAAATCTCGAGACTAGCCAGCCTATGTTTCTTGCAGAACTTGTTAAACAATGGCCAGGTAATATTTCAATAAACTGTTATGGCCACCAGTAACTACAGTGATCATAACAAATTTGTGTAGGTAATATATATTACTGATATATTTAACTTGCTAATTTTCATTTGTTATGTATAATTGCAATTCAAAGAGAGAGGCACTGCTTTTAGAGTTGAAGGATGTACTCAAAAAATAAAGAGCTTGTCTAGTGTGTCACGATCTGAAGCTGCATGTAAAAGAAATACAAGAGTTGTTAATCTTTTAAGTGCTGCACAGAACATTGATATTTTATCTGCTGTCCTGCATCCTCAAGAAAAAAAAAACAAACCACAACAGAACAACCCTACATGTTTCTGAAGTGTGTTGATTTTCATTTGACCACCATGAGTTTCATCTGCAGTTGTAAAAGCTGATGTAATAGCTGTTTGTATTTCATACAGCCATCTCCCGAGTGAGCCATAGGGGTTAATCTGAAGATTAGTAGCTCAAATCCCAGCATTTTCTGTAGCATAGTTTTCAGTTTTAAATTGTATGCTGTTATTGACTGTCTCCTTTCACTTCTTGCTAATTTTGATATTTGGAAGGACTACAACAGTATCTGAATGACAGCAAAGGTATGTGAGTAGAAATTATGTATTCCTTGCTGGGTTTATACATATATATATTTATATAAACATGTATTTTCACAAAAGCTTACCATAAACACAGTTAGCATTTGTGACCCTTTATATTTTTCCTGTATGCTCCCAATCTCACAAGTTGATCTACATATTGAATCTTGTAGCATATTGAGCATCTGACTAACTAAACAGGTGTTACTGATAAATTTAGATAATTTATTGTAAAATGGTATTTTCATCTGGAAGTTCAGGGGAAAAAGAAAGTGCTAACATGTAAAATACCTGAAAATACTTTACATAACTGCAAGAAATAAATTTATCTTTGCAGTCCTGGCTCCATGTGAAATTTTCTACCTGTCACTGGGCCAGGGAGAGAGGCTAAGTGTGTCTCTGATGCCTAATTTAAAGTGTTTTCATGATATTAAAATTGTTCTTTCATTGTAAATAGGATCCTTCTGAAAACTGGATTGGATCATATGGAAATTAAAACAATGTTAGTAAATATTTTTACTGGAGAGCATCTAAAACCTAGCCTTTTCTCTGAATTTCCAAAATCTCCACTTTATTAGTAGTATTTTGCAACTAGCATTTGCTTCCATCCCTCCGTATACTGCTGTCTTCTCTTATCCTAATGGCTCTCTAACCTAGCAGTAAGGACACAGCAGTATCTGAAGGCTGGATAGCAAGGAGAGCTCAAGCTGGAAATAAATGCACTTTTTAAACACTGAGATTAATTAGTCCTTAGATATTGTCTACCTCTTTGTTTCTTTTAATGGAGACTGCATACTTTTCAAAAAGAAAATTTTTACCACTGCATGTGAAGCACAAGCTGTTCCCAGAATTACTGAACAAAAGATATGCAGCAGGCAGGATGCCAGGCTGGATAACCAAAACAGGTTGCTTCAGGTGTCAAAATCAATGGAAATGGTCTTCCATTGTTTTGTTACTCTCTTCTCACTTCTCCTGTTACGTGCCCTCATGTTTTCAGTACTTCTTGGCATGCCTTTAGAGGTGAGAAGGAAGCACTTCTTGGCGTATTACAAGCAGAGCAGGATTCTCATGGGAGATGAAAAATATGATTGCCCTATAAGCAGAGATAGTATAAAACTTCTTGCATCCTCACCTGATACCCAGCTTTTGAACTTCATATACACTATTGATATCTGAGATTCCTATGAGAGGGGGCAGATTTCCAGGTTAATACAGATACCAGGTTGCAGATATCCTTTCAGCTGTACATCTATTAAAGAGGATTGATGAATCCCAATAGTGTGGGGTGAAGTTTTTTTCTTTGTTCTTTGTTGGGTTTTTTGGTGATGGTGGTTTTGTTTTGTGGTTTTTTGTTTGTTTTTAGGTTTGTTTTGTTTTGTTTTTCACATAGGTGTTAAGATCATGTTCTGGTCTAAGCTAATAGAACCCTTCTTTAACCCAGCAAAGGCTAACGTATGATTTATGACCTCAGTGGTGGGGTGGGCAGACTGAGGGACATACACAAACCTTCCCTAGGCACGGGATTATGCAGCCAGTTGGCTACCAAAGCATGTTACCCTGGCATGTAAGGGTCTGGTTGGTGCTGCTGAGGAGAAAGGTGGGAGAAAACCTTTCCTGTGAGTTGTTAGTCAAAGGGTGGGAGTTTTGGATAAGGGCACTGTGAACTACAACTATGTTTATTAGCAATTATGAATATAGCCAAATTGTGTTGTTTTGAGAAAATATTTTTCAATTAAAAGAAAATCCAGAAAAACTAAGTTTTACTTTTTCCTCCTTGACACATCTACAGTGCAGTCACTGAAACTGACATAGAGGAAGGGACAGAAAGGTGAACCTCTGCTCTATTCCAGCACGGCTGCAGCTGGCTGGAGGCCAGTGCCAGTGGCTCAGCCTGCCAGGACTCCCACTAAAACACAGGTGCCACTTCCTCCATTACAGTAGTTAAAATGTCACCTATTAAAATTAAAATGAGCATAGGTAGGTTTGCTTAACTTAGGGTGAAGACTTTTACTGCAATGCAAAAGCAGCTTCTGCATAAAACACCACAGTTATACCACAGGAGTGTGAGCACAAACGCAAAGTCCTATTTTTTAAGATTTGTAATTTGGCCCACATCAAAATAGTCCAATGAATAATAACAAGTGAAGAGGAGAGCTAAGGGGACAAACAAATATTCCACAGGCCTTCTGAAAAATGCACACTTAACCATTACTATGCTATGAACTGTGAATGGAGAGAACTATCACAACCAGTCTTGTGAGAAATAAAAGGTCATTCTGTAGATTAGCAGTTAGTATCATGAAATTATTTTGAGAGAAAAAATCATCAATGTTTATGCTTATGTTGTATTTATATAGAGAGAGTAAATTCAGCACACTGAATGGAACTAAAAAGTTCATTCTGGGTTTGTGGGGATTATTTTATTCTGTAACAATTACCACAGTAGATCAGACAAAAGATCTTTCTAACCCTCCACATCTTATCCCTAGAAAATGCTTCATCCATCTTCTTAACACCCACATCCCTGAAATTCATATTTATTTTTTTTTAAAGAGATAAGTCAGTGGATAAGGGGGATTGATGCCTTATCTGACAAACCGACCAAAGCCTGAACAAATGCTGTCTAATTGCCCCTTGCTAACTCTGCAGGCTGGACTATAGTTACCCTCCCCTCCTCCCACATGTCTACCTACATTTAAGCATGAAATGGCAGCATCTCATGAAGGTCTTTCCTCTGGGGTGATGTGGAGAATCTCACAAGAGAATCAAGAGAATTTCATCCTTTGCCATATTTATTTCCCCTTCCCTGAATCACTAAAAGTACAATAGAGAAAACATCGGTTAAGTTATCTTAAGAAGATTCAACTTTTATGCTGTAAAATGTGGATTTAAAAAATTAACTAAAAAACTAAATGTACTGTGTTTCATGGATTTGGGTAAGGAAAGAGACAGATCTGATTAATGTAGGAAGTGAACTTACTTTGATAAAGAAAATGGAATTTGTCTGCATTCAGATTCAATTACTAGTTATTCTGCTATGTACATAATTTTGTGAGTCAAATTTCTTATAAGACTGAAAAGTTTAAAAGATTTGGCTAGATATATTTCATGTCTGTTTGGGGGGGTTTTTTTAGTTGATTGTGAGAAAGGTATCTAAATACTGTTTCTGTAAGCAAATCAAAATGCTCTAAAATTATGTTATGGACAAACCAGAAATAGGTTATCACTGAGATTGTCAGGAATAAAGTAAAGTACTTTGTAATTGAAGTATTCATGCCATCTTCCCAAGCCTTTATTCCAAAAAGTGTCCTCATGCAAATAGAATAAATCACATTGCAAGCCTTTCAGAAATGCCATTTTCAGACTCTACCTTCTGATGATTACTGTTCTCTTTTTTCTGTAAAGTTCTATAGAGAATATATTTTAATTAGCTTCCACTTGATACCACTTCATACACACTGCCCAGATTTGACCCAGTGTCTGATCGTATAGAATGCATTACAAAAGAACTGGTCATTTGAGTGCTTTAATATAGCTTTGCATTAATGTGAGACATCATTTAGACAAGGCATTAAAAGTGTTATTTTAATGACTGAAGTGTGTAGGGTGGGAAGAAGCTTAATCTTTATAGGAAGAACAATTTCAATTAGCTCTAAAATATTAATTTGTTGGTATAACTATATACTCTAATGTATTTGGCTACAAAAAAATCTAATGAATAATAAATACATTTCTAGATCCCGGTCTAATTCCTGTGTTGTAACTAATACTGTCACTTGAAACAGGGAAAATAGTCTTTTATCGTTTATGATTTTGGTTGGGTTTGGTTTTTTTTAATCTGCTCATCACATAAAATTTTTTTTTCAGCATAATTTGAAAAGGTAGCATAACTGAGGAAAACAGCATGTGGATATTGGGTTATTGAATAGTTTGTAAATAGAAAGTCAACTTCTTTTTTTTTTCAGAAAGTGTCTTTTTTGTTTACCCAGTGAATTTAAAATACATTACAACTGATAGAAAGATGGTGTGCACCTGTAGAAAGCATGAAGACATTATCCTAAAATACCTAGGTGCTGTTAATCCATAATGCTATGTCTGAGAAGCAGATATATTGTCCTTGTTATTCCTGGTGCCTTCATTAGTATATTAGCCTTATATGCCTCATTTCTTATGGATAGTGGTATCCTCTGAAGTACTTTTATAACAGAACTTCTCATAAAATAATCAAGAATAACATAGTTAAAATTATTAATTACTGAGAATGCCTTGTTTCCAGAGGTATATCTAAGGCCTTGACAACCAGATATCATTTGGGAATGTCACCATTTTTCTTAAAAATGATTTCTAATTGTTCTGCAAGGATGCAGAGGGTCATTGCAACTTGTTAACTGCATGATATCTGGCTAGAGCTTTCTCCAAGACAGTCAATCTGTAGTACCACCTATTCCAACGTTGGTGGTTTTACTGATGAAAAAGCTTAATTTAATGAAGTTAAATTCCAGTACCTGAAGGGGGCCTACAGGAAAGCTGGGGAGGGGCTTTTCACCAGAGAGGGTAATGATAGGACAAGGGATAATGGTTTTACACTGAAAGAGGGGAGATTTAGGTTAGACATTAGGAAGACATTCTTCACCATGAGGGTAGTAAGGTGCTGGAATAGGTTGCCTAGGGAGGTTGTGGAAGCCCCCTCCCTGGAGGTGTTTAAGGCCAGGTTGGATGAGGCTTTGTGCAGCCTGGTCTAGTGGGAGGTGTCCCTGCTCATAGCAGGGAGCTTGGAACCTGATATCTTTAAAGTCCCTTCCAACCTTAACCACTCTGTGATTCTGTGAGTCATCCTGTTGCCCTTTGGTGTCAGAATTGGTCACAGACTGTTTTGTGGAAGAATGCTGATAGCTTGCTACCAAATAGTGTTTTTTTGCAGTTCATCCCCTGAAAGAAGCCAAATGTTCAGCTTCTATAACTGGCCTAGCTGTATTAAAGCCTATAAGGTGACCATATTGGGCTACCCTACGTTCTCCTGTCACTCTAACAAAATACCTATGCAAAATACAGTGCGACCGTTCTCAGTGTTTTAGAGCACGAATTTAAGTGCTTATGCTCAGAAAATAATTCCTTGCTCCTGCTCATGAAAGAGTGGAGGCACCTGGTGCCCAGACCTGGCTGTGGGTATTTCATTTACAGAAGGAGAGGGGATTTCAGACATACTCCAGTGCCAAGAATTTCCTGTTGTCTATCGTCCAGGTCAGCATGCCAGATCAGTCCTCAGATGCACTGATTATTTTTTTTCTCACGGATTGAGCAATGAGTCGTTCTGTGCCTTTCTTAGGTCCCCAAGTCACTTGCTAGAGTCAACCATCTAAACAGGAGACAGCTAGAGATCTCTAGACACCCCATTTGAATCTCTGAGGTGCTTGTTTAGCACCTTCTGATGTAGTTTGGTTTGTACCATCATTTCCCAGCAAAGCTTCCTAACAAACTCTGAATCATGTAATAATTTCTCTCCATAAATAATCTCAGTTTTGGTAGCCTTATTCCTTAGTTTGCTTCCTCTGGGATAAAAATGCTTAATTTCTTGATTTTTGTCAGCCCATTGTCTTTTCTATTCCTCTGCAATAAATGATGGAAAGTTAAAGAAAAAAACAACCTATGAATCTTCTTTTAAAAGCAGAGAAACCTATGTGTAGTTTCAGAAACTAGGTAAAAGAATGCTTTTGTAATAGATTTCATGCAGCAGTTGGCATTGGCAGTACTGCAAAAAGAGATGTATTCTGTCGTGCTCTGTTTGATCAAGTGCTAAACCCGTGTGATCAATAGAGAGACAGATGTCGGGTGCAGATGGCGATGCCGTGATACCTGGGGCAGAGTGGGCCTGCCAGAATGACAGAATGGGAACAAGGAAGAGCAGCAATGCAACAGAATGTGACAAATGAAATTAGGGTTTATACTAGTCGATAATTTACAGCTAATAGAAAGTGACAGAATTTTTCAGCATACAGCACATTTACTCTCGTAATACTATAGTCAATGCATTTTTCATGCAAAACAATAGGAGCTGCTATGAGGACGAGGCTCTAGCTGTATGTATTTTGTTACATGGCAACTTGTACCACTGATTTTTAAACAAAGCTAGTAATGTCAGATTTCAAGTAAGCGCCAAGTATATGAAACAAGATTATATTTTCAACTTTTAAATGAGTCCATCTGATACTCAGATTGTGTAGCAGACCTCTAGCAAGAAAACTAAGACATTATTACCTGTTTATATGAATATAAAGTAGAGATCTACCACAGCCATGTAAATAAGTCTTGAATGGCCATTATTATTTGCAGACTGAGTTTGTCATCTATTTCATTCTTTTCTTTAATTAGAATTATGGAGCAAGCACAATGAGATTTCTTCTCTCCTCCTCTCCAAATTCCAATCTAAAATCCATAGTTAATGCACTTGGCAGCTTATTGTCTTCTATTTCATGCTGATATAATTCAGAGTAGATTGATTGGTAGCTTAGGGTTATACCCTTTATGTTAAAGGTTAAAATAACTTTTTTTTTCCTTTTCTGAGTCTCATGAACTATGTATGCATGTGTGTATAGATGTGTATATATTAATGGGAAATATATGCACACATGCATATAAATACATATATATGGAATTTTAATATATTAAAAATTAAGCACATACACTTCCATTATACTTTCCAAGTTTACCCTGATGCCAAATCTAATAAAAATAGGGCTCCCATCCCATAAAAAATGAAGGCTGAGTGACTGAAAACATAATGTATTGGTCAAATATTTTATTGTTCAATTTAATGTTTTCTATTTATGGGACAAAAGGAATGGACATTTTTATACTAAGAGCAGTTAGGTCCTATTCTGCAGACTTGATTTCCATCGGTTCTGGGAGTGAGGGGTCTTCCTTTAACAGCCTGTGATGGCATTCAGCAAGCCAAACTGAATCAGAACAAGAAAAAATCCCTCTTGCTCGTCTTGTTGTGCTACCTACTACCTGCTCAGCTTGATATGTTTTTCACACATAAAGGTAAATATCTCCCAATGCTGATGCCACTTGATTTTTAGGGTAGAATCTGAACTTAGTTTGGACACAGTAAACACAGAAAATCACCATTATGAACACCACTGCCTTTCCTTCAGGCCTCTGACATCTACCCAGCTATCTATCACACTCATTTCTATGGTGCATTAGTTGCAGTGGACAGTCATTTTGACTTGATGTCATGATATTCATACCTAGGTGAGAGAAGACCTTTTGATGTAATTTTTCTTCCTGAAGCTGTGCAACTGTCAGTCTTTGTTATGGTTACATAGAGCATATCTAAGGTTTCCATCAATAATTCCTTGGATAATGATAGATCAGTTTGACAAAAACAGCTTTGTAGGCTGTGGATATGTATGTCTACTAGTAAAACAAAACATTCCTCCATTCTTTGATGTGCCTTTTGACAATGTGAATTTGTTACTTTTCCCATGCCTACAGACAGCATAGAACTTTTTTTCTCCCAAGGAATGTGATTCCTTGCAAAAGCAGATTTGTGCACCAATAAATATCATATTTTCTAGCAAATTCAGGGCCTCAAATAGATTGATTTCGTCATAAAATAAGCTCATCTTTTTCTTCATCCTTTTTTTTCTACACTACATACGGTATGGACAGTTGGAATTTTACAGGTATGACAAGGAAGAGCAAATACCTATGTTCAGCATTTGTAATATTTGCCACAGATGACAGATATTGAAAATGTGAGAACTATGCCAAAAGACTTACCTCCAAAAGGTCTAATATACACACCTGTACTTGCTTTGAACTTATCTAATACACTAAACTTGCATTTAGTGAACTTTACTGTATTTAGCATTTATTCTGTCTAACAAAGAGGGGTCTCAAATTACCATCACATGCAGCAAGTCAGATGGCCAAGCCTGTAGTGGAGACTGAAGTGTTAAGATTCAGAACGCCCTGGAAAGAGAAAATAAGCTATTAACCTTGAAACTCAAATAGCTTACTAAGGATGGTGTGATGCTTAAAAGAGAACATAATTTTATTGGTAATATATTCTTTCCTTCTCCAAAGTTGTAGCCAAGCAAAACAGAAGAGACAGCAGGTCTTCTCCTCTGAGCACTGGCACAGTGGTATCATCTTGGAAAGCCAAGCTGGGAGAAGAACAATCATCTGTGATATTGAGAATCTGGCATGTTTCAGGTGCCATTAATCCACACGCATGTGCCCCAGCTGCTACACTGGCTGGAAGGGGCTCACCTGTTGCAAAGAGATGGTCTATCCAGTAACTTAGGCAGATGAAAAAGAATGAGCAGGTGTGTCAGCAGGAGCTGGCACCAGATTAAGAAACAAATCAGAACCAGGGGTTTCTTATGACTCTCTTTGCTACAGGTTCAGGCCTATAGAAGGGCTGACACTTCATGCAGTCTGAAGCATGAGATTTATTTTGATTGACACTGAAAGTCTGTTTGGATACTAGCCAGTTGTTCAAAAGGAAATTGTGTGGAGAATTTATTGGAGAAAACTTTAGTGAGCAAAATAGTATTAAATGTTCATTCTCCAGTCTTTCACAGTTACCTAGAAAATCGCCGAGCGTTTTCAAGTAGCTTCTCAAGTACAGAAAATGTGTGTGGGGCATATGGTTAGCTGAAAAGTTCTTAGCATGTCTGAAGCTGTGTAATATTATAAATTACGTGTATGCTTATACTGTGGGGCCTTTCACCATTAGTATGATCATATGGCCTAATGCACAGCTACATTATCCCAGGTGTGACATGCTGAGTCCCTTTGTATATTGTGAAACTCAGAAGTACCTAACAGCTCTATTTCAGTGACAATGCACAGCTTTATCTGAGCCCCAAAGGCAACCATTCAATTGAATGAGACTAGATTTCTCTTTGAAACACATCTAAAGATCTTTTGCTACAGATCACAAAAGCCTATACAGTTTTTAGAACAAGACAGAGGCTGTCAGTTTGCCATATATGAAACCTCTTGAGTACAGTGTGAAGCTCTGATCACAGCTGAAGAAGGGCAACTGGAGTGATCAAGGCAGCAGCTATCTAACGTAAATAGACAAAAAATCGGAGACTTCTGGATTTGGTCAAGAGAAAGCTGAGGGGGAAGTATTATAGGCTTACAAAATCTTGAAGTTGGTGGATAAAGTTAATGAACAATTGTTATTCCTCACATCCTGCGGCACTAGAGGAAATCGGGAGAAGAACAATTTAAAACAGATTATCATGGCAGGGAGTTAACTTTGTGAACTTGTTGCCATAGGAGCCTGTGAATGCAGACAGTATCAGCAGGTTCAGAAAGAGATTGGACAAGTTCCTTCACCCACTAACATGACTAATCCATGGGCATGCTTGGGAATTCTTAGCGGAATGAACTGCAGAAGGAGGCCAGTTCTCAAATCCTTACTAAATAATCACCTGTTGCTACTCAAGCCAGAGTCTAAACTAGATAGACAACCTTCTGTTCCAGTAGGGTATTTTTTACGTTTCTAAAGAAAATGCAGTAGCACAAAGACTGTAAGAGAAGTCATTCTCCTATCAAAAACACCAGACAGTAGGAGTGCTTCTGAACCGTGGTTTTTACCAGAACTATTAGTAAAGGAGACCGTTTAAAGACATTTCTAAGTAAGGATACTAAGTAGAACTATCGTTTCTCAAGAGTAAAATATCAAAATAAATTCAGATTTTAAAAGGTGTAAAGACAATTTTCATCTTATTGTCATTTGACCTCTCAGTTATGACATTTAATGTTATTAGACTTTGATGGTTAATGAGAAAAATTATGTTTCCTTCAGCACATGTAGAACACCAAGCATGAAGATAGGCACTCAGACAGGGTGAACAGAGATAGAAAAGCCAATCAAAGGTTCTAATTATCATAGTTATCATTATAATATTCTTAACAGGTTGCCATCCAGAGGATCTTTCTGCAGAAGACTGATGACTGCCATATTCTAGAGCCTCTTCTTCATCACTTGCATTTTGATGGCACCTATACTATGTTAAAACTGGCATTTCTCCTTTTTAGCAGGCACAATTCCACCCTAACAGATGGTCATGATGATAGACATGCCAAAGAACCAGTATGTGTATCAAGTTTGATTATTAGGGATGATATTCCTATCCAAGAACTTTTGAGTGGCATTCTGTACTGATCGCCTGAACCTACTGGTATGGTTGGAACTAATGGTGTTTCACTAAAGTTAAGGGATGTGTTAACTGCAAAACAGGGAGATGAGGACTATGTAACTTAAGGTCTTGATAAAGTGGAAATAAAGACCACTGCCTCTGGATCACTCGCTCCAATCTAGAAAAAATAGATCGTGAAGCAAAATAGTTAACTTTTACTGGCTACCTAGTAGCATAATTTAGTGTTTCTGGTGTATTTCCTAGTAAATAGTTGTTCTTTTTCAAATGACATTGTAGCTGGCCAGCACAGATCCTACTGCAACCACAGGCAGTGAAAAAATCTGCTGAAAGGAGAGCTGAATCAGTAGAAGATTGGAGCAATATGTAAAGGTTTATCAAAGCTGAATTGCACACCTCCTAGCATTGACTCCTGTTGTCAGAAGGTACGTTGTGCTGTACCTGTTTTTTAGCACAGTGCAAAACTGTCACATTTTTCATAAGAAAGAACTAATTTTAAAATAGAAGACACTTTAATGACAGCAGAAATATTTTAGCTGATTTAAGCCGAAATTAGTATGTTGTGAAAAAATTATATTATCGAGGTCCCTACTCTTATTTGTGCCAGAGGCAAATATGAATCACAGGTGGCAAAAAAAGGCATTTAGTTTTAACATGTTTTCCCTCTGAAAGAAATCAGTGTGATGCATAAAGAAAATCCTAGAATGTGAAATCTGGTTAAACTAGAATTTCTGTTAAATATTTGCTTATATTTTGTGGCACTATCCTTCTTGTTCAGTTGATGTTGAATAAGATTTTTAATATTTTTCTTTGACATAAATTTTTACCAAAGTACTGCTGAGGCATCAGTATTGATTTACTTCTTATTTCTTTACTTTCTTGTACTTGTGTTTTGCATTTTAAATTCAGAAGGAAGGGTATCAAAAGCTCTGACTAGGAAGAGTTCATACAGTTTTTAAAGTGGGAGTTTCTAATTTATTTTCCATTTGAAATCAAAATATGTAATCCTGCCTGCAAATGTCCATCCATTATTTCCATTGGTTTATGAGGGCTTACAGTGATATAGCAAAGCCAGACATTTATTTGACTGGTCTACTGGAGATACACATGCAGGGGTTTTTTGATGAGATAATAGTACTAATAATTTAACCTTTATTATTCAAAGTCATCAATGCACTTCACAATGCATTGAGGATGCATTAAGCTATAAATGACACTTGTGGAGTCCATATGGTATGTTGACTGAGGTGAGCAGATCATTACCCTAAGTTTTCACTCCCTGGCAGGTGTATGAAGGCACCAGTTAACCCACCTACTACTGTCCTTTTTAAGCTAGTAGTCCAGACCCATGATCAGTGACTGTTGAACACATTTAAGAAGTGTGATTTGCAAATCCTGTAAAAAATGTTGAGTGAAAATGGTTCCAAAATCTTTTTCCTAATTATTATCAACACAAGCCTTTCAGAAGTCTTTAGAACTAAGATATGTTCAGGAGGATTTTATTTCTTTTGAGTTTTTCTTCTTCGGAATAATTTCTATTATTTTTTCTTTTCTTGATTAGTAATAGGGACCCAGTTCAATAAGAGGATTGAAATACCTTAGAGATTGGGTTACTTTGGCAGTAGCAGATTGAAATGGAACTTCCCTGCTCTAACCTGTGCCTTTTGCAGAGGGAAATAAAACCTGCAAGAGAAATGGTTCCCATTGCTACTTTCTATCACCAGTAATCTTAGGTCATGGTAGAACACACCAGTGTGCAGGAAGGGCTTATTCACTGTCCACACCTGGCCCAGTCTGCTGGCTGGCACTGTCTGCTTTAGGGGCTTCCCTGTGTCCTGTGGGAATGCTTCACTGGATAGGAGTTTGTATTCCTAATTATCTCTTGGCTTGGCCAAGACTATTCTTTTTTAGGAGCTTTTTTTGTTTTTCCATGTCTGTTTCTCTTAAATATTTTCTTTAATTATAAACTCCATAATGCTTAATGGTTAAATGTAGGTGCACTGATTTTAGTATAACATCCAGAGAAATAAATGCTGAAACCAGGCAAGTGAGATGTTACTCCATTTTCCAGTAACAAATTAAAAGGTTCTATTTTGACACAAGATTTGCAGAATGATTGTTGATTACAGGTGGATTTTTTCACTATATTTAATTTTCAAATACCAGATCAGTTAAATAGAAGCTAGGTCAATTAGATGATTTATCTGATGAGCAATGTTTCTTGTTTAATGTTAATTCCTGAAGACCAATACTCTTAGTCAGGCATTGTTTTTCATCTACTGGAAGTCTAATAGTTAGAAATTCCACTGGTAGATAAGTATTCGGTATCTGTGCACGTTTTTAAGATCAACATATCCACTTTCTATGTCTTTAAAAAGTTAATTTTGTGCTCTGTGTCTTCCTTTGTGAAATTACAATTTACATTTTGATTCACCATAAAATTCAGTTCAAACTTTTCCTACTATTTAATTCTAGAGATCCGGCTGCTTTTATTAAACAGATTGTCCTTTGATCTCAAGGAGACAATTGCTGTTTTACTCCTTTAATGAAGCTTTTATTATTATAGACAAAATGAATATTAGACCAAATGGTAGTAGAAATCTCAGAGGGAAACATGCTCCTGTGTCTGGATCTTGGAAAAGCAGAACAATTCATTTAAATCAGTGATGATGCTCAATAAACCTATTGTCCCTGTTCTTATTTACTTTCCTTTATTTATTTATTTTACTGTTATGGGTCACTGATTTTGTTCGTGAGATTCAAGGTACTAGTCAGAATTCCTCTGTCACCCATGGCACATTGGGCAGCTCTTAAGTGTTACTGAGAAGAAAGGAGGTAGGATTTAAAAAGGACACCTTATTTATACTGCTAAGCAGCTAATGCCCATTTTGTACCTGGCCTCTTAACAGACATCAGTCAGGATCATGTTTCTGTGCCTTTTAGACCCTTATTTCGTAGAAGCTAAAGGGTTCAGATCTGAAAGTGACATTTCAGAGAGGAAAAGGAGGGGGGATGGACACACATGGAGAATAGAATGGAACAGAAGATAGAGGTACTTGAAGTTAAACATTAGTTAAACATTTCAGAAAGGAGCGGTGGGGAGAATGCAGGTGACATGAATTTTAGCAGCACACATACAGTCCCCTTTCCCTGATATAGTACAGCAGTAAGTGGCCACAAACCAGCAGATTTATTAAAACTTTGGTAATTTTTTTTGTTCTCTTTATTATTTTTCCACCTATGCTATCTACTGTAGACACAAACACAACTTTGGGAACAGTATCATTGGTTGCACCACACTGCTGGGCTGAAGGTTTAATCTGGAAGTATCTTTGGGCATTATGTCATTCTGTAGAAAAATGCATACGCTGCAACTGAAGGCACGTTGTGAGGACTTTCTAAGGTCTGCTACTGTTTGCTGCTAGATGTCATCACAGAAAAAAAGATGCTGCTCAACAAGAAGGCATAGTTTGACTAGAGCAGTGGCAGTTATCTCAGTATGAATTGATTTGATGACCAGAAAGATACTGGGGCTTCGGCAGATGTGCAAATGTGAGGCGCTTCAGCCACCTGATTTCTGATGCCATTCTACATCCAAATCCTGAAGTAACACAAAAGCTAGGGAAAGAGGAACTCCTGAATCAGCAACAAGGTGTGCACAAAACATAACAGTTATTGATTTTAAAATTAGTAAGCAAAACTGTATAATCTCAGAATATGCAACACTTCTGAGAGTTAAGTCCTTGTAAAAGAGAATTCGTAACTCTGGCAACCCAAATGTGGCCATGACTAATGATACTATGGGCCACCCAAACTATTTATCTTCTGGATCCAACATGGAATTCTTTCTAATACAGGTAAAATAACTTACAAACATTTAACACCTGTGAGCAGAAAAGATAAGTATTTTGTCAGTTCTAAGTACAATATATATTTTTTTTTTTGGTAGGATAAAAAGGAATTTTATTTCTTTTTCTGCTGTTTCTTGTAAAGTTATGGTAGAGAGCAAACAGAAGGTATGAACAGAGATTTAAAGTGATGAGATGTCCCATGCCTGTTTACAAGTCAGGATTTCATTTTACATAGAATTCTCTATAGCGACTTTTTAAAATTTAAATTAGAAACATGTCCAGCAATGCATGCAAAGTGTTCATTCATTGTAGTAAACTACAAAAATATTGCTTTTATGCAATGAGAATGCCATTGTAGAATTTTAAAAGGCATAGAAATAAAAGACTCTGGATTGGAGTGATTTAAACAAACTCACTAGGATATAGTAGATGATTAAAATACAATCTATAATTACATTACACTGGTATCAGGTAAGGATAAAAGCCTATAAATACACTGGGGTCAGGGTAAGCATAAAAAATGAAACAGTTATTTGAATAATCTGAGATCAAGTTGCAGTAATTAAAAATGAATGTATTATTCAAATGAAGGAATTAGGTTACAACACTCCTCATATGAAAATATTATTGTGACAGACTGAAATAAGTTGGAAGCGATTTTGATAAAAAATTGGGGCGAGAAATATAATGATTTACATTGGGGAAAAAGTAGACAATCTATGTGGATGAGAGTATTTGCAACTCCTCCTTCAAATCCCTCATCAAAACTCATACCTTGCTTCTGTCCTTCGAGAATTATCCTGTACTCTGAGCCTCTTCCTGGACTTCACTCACTCAGATATATCGATCAAACCATTAAAAATTACAAGTGCTGTAGGTAAGGACTCTACATGCTCTCACAAAGGAATTAATGGGATCTGTTCTCACCAGCAGGCATATTGTGTAATCTACCCCACACATTGCTTTTTATCCATTTTTATTGCCATTACCCAGGTCATTTCTGTCATTTGTCTCCTGTTCATTCTTTGTGATCTCCTGTCAGCTTGGAGGCCAAAGTCTACACATAAGACTGACATGAAATGGTGTTATTCATGTAAATAGTTGATGGATACTTACAGATTAAGCACTTGTTATTATAAATAAAGGTTTTTGAAATCTGACCTTTCCATGGCAAACTCCACAGAGCAGGAGCGTGTCTGGAGGAGTCTTGAATATGTAAACCAAGGATATTTAAATATTAATAATAATTAATAATGAAAGAATCAGAAAGCAACTTGGTTTTTTGTTTGTTTGGTTTTTTGGTTTTCAGGTAATAGCTTTCATATCCCTCATATTAATTAACTTCTACAAACATGGTTTCAGAGCCAGCTCTGAGTGGCTCTTTGCCATTGCCCATAGCAGAAGAGTAGAGAGCTGCTCTGCAGGTGCATGTATGCCCACCAGCAGACCCATTTGAAATTCTCCCAGATAAGCGAAGGAGAGCACACCAGAAGTCAAAGCAAGATCAGGAGTAGCTTTCTTCATTTTTGCTCAGTGACTGCTCTGGGAAATTCTCCTGAAACCTTTCTAGCATCTGCAAAAGTCTATTGAGAAGTTCATTTAGCACACTTAAAATATGCCCAGCTATGCCCTCTTAAATACTCACTTGATCTTTTTATCATCACATAAAGTATTTAAGCCTCTCATTCTTACATATTAAATCCTTCATACTTCCCCTTTCTAGTCCCTTTTGTCTTCCTCTCAAAAAGCTGTGTTTGTTTTCCCCCAAAACTGGTTGTTTGTCCATTCTATATCTTCTTTTTCTGCAATGACTTACACATTTCTCAAAAGCTTGTTCATGCTAGAACTTCCTTCTGATATTGACAACCCTTTTCTTTAAATTAATACTCAAATATCATATTATCTTGTCACACTTCCATTTACCAAGGACTGGATCTATTAGATACAGATTAGATATCTGAGTTAGCATTTAAAAGGCATGCAATTATACGTTGGTGACTTCAGGTCAATAAGCTGAATAGTCTTCAATGCCCTGTCAAAAAAAGCATTTATTTCTGGTTTTGTTTTTTTAAAAAATAAGTTACAACTACAGCTTGCTATTTCCATTTCTCAAGTATTAATCACTCTTCAGCTGTCTGCACAGTTGACACAGTTTATAATACCATGCATAAGTAAATAAGCAATGAGATAAAATGTTAATTCAGAGAGATTACTTACATAGAACTTCCCTGAATTGATAACTGAAGGATACAAGGCACAGCATCTCATACATAGTTTGGGTGTCTCTGGTAGAGCCATTAAGTAATGTATCCAGACCAGCTGCAGTGTACCTGTGCAACAAACTCTTCAACTTTAAAAACAACTATCCATTTAGCTGAGAATCATCCCAGCAGACTGATCACAATGAAGACCTGAGAGAATTCTTGTAATGGCCAGTAAGATACTTACACATGTATACATATGCTCTAGTGTGTGTGTTACCTGACTGGCATATAGAGTAACAATAATCAGTTAATATTTTATCTATTTGTATTTAATGAAAACTGAGAATATGGAGTGGAGTACAGGGCTGAAAGCAGAGAGGAAAGAAAATGAGAAAAGAGAATTAATCAGGAAGAAGATACCAAACGAGAACCCCATAGCTAAAAAGACTTAAACATACAGTAAGAAGCTATACTGAAAGGCATTTTATACCGTTACATCAAGCAGTACCTCCCAGGACTGGGGAAATATGTCTGAACTGTCAGTTCTACACATGGGCAATATTTTCCATTATGAATATAGACAGTAAATCGTGTTTCCACTTCCATGGCATAAGGACACGTTTTTTGAGATAGGATAGTATATGATCATCTTCTCAGGACCAAGAAGGCACATGTTAAGGGAAAGAGTAATGGAGCATTTTAGTGATTCTGAGTTGTAGATGCAGATGGTTGTCCATGTGAGTGCTAACTTGTAGCAGAACAAAAAGATATGAGACAGTGAAGCATCTCCAGCAGGTTGTGGATACTGTGAGGTTCACTGCTTGTAAACTGGCTAGTGTTCAAGAGACGATGTTTTGGTCTGAGTTATACATAGGTTTGGCAATGATGAACTGCATTTTTCCATAGTGCCAGATTGCATTCTGTTTTCATACCCCAGAGAGAAGCTGACTTGTTCATTATACTTTATCCTAGTTAAAAAGGAAGAGATGTAGTAGGTAACATTTAGTGTCCAATCGGACTGGTCAGTGAAGTGTAGAGATGGGTCCACAAGTGGGGAGGGGGTTGATCATGAGAACAGCCCTAACAGCAAGGCAGATTTCCAAAACAGGCTGGAAGGCTTGATAGGTAATTGCTGCCAGTTCTTCCATTCTGCTTCATAAAAATCTGCTATTCCCAGGAGCATCCCAAATATTTCATATAACTTTTTCTTTAATCTCTGTGACCTCTTTACTTAGAGTAGGCTCGTACCATTCCTAGTAAGATTTTGTGCAGTTCTAAGAAGGGGCCAGCTGGGACACAGGGTTCATGCCAGCACTGCAGGGCTAGCAGAATTTTACCTCGGTGTGTAATCCCTGCTCCTCCAAAAGCCAGATAGTTCTTCTGGGATCACTGCATGCTTGACATCGGATTTCTTCATTACTCTCACGAGACAGAGATAAGTGTTCAAAGGTTTCCACAAACTTTTAACGTCACAATTCCCACGTGTTTCAGTGGGAGTCACGCGCCCTGGAATGCTGGTTTTGCTCAGCAACAGAAATATTATGAAGTGGCTGTGTTGGATCATTTCCAGTCATAGCTGCATCTTTTCCCTATCCTGTTGCACAGAATGGCTTAAGCAAAAATAAGCACCCACTCGGTCATAAGTAAATAAAGGTGATTTTGAGGAACATCTGATAGGAAGAGGTGGACGAAGGTCGCCTCACGTTGCCTTTCCTGTCAGGTTCACAGAGCGCTTTGGCTGTGGGTTTGGGGACAGGCCAGAGGAGGGGGTGACAGTCAGGTCACTGCTGTGCTGATGCAGAGTCTTAACACCCGTGTGTTGCAACCTGGGTGTGCTTAAAAATTCACTTTCCTGAGGGCTGTGGTGTCCACCATAGTCTGCCCAGAAGCAGTCATGGCAACAAAGGGGTTAGTGCAGATGCGCTGTTTACAGCCTGGTCACATTTTTCTGAAAGTTTCTGTCTAACCTGAGGGGACCAAACGGGCTGTGGGGTGTGGGGTTGGCCAGGGGTGAAAGTCCACAGACCAGCAAGCAGACGAACACCCTGTTGGGCTTTTACACTATTTTAAGAGTACAGAGGTATGATAGTCAGAGCAGATAAATATTACTTACATATCTCCTTCAATAAGCTGACAAAATTTTAAAATATATTGTTTGTTTTGCACATCAACCCGGCAGTTCATATAAAACTCCTTTGAGACGGTCAGTGGGCACACAGCTCAGCACCCCCATGACATCTCCCCTGCCTGACCCCGGCAGTGCCGTGCTCCGTCACTGTCGCACGCCCTCACTCTCTGTCACGGGAGCGAAAGCATCTTGCTCTGTCGTGACAGGAAAAGCACAGTGCGACCATCAGGAAAGCAGCAGGCACGAGGAGGTGGCTTGGAAAGGGTTTAATCAAACTTCCTGACACCTCCCGGCTTTATCAGCCCCAGTGGCGCGATGTGCAGTGTTGTGTAAAATTAAATAAATAACGACGAAGGCCCCCGCCCCCCCTCCCCGCCCGGCGGCGCGGCTGCGGCCCGGCAGCGCCACCTGCTGGCGGCGGCCCGGCAGCGCCACCTGCTGGCGGCCTGGCAGCCCTGGCGACGCCGTGGGCTCTGGCAGGGCGCGACCGCCAGGGGCGCTGCGCGGCTGGGCGGGGCTCGGGAGGCCGGCGGGATCTGAGGAGAGAGGGGCAGCCCGGGAGGAGAGGGGAGGCCGCGGGGTCCTGCTGCCCCCGCCTGCCCCCTGGCTGGTCTGCGCCAGGCTTCAGAGCTGAAGTGAAATGGCAGTGTTGCCTTGGGTACTGTTTCCGGCTTGGCTCACCAGGCATGAGAGCACTAAAAATGGCACAAAATGGACTCTAATATTAGTTAATTAGTCCTGTGCTGTCGTTGGGGATTGCCTGGGGACTTGATCTGTTCACTGAAATTCACATACCATACCTACAAAGACATGTAATGGATAGCATAAGGCATAGGTTTGAAAAGTGTTCCTCTGGTATTAAATATCTGCCTGGTTTTCTCATAAAAGACCTCTACTGCATCAGTCCTATATTTGGATGTATTTTGTTTGCATGATTAAGAAATGGTAATTTTTAAGAAACCCGAGAAATACGAAATAGTGTATATAAAAGATTCTGGATATTTCAAGTAATATTTCAATGGCAAATTCCTTTAATGTCACCCTTTGTTTGAGCATCACTTTAAAAAAATACTTGTAACTCAACTCTTTAAAACTCTTACTCTTCTAACTTTATAACGTAACTCAGAATTGTCATGCTGACCGTACCAAATTATTTAAAGTTTCTACTTCTTAAATAATCTAACTACAGAGGTTTGAAAGGTGCTTTTCATCAACATGTTTTAATGTTCAACAAAAAATTTTCTTTACAACAGCAAAGAAAAATAATAAAATTTTCATCCATGTATTTTCTGTATCTATGCATACTATTGTTCACTTTTTCCTCAGTTTCTCCTCTGTTAATATCCTGTCCTGGTACTGTGGATACAGGCTGGGATATGAACACCAAATTCAGCCAACAGATTCATGACTATATATCATTATATACATTTAAAATTCCCTTAGGTTACAAGCATAATTGCCTTGAGTGGAATGCCTTAAACAATTAATTCCATAGGTCCCGAACTGTCTTGAAGTTTTATTTCTTTTTTTAATTCTTGGGAATGGGGTGGTGTTCCGCTGGCAACACTAGTAGTATCGAAGGGTCAAACAAAGATGCCATGAGGTAGAGAAAGATTATCACCAAAGGAAATGAGACTGCTTCTGTGAGCACGGCTGACAGATCATCCTTTAATTTCTTGCATTTCAATACAACTAACAGGTCAACAATCAATTAACAAGAGGAACTGTCCTCTTTTTCTTCTTTTAGATCACCATTTTCCTCCCAGTGAGGACCAAAATTTTTTCCGTCCACTTGAAAAGCATCACTTTAGCTAAACAGATCATTTTAGTCTGAATCTGGAAAGTCAATCAGAAATCAAGTTGCATTCAAAACATCTGTGTATTTTGTACAGATATTTCTGAAGAGGTAAACTAATTGTAGGTTGCAGCCTTGCATTTAGAACAGTGCCTGAGAGGGCAGATTGCAGAAATGTTTGGTCAAGTGCATTGCACTAAATTTTACAATGATTCTCTGTTAAAGCCAATTCTTAATGAGACACATCTTACACATCTTGAAGGGCTGCTGTTCTCTGCACGGTATCAGTTCTCCTGTATTCTCCCCCTAACACTTGAATATTTTAGGCATTTAACAAAGTGATTCTTCCTTTGGGGTGTATCAGCTTTAGAGCATCTGAGCTGGTTAATTTCGAACTTTGTTTAAACTCTACCACCTTTCTCAGGATTAAAGATGTCAATAGCTAGAAAATAAAAGCCTGTACTTTCACTTAATTTTTCAGAAAGCCTCTCAACAAGATAGGCAAAATGCTCTTAAGGGTGACCCTGTAGAGGTCCAAAGTCTGCAGAATCCCTCAGACCCCAGCAGACTCTCCCCTGGGGAGCCAACATGCTTTAACTGGCTTCCCATAGAAGCAGCTGTAAGACGTGAATGCGTTAGAAAGAAAAGTAATGAAAACTGACAAGTTGAAAAGAAATTGAGTGTTTAATCTGCAAAGTTGTGCTTGAGGGGGCTTCCATCATGATATTCCTATGGAGTAGCAAAAAGAGAAAAAAATTAAGAAACTGCAGAGTATGATGAACTTACATAATTTTTTCTTGCACCAGGCGGTATTTATTAATTTCTCTTCTGCCACTTTACAGCACCTCTTTGCCTCTCAAAAAAAGAAAATGAGGTATTCAAAACCTGGCAGTCATAATGAACGTGCGAAATGCTCACAGATTATTTATAAGCATGCAAGTTGTGTAGTTGTTGGAGATTCTCTCCCTTCTGCTCCTTCTTGGTGATGAAGAATGGTATTTTAATAGGCAGATGGTAAAGACAATTACAGTTGGGGGCTCAGCTGGGAGTTACATCAGTTTATTGCAAATTATTAGTTGATAAATGCTTTTGTTTACAAGCAAAGTCTTAAGCAGCTTTGTAATCAGTTTATCAGCTGCAGCCTGAATTTTGACAGCTTGCCTTTGGGTATACAGTCACTTCTTTCCTGGCCATTTAAAAATCATGCTGACCAGGCAGGCAGAGTGGCAGCTCCTGTGCACCTGTATGATGCTCAATAAACTGGTATTTCTTGTTAAGCCTGTTTTGGAAATATCATCAAGTACAGAATCCTCTTTAATTGCTAATCCATGTTAGTGTGTACAGCAAGAGTCTTAACTGTTTTCCCATTCATATTCTTTCTTTTTTATTATTTCAGTTGTGACCTGTGGTAGCTCAGTCTTGCTGTTAGCATTGCAGAATTTATTTTCTGCTGTTAACAGTCTCTCAGATGAACAAAACGGTAGAATGGCAGAGGTTTACAATGCATGTTTACTTTGGACATTGTATGTAGCTTGGAAGGTGGAAATGCTTTTGATTGTTGCAAGTTTTTAGTCCTTTTTACTTCTAGCTTCTACTACTAAAGGCAGAATTATAATACCTGGTGTTTAACACATCTGGAGGAAATCTAGAGTTTTGGTGCAGTTTTTCTGTATGTGGGTAATGTTGGGGTTTTTATAAGTTTTAAACAGAAAAGACTGAGTTGGGTGCTTATTGTAGCTTCTAAGACATGTGTATTTTAAAACACATTAAACATGCAAAACTACTTCAAATGCCTTCTGCATAGTTGTTTGTTTAGTAAGAGAAACACTGCTTTGTCACAGAGTCGTTTCCACTGCTGCCAATGTAAAATGTTCTAATGGCTTAAGTGGGAGTAAGATTTTTTTTTCTGAATCGGGAAGTTCTACTTTCCTTCCATGGATGTTACAGCTGAGGTAAACTAGTTCTTGAACTTCAACCTGTGAGCTGAATGTTACTTTGAGGAAAGGTCCAAGATAATTAGCAACAATAGCAACTATTTTCTCAGGGTTACAGCATGCACAACTAAATGCTCCAGCTTCTGTTCATTATAAAAGGCGGCTTTTGTTTCCTCCACAGCCGTGCGCTTTTCCTGCAGCATGGCCCCTGTTTTAAGCAACCAGGTCTCATATTTATTTCTTGTTGTGGTTTTGCCATTCTATAACTTCCCCCATTTGTTCTTCTATTTAATGTGTTTGTTTCCTTTACAAATGCAACCTATCAATCCAGCTTCCTCTAAATAATCCTTCCTTCTGCTCAGGTGCCTTTGCCATTCACTCTGCATTTGCCCAGGGGCAAGAAATGGGCCCTACAGTAGCAGGTACAAGACAGCAGAAAATCCATTGATAAGATGTAGCATACTCTGCTTTCTCTGTAAGAAAGAGGTGCCATTAAAGCATACCTATTGTCTCATTTAATCACCTCCCTTTTTCATACACTCCGGTCTCACAAAATAACTCTGAAAAGACAATCCACAGGCATGGCTGTGTTTGTAAGGCTAAGAAAGGTCACCTCACAGCTGTGCTGTTAGGGAAGCAGGGATTGTAGGAATGTGTGTATCCAAAGCCCTGCTTCAGAGTAGTTGATTTCAGTGGTCCATTTTCTTTTTCTCTGAAACTTGGTGCATCCACAAAAGCTGGGGGAAGCAGAAGGGGTCACCTGGGAATGCCTCCTGGGAAGCTGTTTAGAGTCCCCGTTCACTGATCCTGTAAAAAGTAGAAAGGTAGATGAGTTTGCTTGTGACAGTAAGTCCTAGCTCCTTTGCAGTGGTGATGGGAGTACAGCATGGGCAATGTCAGCAAGGGTTTATAATTTTTTTTCAAGCTGTTTATAATTTTCTTTCTGAAGGATTAGTAAATTCTGAAATAGCACTCAAGTGAGACCCAATTCAAATGTAAAAAAGGTGTAGCACTCAATTGAAAACAAAGGAGTTTGGAAAGAAAAGGGGGGAAAAAGGCAAAACTGGCTAAACTTGTGAAGGAACTCCTTCGACTTCCTTGTTTGAGTTTATGCTGAATGAAGGAAATATAACAGGTTTAGCATTTGTGGCAGGCTTTAATTTCAACCTCTGAGCAGCAGACTTAACTTCTTGTGATGTGGGAGGATATTACAGTTTTCAGCTTCATTCCAAAAGTATTGCCATTTGTGCCAAACATTTAATAGTTTTATGCGGTGGACTGTTGTCCACCAGGAACTGGTATCACCTAAGACTTTTTAGAGCCATCTAATAGAAAGATACGTATTCACTCTGATTAGCCCAGGATTTGAACGAGGGTCCCAGAAGAGATATATAAGCCTCTTAAATGCATAGAACTTCTAAGGATATGGGTTTAACTGTCTCCCCCTGTGGTAAATAAGCTGTGACAGCTCTATCAGGGGGGGAAATGGCAAATAAAATTACCACATTATTTTCCTGTGAATATTTTCTGAATGCTAATCTATTTTGCTTCTTTACCTTGCAAAACTCTGTTGAGTGTTATACCCTGACATTTAATTGGAGGAAACACACAGAAATCCTCAAACTAACAAAAAGCAGGCAGACAACAGTGGAAAAAATAAAAGGTCAAATCAAAGTATTTGTTATACTCCTCTTCAGAAACAATGTGCTTCAGTTGAGGTTCAGCTGATCGAGCTTTTTTCAGTACTAATTTGAGAGCTGCCGCAATACAGATTGTGATGTTAGTGGTAGTCATCCTGCAGCAAGGGAGAGACCTGCCCATTACACAGGAATGCCAGTTTGGTAGCTCACTTCCCTAGAACTGACAAGTTTCTTTAATATTTTTGTTTTTCTCTTTATCAGCTATATAATGCCTGGCAGTTTTAACTATAAAATCATCTATTCAGTTAAAAGCACTATCAGCTGTCAGCATATGACTGAGCTGAAGTCAGGCCCAAAGCTCAGGCTGAGCTATATTCTGAAAGAGTATTTTTCTCCCCTGGTTCTAGTCAGACATTTTATATCTCAAAATGAAGGGAATTTAAAGCCACCTTCTTCTGTTTGGCTAGTACCTTCAAGCTGAGTATTCTTCTGGTGGTTTGTTCTGAAAAATATCATTGAGCTTCCTTTATTTTTTGCCATTTTTTGAGTGAGTTAAAAATGCAGCAGGATCCATATTTTCTGCTGAACAAAAGGTAACATGGAAAGTGGCAACTGATCTGGTTTGTCTACTGAATTGGTCTAATTTTATAGAGTGTAATAGGTTTTACTTTTTTGAGTCAATACACTGCAGGCTTATAATATGCAATGGTTTAGATAAAATTAAAGGTCAAGTATCTTTTGGCAATCTCTTTTCATCAGTAAACAAGGAGAAATTATAGAAGATGCTAGGAAATCATCTCATTAGTCTTCATGTAGAACTAATTTTTTTTTGTGAGAGTTTGAGAAGTCTGAATTTGCAGGGGTGATTTCTGAGACACTTCACAAAGACGTGGTTGGAACCCTGGCATTAAAATACATGGATGGCAAAAATGCTGTGCAAAGTAAATTTTTTGTTTACACATGTGAAAAATGTGAAGAATTATTTAGTAACTGGAAGGACTGCACACAAAATGCTTTTGATTTATTGCTGTATATACCACAGATCCATATCACTTATTCTTACACTATTTTATTCAAAAACTTGTATGAACCATGAGTTGGCATGTTGTAGAATACTGAAAAGGCATTAATCAACCTAAATAAACAAGTACATAGATCTAGCTAACAACTATGAAGTAGTTAATAATTTTTTAGCAATTTTATTATAGAAAAAAAGGTCTAAAAGTGTAGTGCTTAATTATCTGGACTCTTCTGTGCTGGGCTCTCTTTTGATTGTATTAATGAAGCAGCTGGCCCATTGTTTCTCTTTAATTCCTCTATTGTTTTAAGAATATGTCACAGCTCTTTATTCTTTTATCAGGTGCTGTGCAGGAGGATCCACACAATACCTCATATTCCTACTGTATTTGCCAATGCACAAAGAAACCTCCAAAGCATTTTTCAAAGAAGGGGCACACATGATTTATAAGTTCTGTTCCTTGTACCACTCTACTGTCAAAAATTTCAACAGTATTGGATTTGAATTAATTATAATTTTTTATTAAACAATGTGTCTACATATAGATATATGTACTTTGTTCATGTCAAAAATTAGAGATCTGCCCAGTAACTTGTGCCGCACTGAAATGGCATTCATTATGCTGAGTCGTCACAACCCCATGGGTGAGGAGCAGGAAGAACCCAAATATGAAGATCCCATCCTATTGTGAGGTGCAAATTCTCCTTAAATGCTTAACCTGTGCAACAAAGGAAGGAAGATAATAAATTAACTCCAACCTCCATTACCATTATTAAAAATCATCGATTTTACAAATCGGAATATTTCATTGGGAGAGGAAGTTTTATTTCAGTTGAAGGTGCCTGGAAATCGCTAAGAGTAACAGTCTGTTGTTTAAATACATTCTGATAGTCTTTTGACCCTTCTTGCAAAAAAGATGTGTGTACAGGAAATGGGCTATTATGTTGGTGCAGCAACACAATCAAATCCAATAAGCATAAATTTTACTACACGACAGTAGTCCAGAATAAACTGGCACAGAAAACTGGGTTTAATAGAAATTGCCATTGATTTTCTAAGCTTCTATGAAAGATGTATGCCATTTCTGGGTCAAAAAACTGGAGTCAAATGGTTCAGAAAGGAAAACCAACTGTTACTAAAGACAGGAAAACTCAGATTGCCTTGGAGTATGTGTTTATATTGTTGTTACGCTGCTTCATCTGTGAAAAAATAGCTGTTCCTCCTTGCATGAAACAGCTTTACTCAATGGAAATGTTTTTAGCTACTTGCTTTCTTAAGTCACTTTTCCTAAAAACAACGGTACCAATCAAGAGGCTTTATGATTCCATCCATTTTTAAGCTCTTTTCTCCCAGTGAAGTTAATAGAGGTGAGTCTACCCTTAATTTTTTTTAATTTTTTTTTTTTTCAGCCTGTGGCCCACAGACCCTAAATGGTGACTCCTTAAGGTCTGCAAAAAATAAGTGAAAAAAAAAGAAGCCCTCCATCAGAAGGCTCACTGTGCTGGGGTCTGTGTCTTCCCTGGGATTGTTGTAGGGCTCTGGGAATCAGACCGAGTGAAGGGCCATTGCTTTACTTAAATCTTCACAGCAAATTGCTGATTCCAAATAGGTTAGCAGAGGTCGCTTTGTTTTAAAAAAAATCCAAATTTAGAGGGAAAAAATGAAGGGTTGTTTAAAAAAAGAAAAGCAACTTTCCCGTGTATTTTATATGTCTGTCCTACATAAAGTTTTGTATTAGCATGCATATCTATCACCACAGTACTCCTTGTTCTGAATAGAGAAGATAGAGTATTACTGCATCTAAATATGATTTAATTGGTTCAATTTACCATATATTTTTTATACTAAGTGTGGTTCCATATCTTGATGAGCCCAGATGTAGTTGCGCTTGTGGTTTACAGCATTCCATTGCTTGCATTTTATTATTTTTACAAAGCAAATATCTATCAATCACAGAGATAAATTAGAAAAAACTGTGCAAACATGACACATCGCTGAGATTTTTACAGCATGCTATGTAATTATTAACCTGGTTTTTGCCATTGAAAGAGGCCATGAATTACAGATAGCATGGATGAAGTTAAATGCTTTTATATTAGATACATTTTGCTTATACAGTATTCTATAGGTATGGCCATACAATATAATTGAAGCTTTGTCAGCTCTGTAGCCTAGCAACAGATAATACTGTTAGGTTACTGAATTGCTCCTGGTTGACAAGTAGGGAGTATTTTTGTGTTTATCATGTTTGCTAATGATGGGATCCTTTCCAAAACGCTTGTCTTAATCTTAATTAGAGTTTATCAGCAGAGGTCTGCATGACATTGTGCAGACACTGATTTCATAAATAATAAAAAATGCAAGTGAAAAATTTGGCAGGAGAAGAAGATATTTAAGACCACTGATTCTTGTAAGAGGAGCATGAATTTCCAAAATGTAATCAAGTTTGAACTGTGACTCTATTCTTTACTATCGAAACTTGCAGTACACTCCACTGCGGTTTTGACAGCAATTATGAGTATGATTTATAAGCTTCCTGTTAGGAACCAGATCTGTTTGCACAAGAATCTTGATCATAAACATTACAAAGAACAGTAATTCCACAGTTTTTCAGGGACACCAAGACCTTACTTTTTCCTTTGCATAGAAAACTGGTTTGTTGTTTTGTTTATTTATTTATTTACTTATTCAATGGTGTTGGATTTTTTCAAGCAGCAGAAATATTTGTGGTGAGAGATGCAGAAACAGAAGAGAATCCTGAAATAACCTTTCCATTTGGTGGAAACTCTGAAGGTATCAGGAAGCTGATTCAGTGCCTGATCCATTTGATAATGAACTCATGCCAATGCAATTGAAATGTAATGTTTTTTCTCTACTTTGCTCAACATGATATTCTTTAACTTTATGAACTTTCAGTGATTCAATGAGGATTTCTAAATCCTTGCAAAATGAACTAGAAGAAGAGTTCAAATAAATACATGTTTATGGACTTTTTTATTCTCTGATTCTGCTTAACATGTATGTATTGTATATTACACGTGGTTTTTTTGTTTAACCATAGATATAAAAAATATATTGCAGGCTCAAGAAGTTTATTTTCAGTTTCACAGAGTCAGAACTAGACTTGTAGAGAAAACATCTTTCCAATGTTACAAGGCCTTCTAGTATTTCAAAAACTTCCCTCCTGCACTGGAACAAGAGTAAGACTTTTCTTAACCCACCATGTAAAATGAGTAAGACCCTTTTCAGTATAAATGGATGACCAGTGCACTCATTACAGGCAACAAGAGGTCCAAAAATCACCAGTCCTTTTCTGATGACTGTGTCTGTTTTAGGATTAAGAAACTTGACCTGGTAAAATTTTGTTAAAACCATTTCACCCCCACAAGGTCTTTCTGACAAAAGGAACCATTGGTTAAAAAAAATTCTAGCCAGCTTAGTCAGAACTTCATCTCATATATATAACAGGCCTTTATGTTTCCTTATTAAGTCTCCATGTCTTTGCAAGTATTTCAGGCAAACGTCTTCCTGTCTTCTTCTCCATTGCAACCAGTACTTGGCAAAACTTCCCTATTATCCTTTTGAAAATCTGTTGCTAACACTGCCCTTTGCTTTATGAATCAACGTGCTCCTGAGAAATAACTGTGTATATGTCAGTTGTGTCTTAGCTTGTAGAAATGTTTGTGGGAAGCAAGAACTTTTTTCCTGTTTTGTAACCACCACCTGTAAGGAAGCTCCAATCCCTGACAACAATGTCTAGGCAGCATAATAATTCATATGATGGTCATGACTGGGAACTTCCTATTAAATTTGGAAGCCTCTGCCAGGTTCTCTACATGCCATTCCCCTAACTGTGCAGTAGAAGGCTCAAGGAGACTTCTCTTCCACTGCTTTCCTGCTGTGCATGAAGGCCACCATTTGCATTCACTGCATTAAGGGGAAGAAACAGCAGATATTTATTGTCTTACTGTGTGCAAGCAAGCATAGAAACAGACAAGTGGGAACTGTACCATGTCCTGTCCCTGTGGGTGACTGTTGCTGCCGAGGTGGTATACTGCATTTCCAGTAGCTGGAAGAATGCACCATTTGGGAGTTCATCCAGGGATTTAACTGAACACATGGACATATATGTCGTGATCACTTTTCTGTAGAAGAGGGATGGAAGAAAACAAAGTAACAGTGTAATTCTTGCATCTGAATCCTGCTGGGCTGAAGGTTTGTACTCACGCAGCAGTGGATTAAACAGCTGTACTTCTGATTTCCTTTAATAAGCCAAGAGATTGTTGTGCTTCCAAAGCTGTCACACATGGCACTCAGCTGTGGCTGCTGTAGGTGTGACAGCCTCCAGGAGCTGGGTGGAGCAGGCAGCCGAGGTCACTGCTCACTTCAGCTGTCCGAGTTTAATCTGCTGCTGGACATGAGTCAACACCCTGAGGAGCTGTAACACCAGGAATCTGGGTAAGCCTTTTAGCTGATCCAGACTGATTGCAGCTGGAGACCCAGTAATCAACCACACTGTCTTTACCCCCCTCCCCACCAAGGGTACAGCATATGGAAATATTGGCTGGGATAGAGAAGGTCTCAGTTGGTTCTTCTGCATTTTTATTTTATTAAGAAAACCAGTGAATAATATGGTCTAGGAAGAGCTCTTACTCTATAATAAAATATACTAAAACATGTAAGTTGATTATTATACCTTTTGTATATAAATAAAATGGAAGTGCATGTTAATAATGGAAGCCCTGTTCTTCCCAGAAAATGAACTGTATGGTGTTTGCAGTGAGAGTGCCCAGTATCAGGTTCTCAAATTGCAGCATTTGTGTCATGTATTTTATCTACAAGGCTACTTAAGTGCACTTTAGGAACTCAGCCTGGATCTCTTTTGAACAGGTTTTATACCAGTTTAACTCTGAAGGCTTCTGTATGTTTACTCCTGACTTATATCAGGCAATAAGTCAGACTGTGCTCTTCAAATGTTTGAATTCCTGCCTGGGCGTTAGGATTAATGTTTGAATTCCTGCTTGGGTGCTAGGATTCTGCATTTGTAGACATTTATGGCACTATCTTCACATTTCATCTTCTTATTGTCTAGAGAAAATTACTCAGATCTGCATCATTTAATGCTGTGATTTGGAGGGTAGTAAACCTTATTGTACGTTGGTCCCATCACAGTAAATTGTTTGTAAACTTTGGAGCCACCTTCAACTGCTGTATTACTGAAGAGTGAATACAAATACACTTTTCTTGCTTTGAAACTTTTACACCACTTTGAGGTCTGGAAGCTTAGCTTTATTTTTCCACTGAAACACATTGTCACTGATGCTGTTTTGTTTGCTCATCTTTGAAAGCTAATAGACTGGTTTAATTAATTGTCCAAGATTTCTCTAAAACAATGTCCTAATTCTTCCATTTAGCTGTGGCATATCATACACTGTTGTTATCTCCTCTACCAGATTTTTGCAACAAGTTGTTTTAAAACTATAATCTCTTTGAGGGGAAAAAAAATGAAGTGCAGTTGAAAAGGCAGTTATGCCGAAAGATAAACACAGCAATATTACTTATCAAAATGAGTACAGTTTTTGCTTGCCTAATGAATACAACATATAGGTTTTTCTATATATACAAAACCTGAGCAAAAAAAAAAAAGCTTTAGAACATATAAAGTATGCAACGTTATTTCAGGCATAACTGTATTGGATATGTATCTAGGCCTGAGAGTGTAGATAACACAATATAAGTGCTTTGGCTGTCTAAACATGTTAAATAAATGAGCATTCACTATCGCATTCAAATACATTAGTAGATGTACTCGCATAGTTAATTTTCTTTTTAATGCACTACACGTGACATTTGCAGCACAGAGCTATAGTGTATCTTTCTGTTTGATGAAAGTTCTTCCACCTCCCCCCCTTTTAAACAAACCTTTATTTGAATAAGCCTTTATGAAACAGATCTTTGGCATATCTTCTTTTCAGGAAGTTCAGTCAGTGTAAGCAGAGATAAAGCAGTCATGTTACGAAGAATATTACATAAGGGAAGATTTTTTAGAGAAAGAGGTGGCAAACAGAAGGGATGGGAAGAACGCCCTTAAGGGGAAATCTGATTTGTTTCTTGCAGCTGTTTGGTTTTATTGTGCTGTGATTTGGTGTTCAAAATAAAACAAAATTGGAGTTAGGAAAAAATATACAGGAAGTTTGGTGAAAAGTAGTTATAAGAAAAATGCTATATAAAATATTTTCACCTACATTTTGATTTTCATAATGCTGCCATTTTAGGAGACAAAATTGAAAATTAAAATGAATATTCATGCTGCAAATAGTTAGGAAAAGTATCCCCAAATTATTACACATTGAAAATTCCTACATTGACAGAAGACAGTGAAAGTAAAAATTGTCTCTTTACCTTGAACAAGCCATAAAAATTTAAAAAAAGAGTGTGAAGATATGGCACTGATGTTTTAAATTCTGGAATCTGATATCATCAATTAAATCTTTCTGCTTTTATGTTTCCTGTAGGAGGGCAGCTTTGGTGTACCACGACCAAGGCCATCTCAGAGGGTGAAGAGCTGATTGCCTTTGTTGTAGATTTTGACTCAAGGCTGCAAGCTGCTAGTCAGATGACTCTCACAGAAGGGATGTATCCTGCACGCCTGCTGGACTCCATACAACTGCTCCCTCAACAAGCTGCAATGGCATCTATTTTGCCCACGGCTATTGTGAACAGTAAGTGATGAATACTATTCTCTGGTGTTTTTTTTAAAACAGCAGTACTTTGTGGCATGTATGAAGAGCTAATACAGTGATAGTGAATTCAAGACCACAGAAACCACACCACTTAAACCCACAGATCGAAGCCTGCTTTTGTTTCCCCATCATCTCAGAGGAACTCACAGAGATAAAAAGAGGAGGAAGAGCGGTTTGGTGGCTGGGCTCTGCAAGAGCCTCACCAGAGTATCTGACCTGCCCTCGAGTAGAGGTTCTGTGATCTGCTGCCAGAGGCAATATGATCAGGAACAGTTTAAAAAGTATATAAGATAGGCCTGTTAGCACACAAAGTCCAGCCTGTGTTGCTCAAGTAAGCTTGTTGCTTACAGCTGCAGCTTCTGGTAATAATTCATGATACTCAATGGAAAGAAAGAACACATTTCTTCAGTGGCTGCTTCAAAATGCAGCAGAGGTCATGCCTTATAGCATCCCTGATTTATTGTAGTATCTCTGCTCAATGTGGCTACCCAAGAATGTTTTTACATCCTCTGGGCATCAACAGACCCTGTCATGGACAAAATATAACATGTAATTAAGTGCTGTCCTTAGAGAAGAGGGACATGAGTACATGATAAGTCAGTCCCTGAACTGGGACAGTTAAATACATAATTAAATTTTATTTATTTAACTTTTTCTTATTACAGCTTTTTACCTTTAACACCCCTAGTTCCTCATTGTCCTCTCTAAGTACTTTTCAAATATGTTAGCTGTTACCATGATCCTCATCAGTCACCACATGGACCTATTGCACATCCTTATCTCTCAGCTCTTTGTAAGCCTTTCCATTTAGACCCCATGTTGGAGCACTTCCCTCTGCTCCCCATGGTTTGTAAGCACTGTAATTGGGTATATTGAACTAGTGAACACAGTAGTTCAGGTGTGAATGCACATGGAAGCACATGATCTGCCACTCAGGCTCATACCAAATAACACTGTGTCTTAAACAGTCACACCATCTTCAAGCTCTTCAGACAGGACTAGTTAAAATATCTGTGGTAATTAATCTCATTCCATGTTTTCGGTTGTGACATCCTTTCTTTTTTTTCTTTTTTTCTTTTTTTTTCAGTAACTGCTTATTTTCTGTGTAAACAATCTTGATAGTTACACATTTATCGTTAGCCTGTTTTAAAAGATAAAACTTAAAATGTCCAAGTCCTCCAAGTCCTCCCTTCCAGAGACTGAGTTGGCAGCAAACTCAAGTCCTTTAGCTAAGCACATTCATTTTTACCCCAGCAGTGGGGCTGCTGTGAGCTGACACACCAGTTCACAGAACCAGAGATTAGCACTGCACAGGGCCTTTCCAAAAGAATGTGTCAGAAGCTCCTAAAATGGACCACCAACTTATCACAGTTAGGGCAGACCAGTGTTTATGGCCAACAGCTGCAAGGAGGCCACCAGGGAAGGGATTACCAAACCTAAAAGGCAAAGACTCATTTACACCTTGTTTCAGCTGAGGGTGTCTATTTGTGCAAATCTACACGAGGCCAACTCTCAGCTTTGGTAAAGTAGTCAGATTTCTACAGCATCAAATTTCTGGAAGCACCTTTGCTGCCAGCACTGCCTCTTGCAGAGCCCTGGAAAGCTGCACTGATGATTGCTACTTCTGCTGCTAAGAGCACTTTACGTTTCTGGTGCATCAGCTCTTGCTATTCAGGCTTAGCAGCAACCTGGAAAAAAAAATCCGTTTCTAGAAAAATGAGGTGTTGCAGGGATTTTTTTAGTGTTTCCTAACATCTTCTATTCGAAAAATCGTTTTGAAATATCACTTTTGGCTCATTCAGCTTGAACTTTAATGTTTCATTTCCTGAACTGATCCATTGAAAGATCTGAAAAGTGTCCATTGAAATAAACTGATTTTTTTGTTTGTTTTAAAGAATTAAAACATTAACTTCAGGTAGTCTTTATTTTACATTGTTTTAGAGGACTAACAGTTTCAGATCCCATCCTGATACATTGTTCTCCCTGGAACAATCCTCTCATTATAAAATTCCTCAAATGCATTCCTCTGCATGGCATGTAATGGAGTCACATATTCACCATGCATAACTGGAGCATAACTGGACTCTTCAGACTGTCTAACCGAAAGGAAGTAGAGATGGCTGGAAGTAAAATTCATTAAGATATTCAGAAAGTTCAATTCTGTGATAGAATGCAATCAAATTAATTCAAATAGGACATGTTGCCCATATCAGCATTTCCTGTTACTACTTTTGCACTTTCCTTCTGTGGAAACATCAACAGTTCACCTTTTTAACCCATTTGAAGCCAAAAACAAATGGTGAAACTTCAGCTTTCACATGAGATGGACATTTCAAATGATGCAAGTTGTATCAGTAATGTTTTAATAGTGGAATATATAACTGCTTAATTAAATGTTTTTTTGTCTTAAATTCATGCACAATTATTCAGTGGCAAAGGGAAAAATAGAAACTGGTAGTGGTGAAAATATTTTATGCAAATTAATGAGCAGAAAAGTAGACAGTATTAAAAATACAGTCAGAGAAGCAAACTAAACAATATAAATTTTATCTGTATTTGTAGGTATTTAACAGGTAAAAGGCTCATCCATTTCAGTGGGTTGGAGTCTTCAGCTTTGTTTGCCCATAATAATCAGAACAGAGCTGCTGTCCTAAACACATCAATATTTGAAATTAAACATAAATTGTCACAAATTATAATGAATTACATCGTCAGCTATGCATGCTGGATATTTCAAAGCAGCAAACCATTCTTCAAGACTGAGTTAATGACAATCACTAGCAGTTTTTTGCCTTCTGAGGTCAGTGGGATTTTTGACGTTTACCAAGATGAGTTTGGATGTTGACGGCAATTGCCCCTTCTCTGATGCTGAGGTCAGCTGGCACAGTCTGGCTGCACTCATGGCTTTATCCTCTGTTGGTCTCATAAACAGGCAAGAAGTGTCCAAACCAGTTGCAGGGAAAGATCCTAAGCCAGTGGTTACTTCTGAACTGTATGCAGGAATGGGGAAGGTGTTATTTAAGTTAGGTGAAAAGTGTGGAAGGGACCGTTCTTGTGATCTAACAATATAAACAAGAAGTTCCAGTGCTCTAGTCTGGACCCTGTCACTGTTAAATGTACTAGTGTAGATGTACCCTAGAGGACTGGGATTTCTTTCCTGTTCCTACTGATAGGATGACAAGTTCAGCTTTCAGAAGGATCAAACAGGTCTTTTGTCCTTCTGAGACAGATACACAACATGTGCTGTGTAGGTATCCTTCTGACAGGATATTAACAACCAAATATCATTCTGCTTTGTGTAAATACACAGTATTCTTTATTACTCTTCATATGAGTAAAGTATACAGCCTTCAGTACATGATCAAAGTATCTACTCCCTCTGCTGCTGGCAAGCGCTCCGTGCAACCTCTGCATTGTCTTCCCCTCAGAGAGGGTGCTGACCTTTTAGGATAGAAGACAGTGAAAAATTGCATTATTCTTAGCAAATATCCCTTCTACATAGTGAAAAGTGGAACAGTAACAATTTACCAAATACAAGAGGACAAAAGCATATTGGAAATTTTAACTTCTAATATTAGTAAACACAGGAACGCAGGAAATAAACATGCTGCTTAGTATAACATTACATTCAACACTGTAGGATCTTAAGGAAACATTGTCTGCTCTGACCTCCTGGATATCAGAGCAATGTGATTTTACAGTACTAACTGCATAAGCATTCTGGAAACATACGGTCTTCAGAATGATCTGCAATTAGCACTCGAAATTTCTAATGCTCAATGCTGGAAGACTTGTGTACACAGAAGAAAAAACACAATTGAAAGATGTCACCTATTGTGTAGTGCTGTACTGGAAATACAGATTATTTATTGAATTATTATTGCATATTCTCAACAAACAATTAATTTAATTTTTTTTTTAGATAATTGAAGGCCAAAAATGTCTAGCTTTTTTTTTTTAGTAACTATTTTTAAAATCTCCTTTTGAAAGAAACAAGTCTCTCACATTCAGTCTCTCACCAGCAAGTGACATTTTAATAAACCCATGGCTCTGTTCAATATTTTATTAAATAAGCATGTGTTTAATGGGGAAGTGAGGGGAATTAATCCAGCTGTGTTAATTGATTGGCACTGTGGCTAACCTGTACCTGGTTATATTTGCTTGTAGAGGACATATTCCCTTGCAAATCCTGTGGCATTTGGTATCGAAGTGAACGGAACCTGCAGGCCCATCTCATGTATTACTGCAGTGGGAGGCAAAGAGAGGGGCCTCAGCTGCCAGAGGAGAATGAAGATAGTGCTCAGCAGATATCCAGTGTCTGCCCCTTTCCGCAGTGCACCAAAAGTTTTTCTAATGCAAGAGCTCTGGAAATGCACCTAAATTCTCACAGCGGTAAGTACCATATATATTCCTGTATCATCTGCTAGGTTTAGCTGTTTGAAGAATTATTCACTAGAGACATTCAGCTGATCAGTAAGTCTCCAAATATATGCAAATATTCGGCCAAAATGTCAACGGTTTCCAACCTGTGTACTACACCCATCACCTCTCCCAAGTAACCAGTGTCATTTATCTCATCTACTAATCCCCTTTTGAATGCTGTATCTCTTTTAATGTGTGTATACAAGCATGCAGGCAGCCTTTCTTTACTGGTGAAGGTATGCTCACGAATCCAGACACAGTTTGCTGCTGCTTGGTCTCTGTGAGATTCAATCAATTAATGCAGAATTCCGTCCACCAAACATGAGTCTGCTAGACTACAATCCCTACCTACCCTGTTTTGATGCTCAGCAGAGTAATATACACCCACCAGAGAGCAAGTCCTTCTGAAGTTACGTCTTGAGGCCCTAGAGTAGGCTACTTAGGCAGGAGGCTTTAAGGACCAGGGTCCAGAACTCTGTTTTTCCCAGGACACTTTTTTCATAAAAACTTTTTGTTTCATAACAATATTCTTTCTCTCCTTATAAATATAAACTGGAAATAGTGAATAGTGTTTTCTTTCTCTGTGTTGTTAAAATTATAATACTAGATATACAGCGAGTGTGATTGCAAAATTCTTCACATTAAAAATCTAGAACTCAGCAGGAATCTTATCTCCCTCCCTGAAGGTCCTTTGTGCTGTTTGAATATGTTTGGAATTATGGCTGGAAGCACAAGTTATGAGCTTGCAGAACATCCTGCACTAGAGTTTTCAGTACCAGAGAAAACCTAGAACTAAGAGACTGCAGTGTTAGGTTATGGGTGTGTTGCCTGTCTAGTGTAGAGAGCTGTGTCTGGAAGGAGGCAAGGGCCCTACAAGTGTTCCCAATCTTCCTGTTAAAGAGTCTGAAGGACACTGATTTGTGCTTTATTCACAGAAGAAAGCCTTCTTCAGCTGCAGTATAAAAATCTTGGGGGGGTGGGAATCTACTCTGTAGACTTGGTGAAGTGAAAAATGTTCTTCTGATACTTGGGCACCAGTTACAAATCTAGACAGCGTCATGTTGCCTTAGAGGAGTTTGGTACCTCCCAGAACAGGGCTAGAAGGGTCCTGAGTGAGCAACTTCCTTACGTAGACAACACAGACAACACTTAGCCTTTCATTTAGAGGTCAGATCTTTTTGAAATTCCAGATCTTAGCTCTGAATGTCAGGCTATTGCCATTTTCTGTCTCCTGCCTAACAAATATTTCACTGTTCAGTGAACCAGCGGAACAGCAGGAACAGCTTCGACATGACCAGGTGAATGCAGACCAGCATGTCTTACAGCCTAGTAATTAAAACCAGGCACACTTGGAAGATAACAAATTCATTTCTCCTCAGCAGAGGAAAATTCTAAAATCTTAGTCACTGTGTAAAAAGGTTGCTTCAGCTCTTTGCATTTAGTGACATATGGTCAACTTAGGAGTTGAGAGGGTTTTCAGCTGTGAGCTGTGAGTGACCATGTCTTCTTGCAATCCAGAGATAAGCATCTGTATTCCTTGAAAGACATAGGTCTGAGATCCTGCTGAATTTCCAGTAAGAATCTTTAGGTATTTCTTAGATCAGAGGCTAAAACTCAGGCCTTCCCCTTCTTTTTAGTCATAAACCAGTCATTTCAATCATTCTTGCTGTATTTCGGATCATGTCATTATGACAAGTTATAAAAGTTTCTGCAGTAGGAATGAAACATTCCTTTTCAAATGCCCTGTAAACTAATGCTGTGTTTACTTCAACTTCTGCCACCATTTCCACTGGGGGCTGCAGCAGACCCACACCATTGGAGCGTGGAGCCCCAATGGAAATGAAAAGTCTGTAGAGATGCTCCACTGTGACTGTACCACATGATGTGGAAGCATATGAAACACCATCTCATGACAGTGGTGGAGCTAAAGCTTTATATGACCTTCTGGTGCAAAAGTGCCCGCCAAGGAACAAGCGCTTATTAGAGTGCAATGGATCTCCTTGGCTCCCTTCTGGCCTCTGAGGCCAAGAGCAGTGCAGATTCAAATGTTACTCACAACTGTGGGATCAGTAATGTCAGAGGAGAAATGAGGACCTCCAGGTACAACAGAATGACTTTCCACAGACTGAGCCACAGTATTCTTACAGCTTTGTATTGTCCAACTACCACGAACCTAGTTTAATTGAGCAAGGCATAGTATGTGTGTGTGTGTTTGCGTGTGTTGACACAACAAATGCCTATTTTAGATTCTGAATATCATCCCTACCAATATTTTTTCAGTTTTTATTGTCTAACAGGTAATCATATTCTGTGTTGTTGAAGTAGAGAAATTTGATCTTATCTCATTTTAAAGCACTTTCAGTTTCAAAATACCATGAAATGTGTGGTTTTTTGTTTCAGCAGTGATTGTAAGATGGCTTTGCGTGTTACTGTTCTTGATAGGGAAAGCTGTAGCAATTTCATGAGGACAAGGTGTTTTAATACAGCAGTAGCTGCCTATGGCCATTGTATGTGGAAGATAAAACCTTGGTGAAGGTGTGTCTTACTCCTCCTCCTCCCTTCACAATGAACGCAAACTCATCAGTCCTTTCTGACGAGGACAGATCTGTATCCTGTTCCCACACTACAGCTAACTCATGCAGGCGAAGAGCTGAGCATCAATAATGCTCAAAATGCTACTTTTGTTCTGTCTGTGGCTTTCAGGGCCTCTGGAGGGTGGTACCTCAAACCACATCACAACCTTGAGCCTCTTGACCTTGATTATGAGTTTTCTGTGCATTCAAAATTTCCAGTGATTCTGTATGGGGAACACTATGTCTCCTTTAGTTAAAAGTGTGATTCCTAGGACATTTTCATTTAGCCCAGTCTATTTTTATCCTTTCCCTTGTTCTTTCTTTCCCTTCATCTGTGCTAAACGCATGCAGATACTAAGGCTTTCCAAAGCAGAGCAGAAGTCTGGAAATATCCTCTAGCAGTTTGAGGAAAGAAATTTTGAACCAATTCAAGTATTTTCAGGGTGGCAAATACTATCCCATCAGAAGAAAATTAGGTATTCTCACTGTGTTTGTACCTTCTGTGCAACTGATTTTCCAGGAGCCTTCATGAAGGGCAAAATGGTCACTTTATTTTGAATTTTCCTTGTCTTTTTCTATAGGAGTGAAAATGGAAGAATTTCTCCCACCTGGTGCTAGTCTGAAATGCACAGTTTGTACTTACACTGCAGACTCAGTGATTAACTTTCATCAGCACCTGTTCTCGCATCTTACTCAAGCTGCCTTTAGATGCAATCACTGCCACTTTGGCTTCCAAACGCAGAGGGAGCTACTGCAGCACCAAGAGCTACATGTCTCTGGCAGCAAAATTCAGAGAGAAAGTGACATTGAACACTCTCCAAGTGGAAACGAAGAAGGTTTACCGCCAGCAACGGACCTGTTGAGCAGAAATGATGTTCCCCAGAGCCAAAAGACCATGCAGACTAAAGATGCAAGTTCTGATACAGAGCTTGATAAATGTGAAAAAAAGGCTCCGCTTTTCCTTCCAAACCAGAGACCAGAAGCCCAGCCTGCAACAAATAAGCAGAGTTTCTCATACACTAAAATAAAATCTGAACCATCCAGTCCAAGACTTGCTTCATCTCCAGTTCAGCCTAGTATTGGTCCGTCTTTCCCAATGGGACCTTTTCTTTCCCAGTTTGCTTTTCCCCAAGACATCACTGTGGTTCCTCAGGCTTCAGAGATACTAGCCAAAATGTCTGAACTGGTCCATCGAAGACTGAGGCATGGAAGTAGCAATTATCCTCCTGTAATTTACAGTCCTTTGATGCCCAAAGGGGCTACATGTTTTGAGTGTAACATAACTTTCAATAATTTGGACAACTACTTGGTACACAAAAAGCATTACTGCAGCAGCCGATGGCAGCAGATGGCAAAGTCACCAGATTTTTCCAGTGTTCCAGAAAAAATGCCAGAAGCTGTAAGTCCCAGTAGCAGTCAAAGCTCTATAAACATCCTGAATGCAGCTCCTCACACATCAGATCCAGAGAACCAACTTCTGCAGACATCTTGTATAAACTCTTCCAGTGTTTTAGATCTGATCGGGCCAAACAATAAAAGTCATGAAAAAGACTTTACAGCACAATCTAAGAAGCTGTCAGCTGCAAGCAATGGTGAGGAGAAGATAAACGGAAAACCTTCTGATGTGAAGAATCCCAATGCTCCTTTAGTAGAAGGGGAAAGTGATCCTAACAAGACCACATGTGAAGCCTGTAACATTACTTTCAGCAGACACGAAACATACATGGTCCACAAGCAGTATTACTGCGCCACTCGCCATGATCCCCCACTGAAGAGGTCCGCTTCCAACAAAGTGCCTGCCATGCAGCGAACAATGCGTACCCGGAAGCGAAGGAAGATGTATGAGATGTGCCTGCCTGAGCAAGAGCAAAGGCCACCACTAGTTCAACAGCGATTTCTAGAAGTGGCTAATCTTGGCAATCCTTGTACATCTACACAAGAGTCAACAGAGGGCCTTGGAGAATGTTACCATCCACGATGTGATATCTTTCCAGGAATAGTCTCAAAGCATCTGGAAGCATCATTGTCTATTAACAAGTGCGTTCCAGTTTCAAAGTGTGATACCCCCCACTCCACTGTGTCTTGCTTGGAGATGGATGTGCCAATAGATCTCAGTAAAAAATGCTTACCCCCATCAGAGAGGACATCCACATCTCCCAAAAGGCTGCTGGACTACCATGAGTGCACAGTATGCAAGATCAGTTTTAACAAGGTAGAGAACTACCTGGCTCACAAGCAAAATTTTTGCCCTGTCACTGCCCATCAGCGTAATGACCTGGGACAGCTTGACAGTAAGGTGTTTCAAAACCCAGAAAGTGAAAGAAACAGCCCAGATGTCAGTTACGAAAGAAACATAATAAAGTGTGAGAAAAACGGAAACTCCAAACAGTCCTCTCCAAACGGAAACTTATTTTCCACACACTTAGCAACACTTCAAGGACTAAAAGTCTTTAGTGAAGCAGCCCAGCTTATTGCGACAAAAGAAGAAAACAAACATTTGTTTCTTCCACAATGCCTTTACCCTGGAGCAATAAAGAAAGCTAAAGGAGCAGATCAGCTTTCTCCATATTACGGAATAAAGCCAAGTGATTACATTTCTGGTTCTCTCGTCATTCACAATACTGATTTAGATCAAAGCACAAATACAGAAAGTGAATCTCCTAAAGGCCAGGCGCCTTCGAATGGTTGTGCTGTGCAGAAGAAAGAGTCTCTTCCACTACTGCCGAAAAACCGAGGCATGGTAATAGTTAATGGGGGACTAAAACAGGAGGAAAGACCTGCAGCAAACCCGCAGCAAGAGAACATTTCCCAGAATCCTCCGCATGAAGATGGGCACAAGTCTCCTTCTTGGATCTCTGAGAATCCCTTAACTGCAAATGAAAACGTCTCTCCAGCAATTCCTACAGCAGAGGAACAGTTGTCTAGTATAGCTAAAGGTGTGAATGGTTCTACCCAGGCCCCAACCAGTGGAAAGTATTGCCGACTGTGTGACATCCAGTTCAACAATCTTTCAAACTTTATAACTCATAAGAAGTTTTATTGCTCGTCACATGCAGCAGAACATGTCAAATGAAACAATTGGTCACCTTTGGTACCTGTGTTTAGCATATTGTTCCATACAGTCTAAAGAAAGCTGTTTGAATTACATCTGGACAATCAGAAGATTTCTCTATTGCTGAGTTGAAGACTTAAAGGTGTAATTTCATTACAGTCCATTAGTAAAGTGTATTATTGGTGCCATTTTCAAAAATATTAATTTATTTTACCAGCAGTATTCATAGCTGTAGTTATGTTATTTTTTATTTAAAAACTTTATATTAAAGTCATTTGTAATGTTATTGTATAGTTATTGTGTAGCACATATGGTTTGCACTGTATAGTAGATTTTGAAGAAAATAGTCACAAACAATACAGAAAAGCATTTTAGAAATAGCTTCAAAAGCACTTGTGTATCCTGATTTTTTTTTCTTATATGCTGTTGCAAATATATGTATATGCTAAAATATAACTTGCAAAGAAGTTTCAACTATGCTGTAAAGTTCGCCTTAAAAATTCAATTTTTTTGAACAATTGGGCTCAGTTTGCACGTTATATTTTAGCAGATGCAGTACCTTAGTCACTAGGCTTTGCATTTGTATGTAGCAGTATGTTTCTGTCCACTTTCTTAATCTGAAACGTACGTTAAATGAAGATGGCCATTTTTTTCCTGTATAGTACTTGTATTTACTTTCGCTGATGCATCTCTGTCTCAATTTTTAAACCTTTGCTGTTAAATGCAATACTTTATAAAGAATGAACAAAATTACTGGAAGCAGTATTGTAAGTAATGAGGTCATATCAATCAGTTTTATCTTTTGAAAGGCACAGTCTAAAACAGAACCCTAAACTCAATGCTGCAATTATGAATCTAATTCATATATAAGATATATTTAAATATAAGAGTAGCAATACTGCAACTGGTGATCACAAAGATAATGTTCTACTTCTGATAGAAATAATTTCTCAACAAATGTTGTTACTATGCATGTATATGGATGGAATAAAATTCCAGATCATTGGAGAAGTTTGGCAGTAATTTCTTTAAATTTGGGGTTTTTTTGTTTTTCAAGAAGAATTTATAGCTCACAAACTGTAAAGAAGCTCTTAGGAACAGGATAATATTGCCCCCTCTTCAATGGAAGCAAGGAGAATATGAGTGCAAAGGATGCCTCCACTTGGAGGGAGTTCTTGCTGACAGGTCACGAGTACAACTAAGTCCAGGACAACCTAGTGAACTAAAACGTCAAATGTGGAGGTCTGAAACCACCTCTCTAGGCAACCTGTTCCAGTTATCCACCACCCTCATATTGAAGAACTTCTTCCTAATGTCCAACCTCAATTTACCCTTTTCTAGCTTAAAACCATTACCCATTGTTCTATCGTTACATGCCCTTGTGAACAAAACTGATTACCAATTAAAAGAACTAAGTGATTACATCTGGATTGAAATAAGCTAATTCTGAAAGATCTACATGCATAGACAAAAACTTTTAGATGAAGTTGGTCAGAAAGACACAGGTAGACTAATTTACAGTTGCTGAGCTCCAGGGATGTGTTTAGACCAAGAAAAAGTAAAAGAGAATATCAGGGTTAAAGGGAATACCTAGCTGAAAAGTGGTGCTGAAAGGGAAATATCTTCTCCAAAATATTTCTGTTCTGTAAATGCTGATATATTCCAGAGGTAAATTAAAGCCTACCATTCTACGTCATATTCTTTCCACTGGCTGGTCCAACTGCTTTCACATGACTGAATATACATGGTAGCAGTTTCTCTTTATAAATCAACTATTTGGTTGACCAGTCACAGTTTTACAAGTTCAAAACAAGCATAACCTGTTCATCTGTGGGTCCAGAGTTACTCAGTTTTGTATACATTTTGCACACTTCACTGGAGCACCTGGAAACTGTGATGTGCTAAACCCCAAAGTTACACCATCACTCTGTCTGAAAGTAAAACTTTACACTAGCTAGGTGGGTAGCAAATATTACTGACATTTGCTTTCTGAGATATTTGTTAAAAATAAGAAGTTTTTAATAATTATCTGTGCTCACATAACAAGGCTCAGGAACCATGTTTTCCCATAACTTTACACACTATTTTCCATTTTTTCACTTTCTTTGTTCCACCCATTTTTTAATTTGCTCATTTTAAATAAGAACACTAACACTTTGGCCAGCCAGAAATCTCTTTCCTGTCTCTAAACCAGTTTGCAAAATACTGTCCTAACCCCAGCTGGGGGCCCTAACATACCTAAGTCATAACTGATGTTTAGGGGACTAAACTACTGAAGCCTGTTTTCTGACCAAGTGATTATTTGTATTCTCTTCAGATTATTCTTTATATAGACTCTTTCCTAGTTCTACTTTTAGGTTTTTGTAGGTTTATTTATTATTTGTGAAATCAACTATGCAAAGAGAGTCCAACCTTAGTGAGTCTTTGACACCTGGAACTCAGCAGGAAGCAGAGTACCTCGGTTAAATGGTTTGGATCTGCTAATCTCTGCCAGCTGGAGTCAGTGAATAAATCTCTGGGGATATTGAGTGGGGATGAATACCTCAACAAAAGGCATTAAAACATTTTCTGATTTTGTGATACAAAAAATAAAATTGCTCCATATGAAGGCAAAAAACTGATATAGAAAAAACCTCAAGGTGAGATGGAGGTGGGCTAATTAATTTCTCTGCATGTACATAAGCTACGAACCAGAATCCACTCTAAAAAGGTGGAGTTGAGGTGGAGCTCTCAACAGCCTGGAAAACCTGGCTTAAAGAAAATTCTGTGGTGAGTACAATGGAAGAAGGGCGGTGTGGGGCAAAGGACCAAAGAAGATAAGGAAAAGGGGACTCAGCACTTTGTTAATCTGGAGAGTATAGTGTGGGTACGCTGATGGCTGTGGAAGGCAGCAGTTACAAGGCGTCAGCACTACAAAAACACTGTGCATACCTGGGGGCCTGTTGAGAGACACTTAAATGCTGAGGAGACAAAATCCTTGGAAGATCACTCCCAAATGCTGAATATTGCCAGTGCAAAGATTCTGGCTCCTGGTGGTCTGCTTTTCCCCAATGCTGTTGATGAGGAAGAGAACCACTACTCTTCCACCTTTCAGGTCACCTTCACAGCTGAGCTGCTGGGAGTTGTCAGGACAGACACTGCACAGAACAGATGTGTGTGACCCTGTTGTAATTTAGAGAGAAGTCAAATACCCAAGCTTCCACTGTGTTAGCCTGTGAGCATGCCTGGTCCTCTCATCTGAAGTCTTCCATATGGTCGCTGGCAGAGCTTAGAATCCAGAACCCTTTGAGACCCCGTAGAGCCACAGCAAAATGAAATAAAATAATACTGGAGGCACTTGTATATGGACTGAAACAGAGCACAGGAAAGAGAGGTGAGCAGGAAATCTGCACTCACATAATTAAAGCTTCTTTGTAATATGGAGGCACAAGATGAATGAATTGTGACTGGAAGCACAAGATGGTTTTTTGTGTGAGGTGAACAGGAAACTGTAATTCTGACAGTTTCAACTTCTAAATACATGTTTTTATTGCTATATATACAGGCACACACATACATTATGCATGAAATGTACACAGAGAGATGAGCATGTCCAAAAGAGGGAAAGAACCTAAACTAGATTAAGAAGTTAGATCAAGAGCTGAATGAGGTGATTACACAAATTCTTTGTAGCAAAAGACCCTTTAGTCCTCATTGCAGAGGTAGCTGGCACCTTTTGGTGCATGGAAGGTGATGATGCATTCATTCACTTCCAAATTAAGATGTGCTCCTAGCAAAATTGCTCTCTCCTCTTTCTGCTTTCAGCTGCTTTGCACAGGTCCCTACCTACCAACTCAATTTCTCACACACTTATTTTTTCTACCTGCCAGCTTAGCTGGTTTTGTAATTATATGTTTTCTGTTGGGTTTTGTTTTTGTTCTTTTTTTTTACTTTTTAAATAATGTTAGGGTTTGGAAGGGACCTCTGGAGATCATCTAGTCCAACCTGCCTGCCAGAGCAGGTTCCCCTAGAGTATGTTGCACGGGATGGCATCCAGGTGGGTTTTGAATGTCTCCAGAGACAGAGCCTCCATAACCTCTCTGGGAAGCCTATTCCAGTGCTGTTGCCCTTACTGTAAAGCAGCTTTTCCTTATGTTTACGTTGAACCTCTTATGTTCCAGTTTGTGACCATTGCCCTTGTCCTGTCACTGGACATCAATCAAGGTGCCTCATTCAGGGTAGAGGCAGATGAAAAGAGCCACCTGAGGTGGTGTATTGGAGAGGGTGGTCATCTCTACCAGTGAGGTGGTGAGAGGCAGCTGCTGCTGCCTGCTTATGAGCTAGATCATGGAGATCACCAGCCCTGCAGTGTTCACAAGACTCCCTTAAACATCCCAGCCTGTCAGGAACCTTTCACAGCAAAATTAATAATAAAAAGCAATAGCTCACATACCACTCAGTTTTGTCTGCAGGTGCCTATGGCTATGAATAACAGTTCTTCCTTGCAAACTTTTGGATAGGGTGCTGAATAATAAAAGCCACAAGTGTGATGAGTAGGACTGGATAAAGCTGCGAACACCTTCAGAAGTAGTTTTCATCTCAGCTTTCCCAGTTCTAGGTGTTCTTACTGAAACTGTGAAGCCAGGCTCATATGAAGTGGTGGCTCTATGTAAATGTAAGCGCTTTCCAGGACCACCGGTATTGCTACTGGTTTGAAAGCCCATCTGTCATCAAAACAGTTTTCTGCACAATTTTTCACATTCACTAATATTTTTTTTTTTGCTTTAAGAAGAGAAACTTCTGTATGTCAGTTCTGTGCTATAGTTGTGATTGGTATTTACAGAGCAGACTGCAGAAACTACAGTCCTCAGCCTACACAGCGTCAAAAGCAGCCCTGCCACGCCCAGTCCTGTTTGAAGCATGAGCCTCAGGGGTGGTAAATAGAGATGCTGGAATGTGAAACAGTAATACAGCTTCAACTCTATGTAGCCCTAAAATAGTGCCCCTGGATGTCTGGTTTATTGAGTCACTTGGGAGGATTCACCTACATTTCATTTGCTTTCACTTTTTTGAGGAAGCCTTGTTAAACCCATTGCAACTTGGGTCTTATGGGGAAAACACCAGTGGGCTGATTATGTTGGCGTTTGGCTTGAGGGAGAACAGAATGCTGCTTTGATGCTTTGACATTTTTGATCTTGTGCTAATTCTGATGACACTACCCCCAAGAGATAAGTTTATGGAATCTAATAAAAGACCTATAGGTTCAAAGACTGATCAAGGAAGAAAATTGTTTCAGAGAGAAGCCGTCTCAGTCTGTGATTGAAGTTCCTATATTAGGGTAAGTATGCAAAGGGAAGGAAATGTTGGTTTACTGCCACAAGTTTTTGAAGCAGAACAGCAAAGGAACCCCCTCAAACGATGTCTTTCAGCAAAAAGAGCAAGTAAGAAGAATCTGACAAAAAAGAAAATCTGTTTAGATTAATTATCATTGAACTCTTTCCTAGACCAAAGGAAGGAAATTCTGCAGATGTAATTTGGGGAAGATTATTCCAAAACTCACTCCCTTTCCACTCCCTTGAAACCAGAAGCACAACTCACAACAGGATGGTGTACACAACAGAAGCAAGGTGCAGGATACTGGGATGCAGCCACCTGTGATGAGGGTTCCCCTGTGTGCACTTGCCACACCTCATTTCCCACATCCTTAGTCTGGCAGGTCTCTCACAGCTCAGCTGGGTGAATATGGTCCCCCTCTGTGCCAAGGCCCTGCCTGGCCCTGGTACAGCTGCTCTGGCAGCTGTTCATCAGCACTCTTAACTGCCAGCAGAAACAGGGTTTCTCTATCAGAGCAGTGCTGGGTGGAAGAGGCAGGCACAAGCTTTCCAAGTATATCCACAAGAATACTAACACTTATTGCTGGCCAGCTGACACTGCACAGCTTGCATCCCCCAAGCTAGCTTGCTCATTTGATTTATAAGAAACATGAGATAGATTGATTTTATAGGATTAAGCATCAAAAAGGCAAAGAGCCACCTATTGGGAGGTGCAAAAATAAGAGCAATATTTATGTTTTTAGGAGGATATCAAAATAGTAGGTTATTTTTTTCCTTGATGCTTTTCAAATTATGCCTCAAATACATACAGAAATATACCAATGAGAGATTTATCCTTTTGTTATTGCACAGTTTGGTTCTTGGTGTTTAGGTCTTGTTGAGGGGGAAGGAATACCTGCAAGGGAAGAAGCATACTTGAGCACAAGCATTACTAGGGGAAAATGGGTATACCAATGGCTTCTGGAATCTCCTGGGTCTTACTCTTTCAGATCTCTGCCACTCAGCCTGGACATGTGTCCATGCTCTAAAAGGTACCTGACTATGCAATCTATTACCACAGACATGGAGACACTCTCCTTTTGAAAAAGAGGTTTATGTACACTCAGATGGTTGTCATCTCCTCCACTTAAGTCCCTTTGTTAGGTAGGGTTCTTACAACCCTCCCCATGTCTTGAAACTGACTCCTTGATAAGTGCTAGGCACCATAACCAGAGCTGTGGTCAGTTGTCTGCTTTTGCTTAGAAAGATTTACCTTCTGAGAAAACTCCAGGAAAAAATAGGTTGAATGACACTGTTTATAATTTTAATGCTCATTGATTATATAATGACCTCATATTCATCCACAAAGTGGGGGCTCAATTTGTTGTGCTCAGCAGTCGAGGTCTCACCAGCTCTTAGGGCTGTCAGGATAATCCCAAGCCTTACATGAGGGCAGCTATGGGGACAGAGGGATGTCAGCATTTACTGCTTTTACTGCTTCTCTCCTTCCACCTGTGTTACTCTGCACAACAGTCATCAGACCACAAAGAGGTGAAGGGACAAGAGGGACTTTAAGGGTTGTAACAGGTGGGGAAGGGATCTGGGGATTCTGTCCTCATGGTGATTTCTGCCTTCTTACATTAAGCAGTGTCCTGGGAAAATGTTAGTCTATCAGCAACTGAAGTTTATCTTCCACGTTAAAAAACTTGACATGCAGTATGCTTTTGTAATTTATTTTAGAAATCTCTTTCCTTTTATGAGAAGTGTCTTTTCTCGGTAGGTAATTCTTAGATTAAGTAAAAACAAATTTGGCAAGGTTGCATGAATTTTTAATATGCTAACATACTATAATATTTCTGAAATCTGTAGCATCACTAAAATACTTTCAAAGCTGTCATGTAATTTATGGAACTAAATGTTACAATTATGTGAGAGATGTTGACATTATTTCACATATCTGAATTTTACTGTGTAATAGGGATCCAGAGTCACTTTGGGTCAGTCACTTCACAGAAGAAACTGTCTCTGCTCTGCAGGAACCTTCCTCAGCAATAACATTCTATGTTCCTTTTTCCTCTAACATCAAAATATATCATAGTTTGTGCCTGTTATATTAGATTTGATAATGCCGCTCACAATACAAAAATAATATTTATATAAAATGTTCAGCTTGCAGGTATCCATTATACCTTCCTGATATGAAACTGCTGTGTCTAGTTGTCAACCACATATTATGGTTAAGTGATAATATTAGTTTTTGCATTAGCTTTAAGATCATGACAAACACAATTAATACCAATGACCAGCAAGGTTAAAATAGGAGTCATTCTCAGGTGCTAGAAATGCCAGTTTTCTTTCCCAAGCAATGAATTCCAAACCTTTCTTATCACCAGATAAGATTAAAAAGAAAAAAATGAAATGTTGTGCAACATTGTCCAGTGACACTTATGAACTATTACTCTGGGCTGTGGAAGATCCTATTGTGGATGCATCAGTGGTGTGGAGAAGCACAGTTCAAGCACCTTCTATTGATGTCCAGAACCAGCAGTGAAGTGAGAGATGTGATGCAGGCTCAGATAAAAATAAATTATTTGTTTCATTACAGTAAACAGTTTGATGCAAAATGCAACATTCTGAAAACATGAATTACCCTGCTATCTAAAGTTCTCTTAGAAATGAAGATGAGTTAAAGTTAGTACTCTGCTGAGTATCAAAGCCTCTTTTCTTTGCAGGATTACCCACTGCTGCAAACAAATCACCCATAAATATGAAGGTCAGGCATTTGGAGCCTACCTCTAATGCTAACAAAACTCCATTGAAATGAATTATGGAATTGCTCACTCCAGTTGCAGAGACTACGAGTAGATAAAGGAGAATATGTCTTTGTGACCTTTACACAAGTTCCACTGCATTTATATACTATACAAACAGCTGCTTTTGTATATGATACTGCTGGCTGTAGAGCTGGAGCCACTAGCTCCTCAAAATTATAAAGAAGTAGAGCCGTGTCCCAGGAAAGGTAATGTCACAGAATGGCTGAGGCAGGTTCTGGAAACCACCCAGCCCAAACCCACCCTTGCTCAAGCAGAATCTGCCAAGACAGCTTGCTCAGGGCTGTGTCCAGTGGTGTTTTGAATATCTCTCAGGACAGAGACTCCACAACTTCTCTGGGCAACTTGTTTCAGTGCCTGGAGTTGTTCCTCCCCAGGGGCAGGGCTTCCCAGTTCCCTTTGCTGAACTCCGTGACATTCTTATTGGTCCATTTCTCCACCCTGTCCAGATTCCTCTGAAAGCCAGCACAGCTATCTGGCCTGTCAACCACTCCTCACAGTTTTGCATCATCTGCAAACTTGTTGAAGGTGTGTGCTGTCCCACCATCTAGACCATTAATGAAGATGGTAAATAGAATTGGCTCCAGCATTTATGCTGGGAATACACTAGTGACTGGCCTGCAGCTGGGCTTTATGCTGCTGATCACAGCCCTCTCAGCCCAGCAGTTCAGCCAGTTTTCAGTCCAACTCCATGTCCGTTTATCTAGCACGTAGTCGATGTCTATGAGGATGTTAAGGGAGACTGTCAAAAGCCATGCTAAAGTCAAGATAAACAGCATTCACTGCTTTCCCCTGTTCACTCCACTGTAGAAGCCTATCGGGTCAGGCATGATTTCATCTTCATAAATCCATGCTGACTACTCCAAGAGACTGTTTTGTCCTTTATTTGTTTGGTTCTCAGGATTATTTGCCATGACCTTCCCAGGGATTGATGTGAGGCTTTCTGACATGTAGTTTCCTGGATACTCCTTCATGCCTTCTTGAAGATGGCAATGAGATTTGCTTTCTCTTGGTACTCAGGAATCTTCCCTGATTGCTATGACCTTTCATAGTTAATCAAGAGTTGATTCACAGTGCCACCAGCCAGCTCCCTGAGCACCTGTGGATGCATCCACATTAGATCCCATGGACCTCCATATGTCTAGTTTGTTTCAGTGTTTCCTGACCTGATCCTTGTCCACCAAAGGTAAGTCTTCCTTGCTTCAGACCTTTCCTCTGGTCTCAGAGGCCTAGGATTCCTCGCTTAACAGTAAAGATGGAGACAAAGAAGAAATTTAGTACCTCTGCCCTTTTCACATCCTTCATCACCAGGTTCATTGTCACCTGCCCTATTCAGCCTCTGGCACACATTTTTCTTAGTCTTTGCTGCCAATAGACCTGCGGAAACTCTGCTTGTTGCCCTTCACAGCCCTCACCACATTCAATGCAATGAGCTGGCAACATGCACTTGCAGCCCAGAAAGCCAACTGTACCCTGGCCTGCATCAAAAGAAGCATGGCCAGCAGGTCAAGGGAGGGGATTATCCCCCTCTACTCTGTTCTCATGAGACCTCACCTGGTCTGTGTGCAGTTCTGGGGTCCCCAGTACAAGAAAGACATGGACCTCTTAGAGTGGGTCTAGAGGCAGAACACAAAAATGGTCAGAGCACTGGAACACCTCTCCTATGAAGAAAGGCTGAGAGAGATGGGATTGTTCAGCCTTGAGAAGAGAAGACTGGAGGGAAACCTTTTAGCAGCCTTGCAATGATTAAAGAGGGCTTATAAGAAGGAGAGAGACTTTTGACCGAGGCCTCTAGTGACAGAACAAGGGGTTTTAAATTGAAAGAGAGTAGATTTAGATCAGACATAAGGAAGAGATTTTTTTTTACAATGAGGGTGGTAAGATATTGGAACAGGTTGCCTGGAGAAGATGCCTCCTCCCTGGAAGTGCCCATGGTGAGACTGGATGGGGCTTTGAGCAACCTGATCTAGTGGAAGATGTCCCTGCCCATGGCAGTGGAGTCAGACTCGATGATCTTTAAAGTGGTTTCCTGACCTAACCATTCTGTGTTTCTGTGAACTTCAGTTGGACTTTGTCTGTCACCTTATAAAATGACCTACATCTCACTGTTATTTTGCATGTCTTCCTGCTCTTGGGCATCTTCATAGGCTGTCTGTACATTGTTCACCCAGACTATGTTGTCAGTCACAATAATGGAAATACAGAACAGTTTTGCCAGGGATCAGCAAGACTTTCTGGATTATGAGAAGCACAACTGAAAGCAGCAAGAGGCCTACGGGCTGCATGTGTGGTAATTGTTTCAGAGCCTTCAAAGTTGCTATGGAATGAAAAAATGTCCATGTTTAAAAAAAATGGGATCCAGAGCCAAAATCTGTAGTTTCCTGTAGGGTCTATCACACCCAGTCTCCCCGTAAGCTGCCAAATCCGTTTTCATTTCTTTATTCCTATATTCTTGGTACTACCACCTTTTTATCCCTATTTTTCCTTTCCCTCTTTATCCTTTTCACTCTTCACCTTATTTTTGATCTCCCACTTGCCTTCAGTCAGACCTTGTATCCTATTACATCCAACCCCTGACAAAACAAAGAGAAAGATAACAAATCCCTAGAACAGTAAAAAGAAGATTCACCAGATGTTACCCTGATCATCATAGGGCTGGACTCTAAGGTTACCTCTAACCTCACTTGAATTGAATTCCTCAGTAAACTGTAATGAATGGTAGAAGTCCCAGTGAAACAGGTTTTAATTCCATTTTCTAAATTAGACAGTCATTTCTGCACTCTATCACTCCAGTGTCCAGTGTCAGCTTAGGTGAAAATGTGTGTGTAATAAAAATACAAAGTAATTTGCAGTGAGGTGAGCAAAACTTTCAGAAGTGATTTTTGGGAAAAGGGCAATTTTGTCTCTCAATGCCCAGTGAGAATGAAGTGATTTTTCTCCAAGTGCTTTGTTGGTATTCATTCAGACACTTATCAATGAATTGGTTTGCCTTTTTTTTTTTTTTTTTTGGTCCACCGGTTCATCACAAAGAAAACTCTGTTTTTAACATACAGAAATTTACTTTGGAAGTTATTCCAGAGTTGTGCAAAACTAATAGGAATACAGCAAAACCAAAACAAGCCTTGCCACCACACAAATCACTAGGCATACAATGAAGATCTGTCTATCCACATTTATATTACAAATGAATGAATAAAGATCTAGTAATTTCTCACTGAAAATGAATGCAGTAAATAGTCATGCTGTTCTTCATTTAGCATTAATCAGACTAGATTGCCCTTTCGATTCCACCAGAATAAAGTAATTCAGGCCAAATTATAACTGGAGTTACTCCACATTTTTTCCAATGCCACTGAGAACAGAATATGTCCTACTAACTGCAGTTAGCTTGTCTAAATAAGACCTCATATCACCCTCTTCACAAAAACTTAATTATTAACATAATTTTAAAGCAATTAAAGAGCTTGGGTTTTTTATGCATTTTGGGTCAAGCCCAGCTACCACCACATATACATCTATTTTTTTGGAATAAATAATCTGCAACATTTTGAAAGGCCAACTACTCATAGAATTACCACCATTAATGGTGTCACATTGTTGTCTGACTTGTTCCTTCTCTGAAATGTATGTGATAGCTGAAGGTCCCATCCAGACAACAGTTCATATATTGTACGAGAAGGTGGCTTCGTTGAGTTGTGTGTAAGAAGAGCATGACCAGTATTTGATCTAAATAAGGTGTATTTTTTTCCCTGGGCTGTTGCCAGTGGAGGTGCAGGATTATCCACAGCAAGGGGACAGTGTGTGTGCCTGTGGGACTTGATGCTAATACTGATGCCTATAACAGCATCTACAGAAACTTATTCAGTGTCTGCTCAGGCCTGTTTCCCCAGCTGGTTATGTCCTCTCCATCTAATGGACTCTTAGATAAGCAGAGAGCAGACGCAGAAAAGCATCATCTCCCATCACTGCATCAACACAGTTCATGATTCTAACAGTTTAAATCAGCCTCAGGTCACATATACAAGATGTGTCCCTTCATATGCTGTCTGACAGCAACTGCTGATTGAGCTCCAAAGATACAATAAAGGCTTCCTCAAGTTTCAAGACCATTTGCCTTCCCATTCTGAAGGGTGGATGAACCAGTTTTTATATATCCATAATTGTGCTATTCTCAGCAAAAATTGTGCTCTAGGAAAGTATGGAACAGCTTTCTAGTTTAACAGGTGTGTGAACATTCATATACAATTTTTGTCAGCTGCTGATCCCTTTGATACCTTTCTGGAGGTACCGTTGGAAATGTTCTTTTGCCTCTTAAGAGCTATCTTAAGTATTTTTTAATCTCTTTTCTGAAGCATCAATGTTGCTTCTCATTGAGGCAAAAGTGAGATGTGATACTTACTCTGGCCTCTGTTTAAAAGAAGGCCTAAGAAATGCACATTTTGAAAATTTCTAGGTGATGTCCCTGTAAACTGTGGGAATTCATAGGAAATATGGTCCCTTTCTGCACTACTCTGAGACTAGCAAAGGTTTCCTAAGTGTCTTCTCACAAAAGCAGTTCATTCAGGATATTTCAGTTCAGAATCAGTAGGGCAGTATAACTGATGTGCCGTGCAGATGTAGATATGGGACATAGAAAATAGAGAAGATTGGCTTTTGCTGATAGAATCACTGACACACTGATGAGATCTCACTGGTTCAGGCATGAGCAGTTCAGATCCTGAGCAGTGGACATGTTTAAAAAAAAGATTATTCCTCAGGCATAAAGCATTATATGAACGCAAATGTTGCTGTTTTCCAAATTTAGTGATGTTGAATGTTTTCTTCCTAAGCAAATAATCTAGCTTAAACATGAAGCATACAAGTTATTTATCTCTGATAAATGATATTTTTGTTTTATTTCAGTGCAGAGTATTTAAAGTTAATCATTAAAAAACAACATGCAAACTTCAAACATGTATAGATGACAGTTCTGTGTAACAGTTTTCAGAAGGCTGAAATATTCTAAATATAAAAAGCACAAGTGTGCCATACCAGCAGGCTATTCCAGATGCTTGTTCAGCCTTTTGAATAAAAAGAGGTCAATTTAATCAAACCATCATGGCAGACAAATGTAATGATATACCTGCACTGCAAGTGTTCATTATTTTTGGCAGGTGCTTATGTAGTGGTCAGGCAAGTGCAGCTCTGTACAGAGTTGGATATATACTTTATTGTGGGGGTTCAGGAGAAGGATCACATTTGAATTGCTTGCATGTGATTGCTTAAGAAAAAGCAATAGTCACGACTCACAAAGTGGGCACGGCACTTTCACATCCCACAAGGTGGGTACGGCACTTTCACGTCCCACAAGGTGGGCACAGCTCCCCAGAGCTGGGGGTCCAAACTAAATATAAATATCAAACACCACAAAGTGGTCACGGCTCCCCAGAGCTGGGGGTCCAAACTAAATACAAATACCTCTTTTAACAACCCATTAGGCGAGATTAAGCTCGGGAATACTCTGCACGGTACTCTAGGAGTAAGACCATTACCCAGGAGGGTCTCACAAAACACACCTTTACTGAAGACTGAGTAAGATTATAAAGCTTGTCAAAGGAAACATACAACAATATCACTCTCAAAGCAACAGATTACAACTAGCAGAAATTAGCAAAATGGTCCTCTCAAAACAACAGGTTACAACAGGAAAAACTTAGCAAAATGAGAAATTATGGTACCCCTATGTGCCGAGAATAAGGTTAGACAGAGAGAGAGAGAGAGAGAGATGAGAGAGGCAGAGAGACAGAGAGACAGAGATAAAGAAAGAGAGGATAGGAAAGATATCACCACCCTTGGATCCAGCGACAATCTTGACATGACGTTGTGGTCCTTGGATGGCGGGCACATGCCCTGAGCATTTCAAGTCTGCCTCTTTTATGACACCTGGCCCTGCCTCTCCTGGTGAGGCTCAGCCTGATTTGCGCAGACTCAGTGTTGGATTTGGGCTTGTTCTGCAAAGGAGTCAGTGGGGCACAGGGGTCCAAGTGATCACTTGGCTCCCCCCATCTGGGTTGACCGAACAATGACCTTGATTGTCACGCATGCACTCTGTCCTTAAACAGGACAGTGGTCTTTCGCAAGATGGCACTGTGCCTCCACGGGGCTCCTCTTGCCAGCCACTGCTCCTTATCAAGGACAGTGTCCACTTTATCAGGGTGGCTGCCAAACACAGGGCTCTCCTTGCAAGAACAGGGTCCAGGTGGTTATCGAATGAAGCCCCCACCCAAGCACAATGTCCAGTTTGTCAGGGTGGCTGTTTTGAGACAATTATTCTTTTTGGGACTCTATAGAAATATAATCTTGTAGAGGTAAAATGAAAGGCCTTGCGTACCAAGGTCAACTGTCTCTCAATAGCTCATCCCCTTTTCCTAACAACAGCCTGAATGCCAGCTGGCATCTTAAGCAGGAATATAGGTGAGCTATGAAGAAAGCAGTAAGGATTATCTTGAATTTGAAAGTGAATTTCAATTTAGCAGTGCACTGGATTTTTGTTGTTTTTGTCAGACCTCTGAAAGTTTTACAGTTGAACATATAGTTTTGGTTGAACAGTGATGTTCAGTTTGAGTGTTTTCTAGATGTGAGCTGCAGACTCCATTTTCTAACTTCCCTCTGAAGAAGGGAAGCTGGTTCTGCAGTTCAGGGGATATTTCACTGGCAAACACCAAGCAGCCTGTGACCTACTTAATACAAAACAGATTTCTATGTTTGAATGATATTTATTTCCCTAGTCAGTTATTTATAAAACAATTAAAGAGAAGAAAGTGTTTGTAAAACTAATTTTGAGTAATTTTGATTAAGAAGGTGATTCCAGAATGTTGGGAAATAAAGGCAAAATTAATTTGTCATTAAGAGAATACCCAAAGTTCTACTCCCAGTTTTCCTTGACTATAGCTATTTTAAGACTAGTCTTTGTGTGTTTGAAATATGGTTTAATAATTTAGGAAAAGTAACTGTAACTTCCATGTAACTGTGTGCTGTGGTTTCTTCTTCATAAGTGAAACACAGAGGATCCTCTGCCTTCCTGTCACCTGGCAGAGGTAGGGGATCTGAGAGAGGAACTGAAAGCAGGTCCCTGCTTGAGGCAACAGGCAAACCTGCTCCCGGCTTCCCTCAGCTTCATGTGTGCCCTTACAGAACAGGTATATGGCCCTGGATCAGGAAAATCAGGTAACTGAGGTTACTGACAAAGGTCCATCCAGAGAGTTGCCAAGGCAGTCTGCCCCATGCATTAGGACTGCTCCGGTTAAGAACAAGAGGAAGGTAATTGTTGTAGGAGATTCTCTTTTGAGGGTGTCCCGGTCCAAGCGGTGGCTTGGACTTGGATGGGCTTGAGAGGTTAGCCCTTCTGTATTTAGGATTTGCCTGATTTTGGGGATGGCGATGACGCCAATGTATGATATACCAGAAGCCCTAAATAGGAGAGCATGCACGTCTGCACGCAATGAAGACCAGACACAGAGTTATATTTTATATGCTTTAACTGCTATAGTGGAGTCACAAATATGTAGGAGGTAAATTTAGAAGGTAGGATACAAGGGGGGTGTGTGTATGTGCATGTGTGTAATAGTTTAGATTGAAAAGAGAAGAAAACTTATGATAGAGGGGGCTGGTATAGCACAACACGGTTTCCCTCTCAATAGGGTCGACGTTGTGCGTGGAAGTGAGAGCCGTTTGTGGTTTTACCCCGGGGAAAGATTGCAGTTAATGACAGAAAAGAAAGAAATATTATTATTAAATCTTACAGTCCCGGCAAGCTGCACGTGGCGGTCTGTAGCTGTAAGATGGCGGCTTCCACGTGGCAGCAGCATCGGCGGCTTGCAGGCTTTACGGCAGAGGCAGCAGCAGCATCTCTGGGTGCGGTGGCGGTTTGCAGGCTTTACAGCACAGGCAGCAGCGGCTCTGGGTGCGGCGGCAGGCTGCAGGCTTCACGGCAGCTGTAGCGGCGGCTTTGAGACTGCGGGCTGCGCTAGAGCAAAGCGGCTCGCGGCAGACGGCAGGCTGCGGGCGCCTTCCCCGACGGGAGGAGGGAGGGAGAAAGAGCGCCTTTGGGGAGATTCACTGCTCTTTCAGGTGCTCTCGAGGCAGTGGGGCTAGCAGATACTGAGTTTACAATTCCTGCCTTAAGCCCGGCTCTCGAGTAGTGATTTTATAGTTCTTTTAGGCTTCCCCTTTTGGATTCTCGGGTGGAGACCTAGCGTCCGTAGCCGAGATCCGTGGCTCTTTTACCTCTCCTTCTTTCTTCTCCTTGGCACAGACTGGTGCAGGTAGGTGGGTGAGGCAGCAAGGAGGTCCAGCGGCGAAAAGAGAACGAGGACCCCTGGCGAGTGGTCCCTTTATAGACCCTAGGAGCTTTCTGATTGGTGCATCTTTTGAATCCATTTATTTGCATATAGTTCCAGCCAATCAGATAGCTATCTAGCTAGCTGCAGAGTTCCATCCGGGGCTTAGCAGCAGTCTTGGTCTAAGACTTGTCCAGGACTTGTCCTTGACTGTGTAGTAGATCCTGGTGCAGCCCTATTGTCTCCTTTACCAGGTGAATAGCTCTTTATGGGAGACAATTTTCCCTTTGTGAGGGGTAAAACCCTCACAGAGGGGTACTGAGGGCCCTATATGCCAGCCAGACCCAACCCTCAGGGAGGTCTGCTGCCTACCTGGGGCCCAGGTTAGCGATGTTACCGAGAAACTCCCAGGCCTGGTGCAGCACTCTGATTACTACCCACTAGTGGTCATGCAGGTGGGCACTGACAAGGTTGACAAGACAAGTCTCAGGACAATGAAAAGGGATTTCAGGGAACTAGGCCGAATGCTTGTGGGATCAGGAGCATAGGCGGTCTTTTCCTCAGTTCCTTCAGTGGCAGGAAAAGCTGAAAGGACTAGGAAAACACAACTGATTAATGAATGGCTTAAAGGCTGGTGCCGTCAGATGAACTTTGGGGTTTTTGGTCATGGAGATGTTTACAGGGCACCAGGTATGCTAGGAAACAATGGCATAGAGCTATCAACAAGGGGAAAAGGATTCTTGGCCAAGAGTTAATGGGGCTCATTGAGAGAGCTTTGAACTAGACTTGAAGGGGGTAGGGGACAAAACCCCTGGATGGTTTGATTTCCATGACACCGGGCCTGCTGGCATTGGGTGGGAAGACCCTGTCCTGCAGGGGAAAAAGCTTCCTAGGGCAGGAGTTAGCAGGGCTCATTCACAGAGCTTTAAACTAGATTCAAAGTGGGAGGGGGTTGTAGCTGGGTTCGAACTAGTGGGGCATTGTTCTAGTATTAATGAAGACCAGATGGCCTCCCGCCTCCCAGGGGTGCCACCAGCGTGCTCAGCTCGCTCCCTGAAATGCCTGTACACCAGTGCACACAGCATGGGGAATAAACAGGAGGAGCTAGAAGTCTGTGTGCGGTCTAAAGGTTATGATCTGGTGGCAGTTACGGAGACATGGTAGGGCAGCTCTCATGACTGGAATGTGGTCATGGATGGCTATGTCCTTTTTAGGAAAGACAGGTCAGTGAAGTGAGGTGGTGGAGTTGCTCTTTATGTGAGAGAGCAACTAGAATGTATTGAGTTCTGTCCAGGGGCAGATGAGGAGCAAGTGGAAAGTCTGTGGGTATGAATTAAGGGGCAGGCTGGCATGGGTGATACAGTTGTGGGGGTCTATTACAGACCTCCTGATCAGGATGAGGGAGTTGATGAGGTTTTCTACAGGCAGCTGAAAGCAGCCTCACAATTACAGGTCTTAGTCCTCATGGGGGACTTTACAGTGAGAGTGACAGAGCACTGGAACAGGCTGCCCAGAGAGGTTGTGGAGTCTCTTTCGCTGGAGACATTCAAAACCCACCTGGACGAGTTCCTGTGTGATGTGCCCTAGGTGATCCTGCTCTGGCAGGGGGGTTGGACTAGATGATCTTTCGGGGTCCTTTCCAACCCCTAATATTCTGTGATTCTGTGTGATTCTGTGATTATAGGAATTGTCTGATTCAAATTGGCCGTCTTAGATCTGTAAGTCTCATTCATTAGCTAATGGGTAACAGATTATATGGAATACCATATTTTTATCAGGAAAATCTTGTCCACATCTGGAAAAGAGCTGGAATCTTTCACTACCTATGGTGAGGGATTTCCAGGATTTTGGCCTTATACTTCACAAAGCCAATTTCACTTCACATTTTTAATGACTGGTAATGGCCTCAATTCGCCTTTACAGAAAAACTCCTTTATGTTACTTAAACAATGTAAGAATATGATGATGAAGGTAGTTGTACCCTCCATAGTTGTTTCTTATGTGGTTCATAGGGTATGGTCATCTAGACTGTCTATCTATACGAGATTTTCAGTAAAATCCATAAACATTTTACTTTTCCCAGTCCCTTTCTCATCTGGAAGCAGCTCTCATCAGACATTAAAAACAGCCTTTGGAATTTGTGTTTGTCTCAGAGCACAGTTTAGACCTTGGAAATATATGAGGAAGCCATGATGATTTCTTAGCTCTAGTAATATCAGGAATATTGGTAATAAAAATAAGAATCTATGTTATTCCAATGATGTGTCTTAGCACAGACCATACTCATTAGCTGCCTTCCAGAGTGACAGCAAGAGTGGTTAGTTACAGGCAAATGCTTCTAATCAGTGTAGGTCATGTGGGAAGGGAGGGATCAATCTTTATTCTATACAAATCAGCATGTAGATATTTTCTTTTCAACATAAATGGCCACAAAAGTCCACATTGTATAGTGGGTTTGATCAGAAGGCCTATCAGGTAATTCCATTTCCAGTTAAAAGATAAACTAATACTGAAAAATTTGCATTTTCCCCATCATTCTTTAATCTGACTTTTATATTTTGTGAATGACATTGGACATATATAGTTATCCAAAATGAATATTGTTTATGTATATGCATTCTTCAGATTGCCCGCATTAACGACTCTTAACCTTTAAACTGATTTATAAACATGTAAGAATAAAATGTCAGCATTCATTTGTCATCTCATAGTAAACTGTCAGCATTCGTTTCTCAGCTAAAATAGAATATCTGTCTAAGAATTTACATTAGGCTTTGTAATCAAACTAGATTAACACCAGTGCAGCTCAGCACGGAAACTTGATACCAAGCATGCACACTCCATTAATACCTTAATGTTCATTCCAGGCTACATTTTGCCACGATCTAGTGAATTCAGTAGGACTTGTTGCTGAAAAATGAGACCAATTCATGCAACCTCTTTGTCTAGCACATCAGCATAATGCTCTATTGGTCCAGAAAAAGGAAGGGACAAAGTTTTAAAGGATAAATACAGGACATTGGCAAGCAATGGTGTGCATTCATGAGGAGTGACAGAGAAAAGTGCAATGAATGGATCTTGGCTTAGAAACACACCCTGTACTTCTATTGACCAAAACATGAGCAATAGCATAGATATTTGCTGCTAGTTGAAAGGGGACATTCCCCAAGGAGGTTTATTAAATCATCCATTGAACTGGCTGGCAATCGCAGTTCTGCAAATGTTCTGATAATTGGTTAAAATGAGTTACTGCTACTTTAGACCTGTATTTTATTTCCTGGAACAGACCTGGAATGCTTACTGAAATGGTGGAAGAAGTTTTGTATTGCATGAAAGGGAAAATCGGTGTCAATATACCTGATGTGGAGTTACTGTTCCGACTTTCTTTGATGCAAAGGAAGGATCAAAATAGGTGAGGAAAAGACATGTTTTTTGGTGGTAAGACCCCATATTTCTGTACAAAATATGAAGCAGAGGAAACCACGCAGAAGGACCCAAGCACCAAACCAAAATGGATGAGATACAGCTGGTGATGCCTGTGCTAAGCGGTGGATGCTCCTGGAGGCGTGGAAATGTGTTTCCTGGTGTGCTGTTTGCTGAGTTAACTTCCAACCATCCCCTGTAAGAAGCAAGAGTGTGATACAGCGTTACAAATGTAGGTGTTAAAAGCAGACTGTGCATCCCCTGTCTAGCTGAGACTGCACCTGGAGAGGAAAGCATCACACCCCATCACCTTTCCTGGCCTCGCCAGATCCTTTGGTGGATGCATGGACATTTCTTGCCAGGTGCTGGCAGGGCTCAGTGCCAGTGTGGGGGTCCCAGTCTCATAGCCCCCTCCTTCTGCAGGGCCTGGAGATAACTCGCCAGCTACATCTTACCATTACTCTGAAAAGATGGAAAAATTATCTCTGAGCAAAGATGAGAGGACAACATGTTAAAGTAGAAGTGTAAACGTTGTGCTGAAGCCTTGCATTTAGATTTAAATATTCAACAGTTAAAAATGCAGAGAAGTCTGTATGAGAAAAGCCTGGATATTTAAAGTCTAACAGCTTTTGTTTAAAGCTATTCAGAGTATTATAAATACATTTCATAATGTTTTATATTGTTTACAATGTTTTCTGTGGGTATGTAGTGCTTGTTTACTCAGGAATTGTACACAATTTTCTCTTTGAAAAGGATGGGGAGTTGTTAACATCTATTTATCAGTGTTCTACACACCACCATTCCTGATTTTTAACTGTGTAATAGTTTCCCAAAAGTCATAAAAAAGCCTGGCTTATAATTGAACCCAGAGTTAAGTTTTGTTGCAGGAAAATTAGGTCTACAAAACAAACTATAATATTATCTCAGATCCCTTACTGTGTAGCACAAATATTTCCAAGAATTTAGTCTTAAGTCAAAATAAACATATTTGGGGTGTTTAAAATGCGGATTTTTAAGTTAGTCAGAACTTAAGCCCCGTGGTGAGATTCATTATTTTTTCCCCATTACTTCCAGTAGCAGTCTGTCTATCTGCTGCCACCCTTGAGGTATCAGTGGGTCGTTCCCAGAAAAGGGTAACCAGGCATTACAATTCCCCTGGCCATGTACAACATTGCTGCCTATGGATTTGGACTCAGTTGAAAGAAAGAGCATTGCCTGCATGGCCAGTGCTACTGCATGAAGAATTTTACCTGTCCTTCAGCTAAATACAGAGCTGAACAGAACTTTGTTGGTTATTTTGAAGAGATACAATATTTTCCTCAGGCAACTACCCAGATTGTTTTTACAAACCAGTATGAGTATTGGAGTTGGAGTAACCTGTCTTACAAGTATTATTACATCCATACTACTTTGTCTTAAATGCCTGGCATGGTCCTGCTTCAGTAAACTTTGCTTTTTGTAGGGTTTTCATGTTCCTGATACCACATTTCACATTTACACTGAGGGACAAACTTTTAATCCTGGACTTCCCTCTTCTGGCAATTCAGTATATTCTTCAGTCTTGACTTACGTGACTTGAGTGACCAAACATAACTAAGCAGTGTAACCTAAAGGACAAATATTTAACAGTCAATACAAAAATATAGAGTAAAAAGAGAAAGAAAACTTAGTTCAAATTTGGTCAGCAAATTAAAATGATATAGAGAAACATGACATATTCATGAGTGAGTAGCACCAGGTCCATCTGAATAATCTGGATTGGTTTTGTGGATTATTGTGGACCTCATAGCGGCCTTCCAGTATCTGAAGGGGTCCTACAGGAAAGCTGGGGAGGGACTTCTTACAAGGGCTTGTAGTGAGAGAACAAGGGGTAATGGCTTTAAGCTGAAAGAGGGGAGATTTAGATAAGACATTAGGAGGAAATGCTTTCTTGTGAGGGTTTGAGACACTGGGACAGGTTGCCCAGGGAAGTTGTGGAAGCCACATCCTTGGAAATGTTCAAGGGCAGGTTAGATGGGGCTTTGAGCAACCTGATCTAGTGGGAGGTGTCCCTGCCCATGCAGGGAGGTTGGAACTAGATGATCTTTAAGGTCCCTTCCAACTCAAACTGTTCTGTGATTCTATGATTCTGAGGTTCCTGGACACAGATATTATTCATCATCTGTTATTGATTCAGTATTGATGAAGCTTATTGATAAAGGTAGCTCTCCAGAATACATTTGCTATATTCACAGATCATTGTAATAGAGCACCATATTCTTTACAATTAGCTGAATCCCCCTAACTCCTAATATAGCACTCCTGACCATGGGCAGATTAGTGTGAAATTTAATTTGTGCTAATCTGTCCAAGACCGAGGAAGCACAAAATGTATTTTATGCAATGTTTACCCACTTTACCATATATAGATATATGCATGAGTGACAAATCATGCAGCTTCAGGTTTACTGGAGTGAATATTGATAGTGCCATTAGGCCTGGATTTCATTATTTCATTTTTTTTGCCGTGGGAAAATAAGGACTGGAGTCATTCTTAAGCAAATATATAAATGTAAATCTGTAAAGTTTTTAAATAGGTTGAGACTTATCAACTTGTATCTACAGAGTAGCTGTAACTTTTCAACTACTGTCATAAGGGTTACACAAAAAATATTCCTTATTGTCCTTTGTGTAGAATTGCCAGTATTTTAGATAACTTATTGAAGTAGTTCTCTTTGGAGGAAAACCATGAAAAGCTACAGATTTTGTGACTGAAACCAAGAGTGTAATTTGTTACATGAACATCTGAAAACAGCTGCTCCTCTGGTTTTGACTGCAGCAGGAGTGCTGCTGGATTTGGAGGCTCTTGTTGTGGGAATAGGTTTTGATTTGCTTTAGCATGATAAAACCAGATGTGCAGAGCAAGCCTGCTCATGCACCGACTGCTGAGTCTCCAAAGAGTACTGCAAAAATGTTGCTTCTGCTCAGACATTACAAAGCTCTCTCAGTATTTCTCACACAGTTTGAAAATACACATTGTTCCTCAGAAAAAGCCTGTAAAACAGTGGGATGAATGCTAAAATGCGAAATGGTTCGACAGTTAATTATAAATTATATTTGGGAACGTGTTTGCTGTAAAAGTGAGGGCCATCTAGTAGCTTCCAAGAGCTGTTTGTATTAATTTTTTTTTTAAAAATCATTTTTTCTCCATGATTTATTTTTACAGCCAAAATGGGATTGAGTGTCTTTCCATAAGAAGCCTGGCAGGGTTCAGCCCGTGCTTTGCTATCCATGGGCAAGTCTATCTCTAATTTCTGATGCAATACAGTAAAGCAAGGCAAGGCTTGTGAGCTTTGTGAGCAGCAGCAGGGATGCTCAGGGTGGATAAACAGGTGCCTGGTATTTCTGCGAATTTGAACATATTTCTTTAGGGTTAGATCCAAATTGGATAACCAGGACATTGTGAGAATTTACCCATTGTGTGATTGCAATCTGCTGTGGACTTGCTTGCGAAAGGCTGCACCGCGATGTCCCACATGTTCTTTGCTGAGCATAAGTGATTTCAATCCGATCAAGATGCGCTTCCCAATAGATGGAAGTGAAATCCTTAATTTGTGCAAGTTGCTAAAAGCAAGAGGCAAAACATCTTCACATTGGTAGGTACTTTCATTGCTGGGCTATGGAAGCAATTTCAACAGGGTAAGAGCAGTTTGGATTTAGTCAAAGGCAGATTTTGATGGGAGTTTATGCAGCAAATGTTCTTTACTGGTATTTGCTGCTCTGCTTTTATAGACTCCCAGTGTCCACATTTGCCTGTTAATCATGCATAGCCAATATTCAGGTGGCAATGCCATGCTTTGGCAGACAGCAGCTCTGGATCCTGTTTGTTTTTTGAAACCAAACATAAACAACATACCAGTTCACTTTGAAAACCTTTGCTGCTGCGGTTCAGCAGCTGAGCTACAAAATTGAAGGGCTGGAGTGTTACTTTGTTGCAAGGTCATATGAGAAAAATAATGCATTCTGTAAAACATTAATGCAGTTCACAGAAAAGACATATATTTTGCTGTTGGACAGAACCCCCATAGTTAATTAGTCATTATTATGTACTATTTATTGTTCATATAAAACCACAAAGGCATGGCATATTTTTATAACAGGTCTGTACCTCTTGCTGTGCTAGCCAGCTGAGTCTGCTCATGAACCTGTCCAACTCAAATATCAATTTGAATTTCAAGCATGCAGAGAGAAACATTTTGCCTTCTGAAACCCAAACTGTCTAAGGGCCAATAGACTTCTGGCCTGATTCAGCATTAAATGTGCCTTTGCCTTCCCTGCTGTGATCCCTGATACACCTCCCTGTGTGTTTATGGCCTGAGTTTTCTCTCCTTGGGGTGCAGCCCTTCTGAGGCTAAAAGCCAAGGTATAGCTGGAAACTTCTGTGATTATCCTAGTAAAGGATTTTGTCCATGAAGTGAGGTATATGGCCAATGCATACCTCTAACCTGAAGAAGTCAGCCTAATGACTGCAAATTTTTAAAACTGGGTATTATGCAACTCCATTTTGCCTTAGGATCTTACTAATCCCAGCCATGTCCAACCTGTGGATTTTATGTATCTCCAGGTGCTTTCTAGTAAGATCTTGTAACTCAAAATCATCCTTACCACCTTATCTCATTCAGGTACTCTTGGAAAAATCTGGCATGCCAGGCCCAACAAGGAGCCAAGAAAGAGTTTTGGTTTTGACTGGTCTGAACCATTTCCACAATGTTTTCAGAGGGACACATGAAGATACTTGTCCTTGGCAGTGCTGCTATTGACCTATCTCAAGAGGACAGTGAGTAATATGACAACAAAATCAAGAATCAATATTCATAGTATTATTACAAGCAAGTCCTTGTCTATAAAAACTAGTTCTGTCACTAAAAAAAATCAAGCCCTTCTTAGAAGAGTTCACGGAGGTTGTATGGCTTCTAAAATAAATGTTAACTGCCCTCACTTATCTTGGTTGCTAATATACAACATTACTTTAGCTCCAGCTATTTGAACAATACTTCTGACAGTGGAAAAGACTCAAATACATCTTTTGTAATGTGAGGAAAAGGAAAATGCACATTCAAGTGAACAAGAATGTTCCTAAACTCTCATGTGCAGAAGTGCAGAAAAGAAGAATAAAGGAGAAATGCAAATATAATCTGCTAATGGGTTTTTGACAACGTTACATTGTGGTCAAAGTTTAGCAGCAGTTGAACGGCAGTATTTTGGGTACTCTTTTCTTCTCACTGATGAAAAGAGATCAAAAATGTAAACTAGATCAAAATCTTTCCTGTCTAGATTGTAAGGTAATTTACATATCTTTTTTACATTTTTCAAGGTAGCAGGATGGGTTGATGAGAGCTCTCGGTGAAAAGATCCTCAATTACATTTAGGACTGTCTTATTCTTCACCTTTCAAAGCTAAGTTCAATCAAGAATTGGGCCCTAAAATTATTTATAATAACTCACTCACTGTGTGTGAAATCTGAAATTACAGTTCAAATCACTTTCTTACTCCCTTACACAGAAAATATATGATACTTGTGCCTACACATTGCAGACCCACACTCCCAGTTGCAGGTGGTGTTATAGATTATAATCTGTGCCTTTTTACAAGGTCATCCATTCCTTTCTTGTTGCTTTATGAGTTTCTGGTCTTGTCATTTCAAATGGTATCATGTCTATCGATCATCATCTTCATGTCTTCAGTTTTCATGTCAGCCTCTTGCTGTCTCAAATTGAAGCTTTAAAAATTCTTATCCTGTGCAGGCATTGTAACTGGAGTCCCACCTAACCTATTACTACTGCTGTAATATCTTCCACATGATTACTGTAAGTACAGTACATCTGATAGGATCTGGAAAGCAAAGTACAGACTCTGTAGTTGATAGTGACATTGGAAAACATTTTTATCTTCCCAGGAATTACTATCATCAAGGGAATCTAAACACCTCAAAACCAGAATAAAAAATAAAACATATATGCCAACTGTTCCTACCTATTTCACCTCTTCATTTAAGTATAAACCTTATAGATCTTCTACTGAAAGATTTTGATACATATAAAATATTTTGTTAATAAGGAGAATATGCAAACACCAGAGCTATATAGAACAATAACAATAAAATAATGCCATTGATGTTTATCTATTAACTGCATGAGTTACATGGACTTAAGCTAGAGAAAAATAAACTTTCTGCACTTTTGTGACTCATTTGTAGCAGGATTGCATAAGAAGATGCAAACTCTTTTCTTCTTCCCATTAGCCATCCCCAACTTTCATTTAAAGGCAACCGAGTTATCAATAAAATGTTGCAGAAAGGCAAATAAAGGCTTAAATTGATATAACAGCTTTAAAAGTATTAAAAAGAGATGTCCATTAATATTATCCATATTAGTGGGTATTTACTGTACTGATAAATTGTTCTGTCAAGGCTGAGTTCAGAGATGAATTGAAAAGCTTGAATGTCTACGGTGCAACTAAGCATTAACACATCAGCAAAGCAGAAATGCTGATAGTTGAGGTTACAGACAGAAAAGATTAAATGCATTTTAAATCTCTAGAGAAATATTTATCATACAGGATTGACATTTACAGTTGTTCCAAATTAATTTTTACTTTATCTATTGTTAATGACTGTCATTAAAAAGAACTATTTATGTCTTAGTTTTATACATATATATTTAATAATGTCAAATTCTGTGTTTGTGTGTATTTTTTTCTGTAGAGTAGAACCTTGTAAGTAGGTCTATACATACTGTATTACCAGAATAATTTCAATAGTTAATACATATGTTGCATGAAGCATTAATAATTTTAAATATATGCAAAAAGTACCCAACAGCCACAGCTTTATTTCTAAGCTAAGCAGAACCAGTTTAAGATTGGGCCGTGTCCCGTATCTGTTCATTCTGTTCAGCTACCAGCATGCTTCCTGGAACTTTTAGCCTGTGTTAACTAGCTTTCTAACAGACAAACCTGAGCATAATTTGGTCTTAATGACATTTACTGAACATCTAGAATGTTTAGCCTCCTGCAGAGTGCAGCGCCTGAATGGATCCTAAAATAATAAGACTAGAAACCAAATAAAAATGTTCATAGAAATCTTCTGAGACAAAGATGTAAAACCTCACCTAATATTTGTGTTGCAAAAGGATGGGCAAGATGAGTTGCATGTTTGGAGAGCTTTTCTCTTAAAAGAAAAAATATAAGACACCTAAAATCTGATACTCAAATCCCTATGTGTTGACAGCACACTAATCTGAAGTTACAGACAAATAAAGAAGCTGGGCATGATTGTGACAGCATGATACGTAAGACTGTGAAAGATCTGGCAGAAGGAGGAGATTTTATTTCATTAGTTCTGTCTTGTTCTGTATGGTAACATCTCTAGATGGCTGCATATTGAATGATGATGTCCTTTATGGATTATGTTTGTAATGGCACAGCTCCCAATTCTGTTGCAATAAATGCTTTTGTGTCTTCAAATACCACGCTACAACTGGTTTCCAGTCTTTTGCCAAAAGTGAACTGACTAGCTGGCTGAGGGATGATTTCTTAACTCCAGGTACTTATCAACTCATCATTTTTTCTCCTACCTTCTTAATGTGAATGCCTCTTGTCTCAGAAGTTCAGTTGTTCATAAACAAAAGTTCTAATATCCAATCTAAGCCTCCCCTGGTGCAACTTGAGCCCATTTCCTCTTCTTCTCACTTGTTACTTGGGAGAAGAGACCGACACCCCCTTCACTACAGCCTCGTTTCAGGTAGCTGTAGAGAACGAGGTGGTTGTAGTGAATGCTGTCCATGTCTCTCTTGTACTGGGGAGCCCAACACTAGCCACAGCACTGAGATGTGTCTCACCAGGGTAGGACAGAGGGGAAGGATCAGCCTTCTTGGCTGCAAGGGCCCACTGCCATCAACTTGTTGACCAGGACACCCAGGTCCTTCTCTGCCAAGCTAGTTCCCAACTGGTTGGCCTCTAGCACGTCCTGTTGTAAGGGGTTGTTTCTTCCCAGAGGCAGGACTTTGCATCTCTTTTTGTTGTACATCATGAGGTTCATCTTGTTCAATTTCTACACCCTGTCCATGTCATTCTGAAAGACAGTACAGCCATTTGGTCTGTTAACCACACCTCTTAGATTTGTATCATATGCAAATTTGTGGAAGGTGCATGCTGTCCCAGCATCCAGGTCATTAAGGAAGATGGCAAACAGTATTGGCTCCAGTATTGAGGACACCACTAATGACTGGCCTGCAGTAGGGCTTCATGCTGCTTATCACAGCCCTTTCAGCCCACCAGTTCAGCCAGTTTTCAGTACAACTCCTGGTCCATTTATCTAGCTCATACTCCATCAATGTCTATAAGGATGGTGAGGAGCACAGTGTTGAAAGCACTCTAATGTCAAGAAACAATACTTGTCACTCTCCCCTTATCCACTGGGGCAGTCACCTCATTGTAAAAGGCTTTCAGACAGTTCAGGCATGATTTCTTCTTTGTAAATCCATGGTGACTACTCACATTCCCCTTCTTATCCTTCAAATGTTTGTAATTGTTTCTCAGGATTATTGCTGCACCCCTTTCAAGGAATCAAGGTGAAGCTGACCAGCCTATAGTTTGCTGGATCCCTTTCTTGCTGTACTTGAGATACAAGTAATATATGCTTTCTCTTGGTCCTCAGAACATCCTTTCACATAATTTAGATAATTCACATAATTTAGAGTGCACTCAATGACGACAGCCAGCTCCCTCAGAATCCATGGATGCATCCCATGGACTTAAATATATGAAGGTTCTTTCAGTGTTCCCTGACCTGATGCTTGTCCACCAAAGGTGAATTTTCTTTGCTCCAGACTTTCCTTCTGGTGTCAGGATTATCTTGGTGGTCTTCACAGTCTTTGGGTATCCCATGATCCCTTTCAAAGGCAACATCAGATAGACAAAGCACTTGGATTTTGTGCCAAGGGGCACAAGTGAACTGTGTCAGCAGTCTGGGCTGAGCCTGAACATGGAATGGCTACAAAGCATGGACAGTCTCTGGAGCAGCCCTGGGTTCAGGTGACTTCAGGAGTTACATCTGACATCCAGCACATAGTAAAAGGAATTCTTCAAGTTAGTGACAACTTTGTATAGGAGAAACAGAGTTCAGTCTGACAGGTACACATGCAGTTCTTTGTTCTGGGCTCTGGCACTAGCCAACTGTAAGGCTTAGACCCCAGCATGAAGTTTTACCTCCAGCGACACCTCATACAGAATGCAAAAGTCAATGTGGGTAGAACAGTCAAAATTTATATGGCAAACGTAGACTACAGTGGTCCAATTGACACATAGTCACACCCTGACTAATAGATTTCTTCTTCATGAAGGTACATTTTTCCACATTTGCTTTGTCTTATTCCTTTGAAATCAGGGAGGCATCATATATTTTGCACCAAAAAATAATAATAAAAAATTCATACCAGAAACTCTAAAATAACTTGTTGCTGAATCTAGTGAGCAACTTGGCATGAGTTATTAATGAAGCTGCCATCAAGTAGATAGGAGGTCAATAGGATACACATAGTAATTAAAATGCAAAGATTGCATTGTTTTTAAGTAACACCATTGGGATGCAGGATGCTGATGGTGAATATTGTTTAAGAAAAAATGCAATAACATCTATAAAAAGCAGATAAAAGGAATTTTTTTGACATTGCAGATAATGAAGAATCTTACAGAAAAAAAAAGACGATTTTTTTAAAATTTAATATTGTTATTTCTTTTTAAGGCAGTTTTTTTAAATTAAAGGAAAATTAATTGGATCTATAGAAGATCAAAACAAATAAATGAATTATTACAAATATTGTCAATATACATGTGTGCATGTGTTTTTCTGTGAATGTAATTTGTGTGACATCATTTAAATTCTGGTCAAAGTCATTGGGGGCATGATAACCTCCTTTCCTTCTACACTAACAGCCATATCCTTCTACCATAGCATATAATGAAGACTAATAATCTTCTGTTACTTGTTTCAAACATTTATTATTCACTAGCCTCCCCATCAAATAGATAAACATTCCATTTAGATTTTGCCATTTTAGATTTTACTGTTTTAGCACACATAATTTTAAAATAAAAATTTACTAGGCCCTTTCCAAATTGAATATTTTCTGAATTGCAAATACTACAATGCCAATGGTGAACTGCTGCAAGACAGAGCTTTCACTGTGTCTTCAAGGAAATTCTCAGCATGACTACTTATGCAATTAGGTATTTGCATTCATATGCACAACATTTGCCTTGAATCTCTTTGCAAACCAAATGTTTTCTAACACAGATGTTAGTGTTAAATTAAGAAAAAAGGTGTTCAATAACATGAAGGAAGAGAGCTTTCATTCTGGTAGCAGCTCACAAAACCTGTTTCAATTTGTTCCTTAATTTACCTCTTTCCAGAATCAACCTCCATCATCTGAAAGTTTCTAAGTGCTGCCCCAAATCGTCTCCTGCAGCCCCACACCAAGGGGGAAGAGGTCTAAAACACCCAAGGGATGCAGCAAGTGTTTCCAGCTCCCATTCATTCTCTGGTGCATTTGTGGGAAACCACAGCTTCCAGATGCTCAGTACTAGGGGTTAGAAATAGACTCAGTTTATCCCTGAAGAAATAAAGTGGCATGTGAAATAGATTATATAGGTCCAGAAAGATCCAATAAAAGAAAGTCCACTTGGGAGAAAATGAAAAAAGGAAAAAAGGGAAAAGACTTTCCAAGCAGCATCTGATTACAAAGCTAGGCAGCACTTGTGTTGCCAGTTCATTGCATTGCTAGGATCACCAAGTTTGATGAGAAAATATTGCAGTCTCTGCTATGGTTTCAGGCAAAATCATTACAATTCTCATAATTTTCTACACAAATTATCCATAAGGGAGGGCTCCTTTAAACAGTCAGCAGCAATCATGCTTATTGTACAGTGCTTGCTGTTACTAAGGTTGTATCTACACAGCAGAGAGCATAATAAATTCATAGACTGTAGTGTGCAGGAGTATTCATGTTGAGTATCTGCCAGTGCATCCGCAGTGTTTGAGCACGATCCCAGCGAGCAGTTTCCTGGCTGGCTCACAGATTCCAATGCACTGTTACGGCCGATGCGCCTCTCTACACGGCTGATGAGATTAAAAAATATTACTGCCAGAAAAATGAGAAGTTTTTTTATAAGAAAAGTCTCCTCTTGCCTTGGGCACCTCCTGCACTGCCTCTTTACGTAAGTGTGCAGGACAGACATGGGAGGAAGATATGAGGAAGAGGGATAGTGACAGGGTTTCCTTTAGATAGGTGAGTGCGTATTCAGTTGTGCTATAGGAAATGTAACATGCCAGAATTGCATCCCCTAGTTTAAAATACTTCAGACTGCAATTAAAGATGACACTTAGATGCAGGAGGCAGGAAGTGTAACTGTAAAAGGGCAATATATATGAGTGATTAGGACTGGGGAAGGGCTGCTGGCAGTGATGATGAACAACCTCAGTAAGATGTTGCACCTGCAAAAGGCCAACCTATATAAACAGGGCTTTCCTCTGCTTTGTTTAAGAGATCAGCATTAGGGTTTTTCTTTGGCTTTGTGCTTTTTACCCTGAACCCTGGGCAACCAAACCTAGTCTTAAAAAGTCAGATGATTCAATCAAAAAAGCTGAATAGGTAGTAACCACACCAGAAGTAGCAATTTTCAGTTTCTAACAGTCCATGTCCAATCCCTCAAACTAAGGCTTTATCAATAGTTGTGGTTTTTTTCTTTCTTTTTTTTTTTTTTTTTTCTAGACAGCATAGACAGCAGAAAATCCTCAGTAGCAGAAGCTGTTTAAAGTCCCTGGCCCAGTATTGAATCCTCAGATTTGGCAGTGGCAGGTTTCAGCTGGATTTTCTGGGCAGTAAGTAACTCGGCAGCAAATTTACTCTTTTTAATACAATGGCAACAGTCCTTGGAAGTAAAAGGAATGACTTCAGATGGTGCCAAAATTTAAATGAAAAATCTAACTATAGCTGGCCTTGCAGCCTGCTGGCAGCACACCCTGTGCTTCTGTGGGAGACCAGGGCTCAGGAGCGAGCCCAGGGGTCCGGGCAGTGCCCGGGGGATGGGCCCTCGCGCTGCCCTGGGCTGCCGTGCCCACCCGATCCGCCGCCTGAACGCGTGGGCTGGTGCAAAGATCAGTGGCAGGGAATGGCAACACGTGGATCTTGTTGGACACACAGGTATGTGTATGTCCAACAGGAGGACTCAGAAAAGCCTGAAGATCCATTCTAGGCTGCTTTCTAATCTGCTGCTGCTGTTTTCATTATTTGTTTTCTTATTCCTTTACACTAATAAATACTGTTCCTTTACACAGAAAGAATGTAAAGATAACAACAGTACCCCTCTTCAAGAACAGCATTTTCCTTTGGGAATTACAGAAAATAGATATGTAGTTTGTAAGATTTTTTAGGATTTTGTATACATGCAACTCCTGTAGGTTTGCTGTCTCTACAGCACAAGTGTACACAGTCATCACTTTTTGAGAAAAAAAAAAAAAAAGGAAAAATACCAACAGAGAAGAAATCCTTATAGTTACAGGTAAACTTGCCTTTTGAGGTGCCAAATAGGAAGGTCCATATCTTTTAGCCAAACTAGTCCAGAATAACATCTGCTTGGGATAAGCCTTAGCTCTCTCCTGGGAGATGCAGTAGGTATGTGAATACTTACAGCAGCATGTATGTAGGCTGTGAGAACAGTCCTGGGAATTGGGAAGCTGTCTCAGGCCTGTTAATACACACATAGGCTGTGAGGCTCTTCCTGCAATGAAATCTTCAGCAGTGTAACCAGGGAAAAGCAATGTTTTCCCCTGTGTGGAAAGACTGAGCATCAGCACAGAACTCCCCATCTCTCTTGGCCTGCCAGAACAGCACTGTGGGAACTGCACATTTTTACAACAGCTCAGCTTAATCAGGACAAATTTTAAGCACCTTCCACCACTCAGAAATAAAATATAGGCTGGACAGTATTTAAATTTAAGTCCTTGAAAATAATCACTGCCCATATGCTTAAGTTAAGCACATGCCTCAGAGTTTTACTGTAGTGTAGCTTCAGTGAAAGGACTAACACATGGAAAAATCATATTAACACAACTGCTTGGATTAAAGTGCACTTTACTCACCTGCTTCCTTCTATTGAGAGCATATTATCAACAAACTGCTTTTAAATTTACTAGCTATGATCCTGGAAATTTTTTTTACCTACTTTTGGGAAAAGTCAATTTTCAATCCAAAATTGTAAATCCTTGAGAAAGGGATTTTGAGCAGATTCCCCACTGTGACTGGAATAAAAACATACCAGAAAATGTGCATGTTGGGATGGCTGCCTCATAAGAAACAATGCTTTCTCAATCACGTTGTGATTGCTATTCTTTTAATATATCTCAGCAACCTACCTAGACATCTTGCTTCACTTCTGTATGAGATATTGCATGTTTTGAAATACGCTCTGGAAAAGAAAAAAACAACAACAAAAATGGCTAATAAACCTGAAATGAATCACTTATTTTCATTGTTTTAATAACCACAGAAAAGAAGTATGGAGTGAATACACATAGCAAAGTAAGGAAAAAAAAAAAGTTCTTGGGAATCACATATTAGTCCCTAGACAGAGGAAAGTCCAGCAGAGGTTTGTAGTGCAATGTGTGTTTTGAAACATTTGGGTTGAACAGACCTTACCAATAAATATTTACTACAGGCATTCACAGACACACTTTCCCTCTTATTTCTCAACCCCACTCTTATCAAACACCTAACACAAATACATTTCCCTCCATTTGAAACACTGAAATGTTTGAGTGTAGGAACCAAACCTCTACACAATTTCTGCACTTCTAGGTTCTCACTGCAGAATCTTAACTTTTCCTGTCTCCTGTGCATGTACTTTTGAAGCTTTGAAATTATTTTATGTAAATTTATTTAATTGCTTAAAAGCAGAAAATAAAGAAAGAAGGTGGCTGAGATACTTTTTCTGTATGTCTATATAATATGTACCCACACAGTAGACATTTGCTGGTACAACATACATTTCAGGAAATGAGAGAGGAATAAAAAGAATAGTCCACAGTATGGCTCTATCACTGAGAAATATTTTGACCTAAATTAGGAGATAGGATGAGGAATAATCAGATTGAATGCAAAGGAACTGTTGCTAAAGCCCACAACATAGTAACATGCTATTACTACCCATGAAATACATTTGTTGCTCATTTACTAAAGACAACTCATGAGCAAAAGCTATTGCAAGGTATTTTCACTAGGGTGAAGACAACTTACACAGGCATTTTTTTGGGGCAGTGTGTTCACTATGACTTGACAGCTATCAACCTCATCAACCTAACTGCACTTAAGAATATCACTGTTTTTTATAATGGGGATCCTAAGACAATTTTTTTGGTCAAAGTTTCTTCATGTCATTTTGGGGGATTAGTAATGAAGATTTAATACTACCTTGTATGGAATACTTCCTTTGTGTGTTTAAGACACAGGCTCAGTAAGACAGCAATGGGATCAGCAGGCAGTTCACTGACTGCTTGAAAACTTACTTTGTTCAATGCAACTACATAAAGGCAGCTACAGTTCACAGTCTACAGAAGCCTATCAAGAAATTTAATGTTAATACTTCCTCCCTATTTACATATTCTGGAGAAGGAAGTATAATGGAGGATGTAGTGTGTTGATCCCCTGTCAAAGTAATTTTCTATTTTCTTGGATTAGCTTTTTCTCTAATAAGCATTTATGCTTTCTCCAAATAGTGTTAATGCTAGGCAAATCTAAACAGTATTTTTTATTAATTTATCTAAAATTTCAGGCTTTAAAAGGTGTATCTTCCTAGATTTAGCTAATGGAACTAGTTACCAGCCCAACTCCCCTGGCTTTTCATTATCAGCCATAGGACTGAAGTTATCATCTCTTCAGAGCTGCTAGTGGAACTGATTGTGTGAGGGCTCCCGAACCCATTTCACTCAAAATAAGTGAGTTTGCAAAACCCTTCTAGGCAGTATGGATAGGCACATTTGACATTCTGTGAAATCAAGGTATGATATGAACCATTTTAATCACTTTTCACATGCATGCATAGAAAAATTCAAGAAACTGTTAATCGTTCTCACAGTTGTTTAAGTTGAACACTCAGGAAATAAAAGTTGTGAATGTTCTTTGGAAAACTCAAGAGGCCTAGGATAAGTGGGAAATGCAGTGCAGAAAAAAGGAGTCTCCATGGGACTAGTATTTGTATTAGCTCATTATATCTGCTTTGTAATCACTTAGCATGCCAAAGTGACTTGGCAGATAGAGAATAAGAGAGAGTATTTGATCCTAGGAAAAGAAGTGTTGATCTGCTGGAAGACTGATTTCAGAATGAGTACCACATTGTTTTTTAGCATCTTATTTATCTTTTTCCTATTATCATCTTTATAATAGCAAATCCAGGACTGGATTAGTATATCCTCTCAAAAGTGAGGGTTGGTTTTTTTCCCAGTTTTGTATAGCAAAGGAAAAAGTATTTGTTTGGTTAATTGAAAAGGGTTAGGGAGACGTGAATTTTATTTGAGATTTTTTATTATTGAAGAAAGACCTTTCATTTGAATATTTTCTGTTGATGAATATGTTATTAATGTCTTTGGAGCTAGGAAATGGACATGCTGGAAGAGCTGTATGACTACTGCCATGAACCCTGCATGGGCTGTCTTTCCAGCACAGTATGAAGTTGTGGATTGACTAAATGCCTGCCAAATCCTGCCAAAATTCAAACACTTTATCATAGCACTAATACCTCTTACTTGAGTTTTGCAAATAATCTCTATGGGAGATATGGTGAATAGCTTTCTGAATGGAAAAAAATCTATTGCCTGATTATATTTTCTGCTTCAAGTCTCCCTTTTGTGTTACAGAGGGTGTGCCAACACAGGCCTTTTATCATCTGGAAGTACTGATTTCCTGATTATCTTCCTTCCAGTATCAGAGGTCTAGATGTGGTATGGAAATTGCACAAGTGCATTCTTTGGCAGGTTTTGTTAAAGTTGCCAATGGCCTTTGATGTTGCTTTCCAGACTGACTTCATAAATTTGGCTTGGGCTTTCCTAGGAGGAAGATGACAGAGTGTTCCTACAAGTTATTTTCCATTTGAAGCACTGATTTTAAACAGACTAATTCCCTTGTTTTTGCCTCCAGATTCAGTATGTTGTGAGGTTCGTGGCAGGCTGCCTGGGGAGGAATGGTTTGTGGCATATGTGGAAGGTGCAGCCCCAAACTGAATGGAAGAGGGCTCCTGCCCCAGCAACTTTGCCACTGAGGTGCAGAGGCATGGGGCTATCTGGCCTAACCAGAGACTAAATAATCTAACCTGCTGTCCCAGAATAGATTCATTTTCCATGTTATCCCTAAGATAAGTTTATTTAAGAGATCTTTTAAGGTACCAGCTCTAAAAACATTGTGACCTATCTTGCCAGTCTATTCCAGTATCTTCACTATTACAAAGTTTTTCTTAATATTTAGCAAATCTTGCTGTAATTCATGCTGATTTCTTTCCATCCTAGTCAGTATGGACATATTTATTCCCTTCCATACTGAAGCAACCTCCATGTATTTGTTCTGTCTTCTTTTCTTCAGACTAAGTAAACTCAGTGTATTAAGTGTTTGAATCATGGATAGAGTTGGAAGGGACCTTAAAGATCATCTAGATCTAACCCCCTTGCTTTGGAAGGGACACCTTCCAGTAGAACAGGTTGCTCAGAGCCCTATCCAACCTGGCCTTGAACATCTGCCCAAAGGGGCTAGAAACAAAGGTAGTGCTGATTATATCTGAATTTCAGGTGCATCCTCCAATTTGAAATGAATGATAGTGTTAAGCCTTTGGGAAGGACTGATTTATACAGCAGGGTCTCCATCACTGTCATTAATTGTCTAAAGACCCCAGACTCGACTGCTGGCTGGTAGGAGATTTCTAAACACTGCACAACTTGTGCAAAGCAGCATCTATTTCCACTCCCCTGCCTGGATGAGCACGGAATGTGAGCTATCCCTTTTGGTTCTGAATAAAGTTTCTTGCTGAAGGCTCCATTACATTGTGATCAGCAAGCATTAAACAAGTACTAACTCCCGCTCCCAAGTAAAACACATCAAGAATTGCTGCCCAAAGTTCATCTGGTGAAGCAAGTACCTACCATCTTCTGCGCATCCTCTGAAGAGGCCGTGGGCACGATGATTTTGCTGCTTCGTGCTTAATTAATGCATCCTTTTTAGGTTCACAGAGTATCTGTACATGGGTGACCTCCCTGTCGGCTTCTGTGACAAACGACATGCTCTTGGAAGGCCCAGCTTCAGCTATAGTGAACCTTCAGCCACAGGAGGGCAGCAGCTCAACGCACCGCGCTCAAACTTCAGCCCCTGGTACAGTACAACACGATAAAAACAGCAGAGAAAAAAGGTATATAACAAATACAAGCCAAAAAAAGTGGCCTTATTCCCTCGTCTCCTGCAGTGTTGGTTACTGTGATGGGGTGCTATGAGTGTAGCATAACACATTTTTTAGACAAGGTGCACATGTACTCTTTATATATATATATTTCTTGAGTTATATATAGATTTATAGCAACCTCACAAAATTTGTTTCGTCCCTTTTGGTACAAATCATATGTAGCAGGCACACATGCGATACTGTGGAAGTGCTTTATCAGGCTACTTCTAGTACTGCTGTTAATTTAATTCAATTATTCCTGTGGTATTTGATGAAGGATGTGTGACTTGATTTATATCTATGTTTAAATTTTTGTTTTCCTACTCTATCCTGTAGTACAAATACTATTGGAATAAATAACATCATTTATTAAAACAATGAAGTGATTAAAATAAATTCGTCCACAACAAAATGAAAAGATACCTGACTTCATTACAATCTTAATTGTAATTAAATTTTAAAGAAATTTTAAAATAAAAATATGTGAGAAACAGCTTTTTCAGTGAGGATTTAGCTTTCATGAAGCAAGTGTCAGAAATGCAGCCCTATGGCAAAGCCTAAGATTAAAATTGCCTCAGCATGAGCGAAACACCGGTTGTGTTTGTCTTGCTTGCAGAAGCAAGGGCTAGGGCATGATGTGCTCCCCGACCTTTCACTCCAGACCTCCACCTGTAGCTCAGGCAAGCTGCCCTCATCCTGCTCTTGCTGCTTCTGCAGCACAGAAACCCTCCCTGTCTCCTACCACCATGGTGGAAATGAGGTCAGACTGTCTAAAAAAGGACACACACATGATGTCTTTTCTATCTACAACTCCATTGATCATGGTCACCATGGATCACAGACCAAGCCCAAAGGGGCATGGAAGGAGCAGTGTTGTCCACAGTGCTGACTGTAAACAGTAAACCTGAGCTAAAATATTGCAAGAATTCAAACCTTTTTTTTTCCCAGCTTCTTGGAAGAAGTGCCCAAACCCCACATGTATAAACATAGTCATTTGATGAACACCAGCACAAGAAAAATACTGCTTTGTGTGTATTTGCCCTTCAATAAAACTTGTAATTTTTACTTTGCATTTTTAACCTCCAGAATCTTTTCCATTCCCGACTGATATCCAGATGTTCCTGTAGCTCTAGTCTAGTCTATGGGGTGCTTTTTTTGCTATGCTGAGTTTTAGATACTTTGAGAAGGAGTCCATCTCACAAAGCCTCACTTCTGCAGGCAGTTTTGCCCATCTGAGCTCTGCAGTGGGATCCATGCCCTGAGCAGGCAGTGTGGGCCAGTGCTCGAAACCAGAAACCAGCCTTCGAGACTTTTTGATTTTGATACTGTAATTATTTCAGGGAGCCACAAGATGGTGGTACTATGCTTTGGTTGAATCTTGCAGTGAGGCTGGAAGACTGGCAAAAAGTAGCTTAGAGCTTGAGTTGGGAATATGTCAGAGTTGTTGAATATATTCACATTGCACAGTTGTCATTTTGTTTTTTTTTTTTTAAACAAGTACAGGTGGATCTTAATTGCAATGAATAAAAAGCTTTCATAAAAATATATGAGTGGAGGACAGTCGATTACAATAGATGACCATCGGTATCTAATACATCTACAGGGGGAAGCCTAAAAGCAATCTTTAAACATCAAATTCAACATTTTGGATTATAAGAAAAGATTCATTTCCAACCAAATCTCATCTATATTACAGATCTCCATTTCGTACACTACAATAAAGCAATACAATTGTTACAATGAGAGAAGGCTTGTTTTTTGAGGATCAGAAGGGAAGAGGGAGTCACTTGCTCCTGTCATTTACACAGAAACTAACGACCCACGGATGTTCGCTCCCTTTTCCCCTTCCACATGGGCAGCTTTGAGGTCACTGTACTATCCTGTAGTGCAGCAAAAATTACCTAAGTGCAACTTCAATCCATTAGAAAACATTTGTATAAGACAGGAAGAGATTAACCTGGGCAAGCAATATGTGGGAAATGTTGTGATTGTGCTTTAATACCCAGGAGAGACGTTGAAGCCTGCCAGCTCCTGCACTCCTGTCACAATCTCTTGCCCCAGGAGTCTCTTCATGCTGACAGTCAGCACAGTTCAGCAAGTTGTGCCTCTACTTTAAGGAGCAGGATGGGTAGTAATGTCACAGCTAGTGACCTCACAATAACTGCAAAGTGCAAGCTCTCAAAAGTGGGAGAAATGAGCTTGTGCCTTAAGCAAAGAACAGTCACCACCGTTCCCTTCCCAGGCTCATCAAGGCAGAGGAATTTCAGCAGAGTGATTTATCCCAGTATAGAGAAGACTGAGAACCTCAGCTACAAAGAAAAGGAATGGAATGGGGACACTTCACTAATACATGTGGTGAGAATTTTCTTTACATGTTTAAGGAAACTGAAAGCGAATAGTGACATAAACTGCAAGAATCCAAACAACAGATTACTTTTCTCTGTTGAGTGAGGTAGCTGAGTTCTTAACTGCTGTGCTGAGGTCACCATGCTATGAAGGGCATATAAATCCCATGTCAGTCACTGTGTAAGAAGCAGAGCAGGAAACTGTAATAAAGAAATGGACAGTAGAATCTGCTTATCACTTGTAATTCTCATACCTTCTCCTGCAATACTCATGTAAGACTTAACAGTAGGGTTTTTTTTCTTTCTACACATACAGATGAAAGAGAATATTAGACATGCCAGTGGTCTATGAGCCATATACTTCCTGGTCACTTGTTAAAATTCAGATGAAGTAAGTAGTGTACCTCTATGCCCCTTGACCAACATCAGGCTGGAAGTCATCCACAACATCCAAGATGATGTGCAGGGCACTCTCCTGCCATGTAATGTGTGATTCTCCCAGAGCATATTACCATTGGTGGAGTCAAGAGGCAATATCACTCTTACTGACATTCAAAAAGCATTTGCATGACCAGCTGCTGTTTTCAGATTATCAAGGAATTCAGTGTCCCTGTCATTGCACCAGAGCCATGGTATCATGTATGATCCCATGTCTGCTATTGGTGATAGTGTGGGTCACCATGTCAGTGTGTTGTTGCTCATCTCTCTTACTGCCTCAATAAAGTTTGACTTTCAGCATGTTGTCAGACTTTATTACTGTTCAGATCACATTAATTGTCATCAGGGACAGGATGGAGTCTTTTCAACATCTGCTGGAACCTTTGAGAAAGGAACAAGGGTGGAGCTGTCCCAGATGGGTGGAGAATTGGGTCTGAGATCATTGGATGAACCTGCAGGCTCTCAGGGATGAATTTGAATGGTGGTGTAAAGCCAGCGGTATCAAATGAGGTGAGGGCAAAGGCACCTTAATCAGCCTCCTGAGTTGTGCCCTAGCACTGCCCAGGCTGAAACCACTGGGCGGCACTCCGCCCTTGAACAGGTGGGAGAAACTAAGCAAGGGACAAAGAAGGACACAAAATCATGATGAAGCAACTGCCCGGCCTCTCAAACTCAGGTATCAATACTGGAGCATAAGCTAGCCCCCTTCAGCCAGCACACCCTTGAGGCATGGCACAGTCATCCTATTACAACAGTGCAAGCTAGGGCAGCCATCTATCAAGATGATAATAGTGATGATAATTAGGACAGGGACATTCTTGGCCCTGAACCAGACATCCTGACTCTCTTCCTGACCCTACAGAGAAAGACACCTGTCCCTCCATATTGTCCTCCCCTCTCCTTATATACTATAATTACAGAGGAAATTGCTGACCACACTCCCCAGCCTTGGCATGGCCATAGCCCAGGAGCAGGAACCCCTCCCCTACCTGCCTTGAGCACTTGCTCAAGTTCTGCTCCCTGGGTGCCTGATTTTGTAAAAACCCAGAGGAAAGCTGGTAAAGTGACTCAGGATGCTCCAGTGCACTGGGGGCAGCTCTAAATTACCTCAAGGAGGGGGAGGTGGCCATCCTACCCCTTGGCCCCAGGGTACAGTTGCAACCAGTCCCAGGGGCAGGTAATGCTTTCACCCTGTGGGATGCCTCCTGGCCACGATGCAGGCTCTGCCCAGTAATTAGCAAGAAAGCAAGCACACATTATAGGCCACAGTCAAGCAGTATGAAACTACCATGAAGCTCCTAGCCATCCATGATTTACTTGATCAAGTCGGGATCAGAGGGAATTCCCTGGCTCTCCAGGATACAAATGGGGGACAGTGCCCCAGTTGACACCCTTGGATGTAACATTATGGCAGTAACAGGGTACTGATGGCAAGTCCCCCACATGGACAGAAATTGACAGACCAGGAGAGGAGGGCTGGACAGCCAGTTTTTTTATATGACCCGCACTTTCTAAGTGCATCTGTGCCAATGGCATCTGTGCCCAAAGATTAGATGTGAAGGAAGCCTTACCCAGGCAAAGGACCATGCACTTCCACTGGCCAGAGAGGGGACAACTCTAGCAGCTCCTGCAGGAAAGAGGCTTTAGGCCCTCTCAACAAATAGCTGAACAATGTTTTGTTACATCTTTTGAATGTTCATCAGCAGGTGGCCCCCATGAGCCACATAATGCCTCCTTGCACCCTAATGTTAACCCTTCCAGCTCATCCTTCTTCTCTGTCTATGCCAGAACTGGTGGGTGAGTGTCTGCTGCCAGATGGAGATCTGGCTCCTATCTCTGTTTTTGAGCAGATGCATTTGCTTACCCCATAGCCTAGCCCTGATTAGAAGCTGTCATGGATCACCAGCACCTGATCACCTTTGTTGTGGACAGCAGGGGCCTAATCTTGATGTTGGAGAAAAGAAGGCTGAGGGGAGACCTTACCACTCTACAGCTACCTGAAAGGAGGTAGTAGAGAGGTGGGGGTTGGTCTCTTTTCCCATGTAACAAGTGGTAGGATGAGAGGATACAGCCTCAAGTTGTGCTGGGGGAGGTTTAGATTGGATATTAGGAAAAAAACTCCACCAAAAAGGTTATCAAGTATGGGAGCAGGCTGCCCAGGGAAGAGGTAGAGTCACCATCCCTGGAGGTATTGAAAAGGTGTGTAGGTGTGGTGCTTAGGGACATGGTTTAGTCGTGAACTTGGCAGTGCTATGTTAATGGTTGGACTTGATGACCTTAAAGGTCTTTTCCAATCAAACCAATTCTGTGATTCCTGGCCCCCCTGTACACTATAGAGGGGCAGAGAAGTATGGCTTGTGTGGTGGGTTGACCTTGGCTGGATGCCAGATGTCCACTCTACTGCTTTATCACTCCCCTCCTCAGCAGGCCGGGGGGAAGAAAACAAAACTAAAAAGAACTTGCAGTTTGAGATAAAGGCAGTTTAATAAAGAAAATCAAAGGCCACGCACAGAAGCAAAGGAAAACTCAGAAATTTATTTTCTCCTTTCCATCAGCAGGTGATGTCCAGTAACTTCATGGGCAGTTCAACCTCAGTAGGCTGAACAGTTGCTCCAGAAGACAGACTCCTTGATGAGAAATGCCCCCCTTCCATCACCTCCTTTCTCTTAGCTTTTATTGCTGAGCATGATGTCATACAGTCAGCTTGGGTCAGCTGTTCTGGCTATGTCCCCTCCCAACTTCTTGTCCACCCTCAGCCTAATGGCCTTAGGAAATCTTCTTTTTTCAGCTTAGAATAACAAACTCCAGAATTTGGCAAGATAATGAGTTTTAAATAGAGTTCATCTCAGTGTGCTAATTGATTTATTTCAGTGCACTTATTTATTTATTTATTTATTTATTTAGTTATTATTTTTACTGAAGGCTGTAATCTTTTAAATTGATTATGCTTTGAAGTTGCACATTCAGACAAAGCAAGTCTATAAAAGATCATATGAAGCTGCTCTTGTCATTAGTTTTCAACAGTTGCAGAGTTTTGGATGCATTTTGGCATTTGTTAACTTTGTAAAGAATGTATCATCTCCAAGTGTGTATCTTGGATGAACAACTTACTGAACATTTATCTTTGTTTTTGGGGGCAGTTTGAATTTGAGCTAGCCATTACTGCAGTAAAAAATATTTTTTATTTTGCTTTATCCACAAAGTTGCACTCATCTAGAGAATATAACCCTTTAGGATACTCTGCAAAAGGTAAGGCAGCTGCAGAAAAACCTTCCAAGCTATCTCAAATAGTTGTGGTAGAGTAAATTTATTATCACAGTACATCACCAAAATTAATTAACTTTTCTGTAACACTAATTAGCTAATTCTGAGAGCCATATTTTCAGTCATAGTAGCTTGTGCTAAGGTATTCAGGACTACCATGAGTATCTTTGCATAGCACTATGTTGGTTTGTGTAGCTATACCCAAATGTGGGTCTCTACCAATGACACTAACATGGACATCTTCTGCATTCATTTATTTTCTTGCCAGGACACTTTGCAGAGCCGTTAAAGAACACAGTGTACTTTAAGGTTATATATTGCTGGCAAAGAAACCTGAGATCACAAACCCTGTTTCTGGCACATCTTATTTGTCTGCAAATGTCAGCCTACACTGAGTCCCACTGGGGGGAGATTAATGGCCTTGGGAGTCTGCAGTAACACTGGCTTATGAAATGAATTTCATCAGCCTGTACCATAGCTCAGCTCCTGCTTGTATGGATTATTTTGGTCAGAACTAAGATCTTAATAGCAGGCTGATGGCATATGTGCCAACATGAAATATACTGCCACAGAGATGTTCCAGAGACCACTCTCTAGACACACCATTCATGCTTGATGCTGCTGGATCTGAAGCTGGTAAAGAATATGTCTGTGAGGGCAGAGTGTCTTACTTATTCTGTACATAATTCGCTCACACTGGCCTCAAAACTGATTCAATTTCCAGACTATTCTTAAATATCTCATTTTTTTGAAGATCGAGAAAGAGATGCATCCACAGGACTCTGCCAACTCAAGCCTGATCTGTGCTAGTCAGTGCACTCTATCACTTTCCTGGGAAGATTGATTTACAAAGAAGCGATTTCTCTGAAGGCAGGACAGATACCACAAATTCAGATTCTGAGATGAGTTCAGGTGAGGGTCTTTTGTCAGCACACCTGTGGTGTTTAGAGTAACCTCAGTGAGCTCACTGTGCTCCTGGATCACTTCTCTTAACCTTCAACTTGCCTAGTACTAAGTTGAGTCCATTTCCCTCCCAGTGGTCAGCGTTCACTGCTGACTGTGCAATGTGTTATGCACGCAGCTGCCATCACGTGCAAGTACGGCACCACCAGGACCTTCTGCAAAGAAACGTAGCTCTGTCATAACTGCAACTGGAGAGGCTGGGCTAAGCAGCTCCTCTGCCCTCCAGCACTGTTTCCTAAGGTGGACTTTGTGGGCTACAAGAACCTGAGGACATGGTTTAGGTAAAAGTCAGTAGTGCTATCTTTGCTACATGCAGGTTGAAAATCTTAAAATCTCTCAGTGCTAGAGCAGATTTCCTGCGCTGTACTCTGTTGCAGTGACAGTTGTATAATTTCAATAGTAGCAGGACCTAATGCTTTTTTAAAAATCCCATCCTAGGCTATTAACTCTGATATTTTAAAGATTATTTTCTCAATAATAATTATTTATTGTAGGCATATCTGCTTCATTGTACACTACCCATTTACCTGTGTGTAAAATGGAAAAATTGCGGTTGGATAAATTCAGGCTAGTATTTTCCCAGTATATATAATGAAGTAATTACAATAAAGTAATTAAAATTCTTATGTCTCTAAACAAGAATGGAAAGTCTCAAAGTTTTGATGCTGTATTTGATTATTGGTTTGGCTTCCTGTTTTTCTGAAAGACATCCTCAACTTCAGTACAGAACTTGCATATGCTTGGCCACGTTCTACCCTACTGAAACACCTCCACTAGGATGTCTGTCATACCTTTCATGCTAAAAAGTCAGTCAACCCACCTGCAGACAGTCAGTCTGGGGCTGCCTGAATCACAAGAAGGGAAAGATTTTAAGCTGATGATGAAGTCTTTTAACTTTTGCAGTTTCAAGTAAGACATTGAGAATTAATGCACATATCATCATACAGATGAAAACTTACACACAGACCCCATGAAGGCCATTTACTCAGAAAGGCACTTAAAGTGTCTCAGGTGGGAGCAGACCCTCCTCCCTTACTTACTTGGTAAGTACTGCAAGCACTAGCCTAGTAATAGGTCCCCTTTGGGAAGAAGTGATTGCAGCCTTTCAGTATTTAAAGGGGGCTTATCAGAAAGATGGGGATACATTTTTAGTAGGGCCTGTTTTGATTGGACAAAGGGTAACAGCTTTAAACTTAAAAGATGGTAGATTTAGACTAGTTGTAACAAAGACATTTTTTGCAATGAGGGTGGTGAAACACTGGAACAGGTTGCCCAGAAATATGGTAGATGCCCCATCCCTGGAAACAATCAATGTCAGGTTGGGCAGGGCTCTGAGCAATCTGATCTAGTTGAAGATGTCCCTGCTCATTGCAGGGAGATTGGTCTAGATGGCTTTTACAGATCGCTCCCAACCCAAACCATTTTATGATTCTATGATTCTATGATAATATTATATGGACAACAATTCTCTCCCTGAAACAGCAAGTTTGGAAACAAGAACAAACCCTGCTTGCTTCTATGAGTAAGTGGACCTAGTCACCTTATTGCTGTTTGAATGCTTCAGCTTCAGCATCTGTCCTGGGCAGAGGTTTATGCCTGTATCGTCAGCTTCCAACGGTCGAGTTTGAGGATAGATTAATTTTATAACTTTGTGATTAGTGTATGCTTTTTACTAGCATCTCTTGTGGCTTTGGGTGCCTCTTCTTGGCAGGGAGCTATGTGACAACTCCATGGTCAAGGTGCCTAAACCCTGGCAGAATATAGGTACTAAGCCTTTGCACAGAGCTGCCATTGTCCTGGAGCTGAGCATATCTCCTGGGACATAGGAGTTCTGGGGTTTGCTTCCAGCTTGGACAAAGTATGGGCTTCCACGAGAATTTCTTCCTTCCTGGAACATTTTCTAATCACTGCAGTGTTATCTAAGCAGGATAGTGACTCATACACTTTTGTCTTTCTTTTGTTTATCCACTTGCTAAAAATTTTGAAAGGTCTCAAGTGTTGTTATGTGGTGGATTGAAAGCAAATTATGAGTTCTGGAAAATTTTCAGAAACAGAACCTGTGTTTTCCAAGGAGCATTCTTACGCGTGCTGAAATATGGATATCAGTTTAAATATACTTTAAGTTTTGTGTCTTATCACAACTTCTTTTATTTCTTTACCCACAGGAATGAGAATAAAGGAGTGTTAACTTCCAGTTCCTTATATTGGAAGAATTCCTGTTTTACCCCTATTGATATTACCAAATAATTACACATATGATCTTTGTGGACACTGCTCTGTGCTGCTGAGATTCAGAGGCCAGTGTGAACCTGCTGATTTCCGTGGAGTTATTCTATGTTTACATAGAGTTTGTTATGTATTTTATTCTGTGCATTTGCCTGCTCACAGAAGAGATATTTCACCGAGAAGAATGCAATTATTCTCCAGCTTACTGTTAGCAAAGTGCATATAATGATGCTCACAAAACTGATACTGATCTTTTCTGATGGATTTCAGTACTGTTTTCTTCTTTTATTTACACCAATCGTTTCCACCAAGAAGGAATATGAAGTAATTGGATGAAGCATACCATGTAACCACATAAGAAAAGTTTTGCACATAGTAAAAATAAGGAGACTGATGTTTAAGTTTTGAAACACAATGCTAATATTTTTAATGAAAAAGCTGTTTTTTTGGACAATGCAAAAAATTAATGTCAGTCAGGACTAGACTAGAGACATAGATGAAAAAGACAAAACAGAAGCCAAATAAAACTGAAGTACTGAAAAAAGAACACAATACCAATTTTGAGTTGAGTAATTTCATTATTGTTCAGAATTTGGTGATTCTTCTTTTTTTATATATATAATTCATCACAGATAATCAAGAAGTAGAGGTTACAACACATGAAAAATTTGTTCCTGCTATAGCCATATTCTAGTGTGTTTGACAGCTGACTTTCTTTTTATCTTGGATTACTTGCATTCATAAATAAAATATGTTTCTTTGGCTAAACTCAGGAAAGTATCAGTACTATGTTTAAGGTTTTCTGTATTGTCAGATTGTACCTTGGACCAGCTAGAGCCTGATAATACAATGCGTTTTTCCACTATAAATTCTGTGATCCTTTAGGATGGCAAGAAAATTGGATAAGCTGCTGGGTGTGATAGATAATACATTTTGTGCCTAAGGTACCATAGGCCTAAATAGAATTAATAAAATTTTATACTAAAATGATAAATGATATAATATCCCCAGAACAGTTTAGTGCTTCTTTTTCATTATTCATGTCTATGTAATTCTTGACCCTATGCAGTTGTATTTGTCAAAATAAGCAATATTTTAGAAATCTGGATGAAAATCTGAAAGGAAGTTAAAATGCAGTGAAGAAAGCCAAGAAGGCCCTTTTCTCACAAAGCAAACTCTTTTGTTTATCTGTTGGTTCTTACTTTATCTCATTTTTGGACCTAGTTGTGACTAGGCTGGGCTCTATATTCTTCAACACTGGAGAGAAGCTGTTGTTATGAACACCAACTTGGCCTCTGTGTGTACTTTCAAGGTTGTTACCAGTTCAGAGCTTGCTAGGCCCTTTCCTTTCCCATGGGAATCTTTCCACTCCAGGCCCAGGGCTGCAACATTGAGAGACAAAAAGCAATTGAATCATAAAGCAAAACTGAGGCAGGGACAATGAGATGGAGCATCCTGCTCCTTAGAAGTTTCTGGTTTCACACACTTGATACAGATTGCAACTAGGCCAAAATCTTTTTTGTTTGATTCCACTTCTACAGAGAACAAAGAGAATCATATTAATAAGGATCATCATCAGAGTGAGACCAGAGATTTTTCATCCATGTGATCCAGCCCAAGAAGCCTCTTACTGCTAAAGAGAATATTCTGATAAATGTAGGAAAGCAGATAATTACAGTGAGAAGTGTTGCTAGCCCATCCTACAAATGTGTAGGTTTTGGCTTCTGAAGTCAGGCTTCTTACAGCTGAAATATCAATTAATGATGACCTTGGCTTTCTGTAAAAATGTAATACTTCAGTAATAAAGCAGTGTAAGAATCTTGTCCTAAAATTCAGTAGCTGGATAGAATTTTGTAATAATAAATGGGCAAAATCACAATACTATTTTCATTATTATGAAAAATGAAAATTTCATTATTAGTCATGTATTACGTGATATAGTATTAACAGATGGAATAGAAAATGCTAATTCTCTAATGCATGAAGCTATAGAAAAAATCCAACTCACCAAATTAGATAATAGGTCCCAACCTTTTTGAAGCACGACATTAAAATACTTCCGATAGCAATGTAAATGTAATTATTTTTAATCAAAAGTTATTTTTTGATGTTGCATATTAGGTTTATCAACATGCTCATTAGGTAGGTTTTGTTGTTGAGGTGGGGGTTTTTTTGTTAGTTGTTTTTGACTGTAGTTATAAGGCAGGGTTGCTGCATACAGTGCACACCACAACTTTGCTGCAAGTCTCATCTTCAGCTCTCTTATTGACCAGTGAACAAACTGAATGCATGGAGTGCAGGATTGTGTATTAATCAAGTTCACAGATGAATTAACTGGGAAATGCTATAAAGAAAATGTATGTATGGAAATCTATGGAGCTTAGACTGATTTAATATAAAAAAAAAATAATAATTTGAGAAGAGTGTAGCTGGCTAGGACTAGCAAAACATGTAGAAATACACACCATCCTGTGAGAGAGGAACCTGGAAGGCATCTCTCCAAAACTACTTCTGACAGAACTGAGTAATGTAAATCTCATAAGCTGCAAAAAAATGAAAAAGTAATCTCTAATATTTTTTTAAGAGAAATAACTTCAAAACAGAAGAAACAGATTTATCTCTGTATATAGTCCTTAATTTGGTTATCTCTGAAGGCAGCTGTGGAGGCAGGCTGACAGAGACAATCAGGTGAAACAGCTGTAAGAGAACTGGTATCTGAGCACAACTGTTCTGAAGACCATGACTGAAGCTCATGCCAGTAGATGTCTAATGTGAAATCTTGTCTGGGAGGAGGTCACGTAACCTAATACAACCCAGAGAAAAATAGCCTGGAAAGGATGAACTCAGTGGAAAGGAAAAGCTGAACCGCTCTAAGAGACTCTGAGTTAACGGTGAATCTCTTGATTTCTCTGTTGATAATTGCCTTTCAGTGAGCTTTACTCACAACCTTTATTCACAACCTAGATTGCATACCTTTTAGCAGCTCATGTGGTCCTTATGGCCTTTTCTGTTTCCTGTTGCATCTTGGAACATTAGTGTCTTTCTGATAGGTAGAAATACTGCATTTTACAGTCTCTCAGTGAACCTGCTGTTCTAGATTTGAGTGCTAATGTACAGGTATATTCACTTTGTTCCGTGTTTTATGATCCATGTTGCCACAGGAGAACATAAAATTTGCCTGTAGATTGTAGGCAATAAATTCTCTAGTGTCAGTGGGATCTAGTTTTCCCTATGGTCAGCTTTTAAGATAGATGATGTTTCCAGAGCGCAAAGACCACAGGAGCGTAACGATGTTCTGAGGGGAAATTCACCATGCAGGACAGTCCTGTTTAACTTTCAGTTTTCTGCTATGGAAACTGTTCAGTTAAAAACAGTATTCAGCCTGTGCTGTAACCTGGATCTGTAGCTTGCATCAGTTAAAAAGTCTTTACATTTGGGAAAGCTCAGGGTCAGTCCAACTGAGCAGTGTTGCAACAAGCTCACTGCATATTTGTGTGCTCTGTTCTGAGCTGGAAATACCTGATATGCACTTTATGCCCACTTGTTTTTCAACTGGACAGGGCAACCTTTGTCTTGTAGCTAACAAGTTCTTTTCAGCCCTCTTGCATGTATGTGGTCCAAGTGTTCCCACCTCTTAATCTACTCACATGAACCACAGCTAAATCATAGGCACAGGCAGTGAAAAGGCAAGGTGGTCATAAAGCTTCAAAAAGGACTAGATTCTTGACATGGCTAATCACACTGTGCTGGCTGCAGTAAAGGCTAATAAAAGGTGAAAGAAATAATAGTAATTGTGCGTTAGGGTGACATCTTTAATATGGATGTTGAGAAGAAGGCCTCATGACTTAGTACAGATTACTCCACATCTCACTGCGAAAGGACATTGGATTGAATGTGGCCTTATCTAATATCTCTGTTTCTCTGTAACAGGATAAACTGAAGGGCCTCAAGCCTGCCTGTGTCAGCAAGGGAAGAAAAGAACATTTTTACTTCACAGCCAATAGTCTGAGGGGTTGTAACAAAGGCTGGATGTCTCTCTCCAGTGGTGCTGCACTATTGCCATGTTCTCCTCCTTCACAGGTAAGTGCCTGTTTGTGCTGATGAGGTTCCAACAGCTGCAGCAACATGCTTTTACCCTGGCGAGCTGTACTCCTTTGGTGGGAGCTGTGCTTTGACAGAGACCAGGTATAAAGCACTAGTGATTGCCTTGATCTGGATAAATTAAAGTGTCACCCTCAAAACTGGATGTACATTGTGGAACATAATCTGATTGATGAACATTTTGTTCCTTTCAGAGAGCAACTGTTAGCTGCTGACTTTGACCAGAACAGCATGGTGCCCCACAAAACCACAGAGACTGTACACAACCTGTGATATTGAGCTCCCTTTTTGGGCAAACTGGCAAAACATTTTTAATTGCAGAAGTGCTGGATATCCTAAAGCCCTGAAGGACAACTTCTCCAAGGAGACTGCCAGATAAAAATATGTGCAACTGGCATTTTGACTGCAGTTTAAAAGCAGTTCTAAAATTTTATTACTTTATTTAAGACCCCCAGCTAAAGGAAGATTTATCAGTCTGCAGTAGAGCAGCACCTTCTCATAAGAGCTCAGCAGTAAGCAGACAGCAAACCCCATTACTTGAATAAAAACGTGAAGTGTCATATAAGCTCTACTTTATCAGAAATGGATTAAAACACAGCCTGCGGCCTTCTCACTAAATCACAAAAAAGACTTACTGCTGTGAAAAGTATTTTTCCCAGTTTTTCAAAGGAACCATTCCTACTAAGAATTCTAGATTCCTTCTTTCCTGATGCAGCTCATCTCCAGACAAGGCAGGAGTGTCTCCAAGGGACAGAGAGGCCCAGGATATGCAAAGACCTCTTGCTCAGGTTTGGTGCTCAGGATTCGAGTGGGCTGTGCTCTCCTTCTGAGCAATGTGGCCTGCTGAGAGACAGATAAGGAAGGAACAACATAATTTGTCCCCTCTCTGCCCTCAGCAAGAAGACTTTAAGGAGTTTATACAGCTTTGAAGTTGGCCTTTCTAACGCAACACCTGGAAGAGGAAGTAAGTGTCCTTTTGAAACATTTGTGTAAGCTCTCAAAATGGTCACTACACTTCCTGACTCACCAGCAAGAACCAATGTAAACATTTGAGTATCTACATTTTAGAAAACAAAAATAGTTTACTGACTTTTGAAAGTTTAATTGTTTCCAAACACACACACACAACCTCCTGAATAATGTATGAGTGATTTAAGGGAGACTGTCCAACTTGGCACTGTCACAGATGTGGACCACATTGTTGATCACCATTTGAATGGTGAGATGGCACAGGGCAGTACAAAGTCAGTAAAAAACTGCAGCCAGATCTGCACTGAGTGCCCCATTACAGTCCTAATTAAAGCAAAGGCTCAACCAAAAATGTTCAGAGGTGATGTGGTTACAGCTTTGCAAGTTCTTCCGGAAGAAAGAGACGTGCTTTGTCTAACATGTTCTGTCACTGCTAAGCACCAAAAGTAGCAGGTAGCTCAGGGTTTTATTAATTCTCTGCATATGGAATGCAACAGATTATTCTGATCTGGTTTGTTCTGATCCAGATAGATGAGTATTTCTGGTCAGCGTGAACATACTCAATTCTCATTCCTTATTTCCAATTTACGAGAGCTTTTATATTTTGTCAGGATCAGGCTTTTATTGTATCTCTGGCCCAGATTAATTTCAACCTAAGTGGGAAAAAAATCCAAAAAATAATTTTGTATGGAACAAAAAAGATGGTAATATCCTCTAATGAAAATCAAACTTCTGTTTGAATCGCAGAACTGAAACAGACATTTCCCTCAGTCTCATTTTGTCCTGAGTATAAATTTTATCCTACAACTGGCATTTTTCCTTGATGAAAGCTTAATTGAAAGACCAAATTTTGGAGTCCAATTTATGAGGTGAGTCATATTCAAGCTATAAAAACATTGACAGTGTTTGATTTTGATTTTTATTTTAAACATTTGTTTCCTCTGTATTCCATTAGTGAACCATGTCAACATGTATTGATTTACATGTGAAAAAGAAAGGTACTGATTCACAGTAAAGGTCAATTGTGCTGAAACAAATCCTGCTGGCATGTAAAAATGATAGTTACTGTGACTAGACTTTAGCAGATCTTTCAGGGTGAAAAACATGGAGAGAACGTTTATGTAATCTGCTGACTTTTGTCCATGACAAATGAACAAATGGGTTAAATGGTAAAAATCAAGACAAACTGCATATCTACTAGCCACCAGACCTACCTTTTGGTTCTATGTATAAGTTCTTAAAAGATAATATGGGAAAAGTAATCAAGAAAAAACAACTTTAAAACAGATGTATTTCCTTTTGTGACAAGGGCTGCTCTAAGGGATAAGGGGGGAGTGGAATCTGACTTCAAAAAAAATTCCAACACTGTCCCACTTCACAATCCTACCCCTAGCCAGGGACACACAGTCTGGGTGGAAGCACAGCCAGATGGACACACAGTCAGTTAGAAAGCTGTCCTCAGAGGTTTGCTGTCTGTGTCAGGAGCACCACCACCCCATGGTCAACCGACAGGAGCCTCAGCCAAGGGGGCACTTCAGCCTGGGGGAGCCTCAGGACCTTGACCAATAGGTGACCATCGTTCAGATCCCACCAAGCTATAAAATGAGCCTCCTGCTGGAGAGCCCTGGGTGTGATTCTCCTTGGAGCAGCAGGTCTGTGATCAGAAGCCTTCCCCTTTGGACTGGGACACCACCCAGTCCCTCCTGGGACTGAGCAACCCCACCCCCACCCCTTTTTTGGTGAGTGATCGTTCTTCTGTATATCTCTTTGAGTGAGCCCTTGCCCCCTTTTGGGTGAGTAATTCCATTTTTCTAGGTGCTTTTGAGTGTGAGGTTTTCTCTTTAGTGAGTGAGTGTGTGCAAATTTTGGGTCATCTTTCTAAAAGGACTATTTGAGAAAACTCAGGAATTCTTAAGTAAAGTTGTGTAATCTTATGTTCCAGCTGGACATCTGAACTTGGGGTTTGTTTGGGACTGTCAGAGTGCTGAGTCATTTATTTTTTTTTTTAATAAATCTTCATTTTTGAGTAGCGGCTGTGTCTGTTTTGTGGGTACCTCTGCAATAGAGTCACAGGGGAGTATGTCCAGATCTGGTCCTATTTGATATTTCCATTAGCTACCTGGGTGATGGAAAAGAAAGCATGCTTATGGAGTTTTCTCACAGCTCCAAGCCAGGATGGATAGCAAGCAGTACATTGGACAGGATCAGAATTCAAAATTATCTTGATGCACCGGAGTGGGGGTGGGGTGGTGGTAGTGGAGAGAGGGGAGGGGAGAGAGAAGCAGGGCAAGGAAAAAGGTCTACATGTAAAGAACATAAAGAAGATTAATAAATACAAAATGGAGACTAACTGGCTGGCAATTAGCATGGCAGAAAAGAATGTAGAGCTAGCAGTGGGTTAGAATCTGGCTGCAGGTTCTTTCACAGAAGAGGCAAGTTACATGCTGGGAGTTATTAATGAGAGAGGCAATGTAAAAATTAAGGAAACCCATTATTGTTGATCATTTTTTTATCTTAGATTTCTCTAAGTACAGGTGGAAGGTTATTAGAAATAATTCAGTTACTTTTTGCAGGAGCTCAGCCAGTATTTTATACCTGAAACATCCCTATGGAAAAATACAGATAAAATGCAGGGTTGTCTTTATGCTCAAGTCTTGTAGCAGGGGTGCTGCTAGTTGTTAAAAATTAGATGGCTTCCATTTCAGAGTCTAGTTTTCGAGAGTTTATGTAACTTGGAAATATAAAGGGAAAGTGACACTGAGGTTAAAGAAGAGCCACTTTTCCTGGCATACTTCTCTTTTAATTTCTGAATCTTTCATTCCAGCCACCCCCACACCTGCCAGTGTCAGTGCTTAAAGCTCTTCACTTGTACTTGATACTTAAAAAAACCCAGCAAAACACAAAACCAGAACTCATCAACAAAAACCCTAGAGAACCTGATTTAATATGCTTTAAAATAATATGGTAAATACATAAAGCTACCTTCGACATGGGGGGTACTACTTAATTCCCTTCAGTAGTTGCATCAAGGATAACGTGGCTTTAATTTTAACATTAAAATTATTACTTTGTTATGGTGTTCTTTTCCCAGAAAGAGATATTTTCAAATCTTCTCAGTTTCCCATCAACCTCTGGGTGCTGCTTATCTTGACTTTGTCATTCAGAAACTGTAAGTCGATGTGTACTTGATAGTCACATTTGTATTCACTGCAGCATTTGAGGAAAACCCATTAGTAAACTATATAGCTAAATCAATTTATTCTCTGTACCCTTAAAAACATATAAAGCAATATTTATTATCTACATGCCTTCTCCTGTCTACATAAATGAGTCCTGGAGACAGTTATTAAGCCAGGACAGGAAAGGCATTTTCTTTTCATTGTTTTAACTCTATATACAAAAGAAATTGTACCTTCATCTGTTATCCACTGTGCCTATGTACAGAAGTTGAGAGGTCTGTATGCCTAAGTTATCATGAGTGATACACATTAATACTCTTTTTTGTATTGAACTGCAACAACTTACAAATAGCTTACACTTAAGAGGCTCTCAGCACATGACTTGTGCTTGGGGTAAGCATAGCTTTGTTCTGTATTGTTGGTTTTGGAATATTTACTGACTTACTTAAATACAGATGTACAGAAGTGGTAGGATTTGAGGTATTACTATATATTATTGGTCATAACCTGAAAAGAATCAGCATCTGTGGTAAGATAGAAAACACTTTAATAATATTTTTCCCAAGTTCAAAATACCTTCCCAGACTTCTTTTCAAAAGAGCAGAAGGCAGACAAGGTATCTAGGAGATCAAGACACTTATCTTACTAAAAGGTAGGGAGGCTGAGAAGTCCAAAAGGAAGTACCTTTACAAGAAAACACTCTAGGTAAGGTGTTTTTCTTCAGGCAGTATCTGGAGATGTTCACCAGTTAGGTTTTCTTCTACTACAGGAAAGTACTGGCTTCATAGTACTTGCACAGAATTATCAGGAGTGGGAAACTTTTCACTTTATTTCATAGCAGTACTTCTTAAAATTTCATTTTCTGGTTTACATGAAGACATAATCATGGACAAGAGGGCTCACTGTGTACTTCACAAACACAGTGGCCAGGTTTTTTATGAAGTGAGGCTTTCATTGTGGCAAGGCTTCTCTTGCACTGAGGAGTCTTGGAAGAAATGTGTGAAAAGTAGTTAAGACCAAAAGAAGTACGTGTAGTTCCAGTCCCGCTCCTTCTTTGTCTGTATATGTAACATTACATCATTTTCTATGAAATATCCTTGCATTTTCATGTGTATGTTCATCATTTTGAAGGGAGGGCATGATGAACTTTTCTGTCAGTACCTTGTCCTGTCAGATTGAGTGACATTCTTTTAGGGACATAAATGTGTGTCCAGGTTCTGTGGGATACCATCATATTCCTAAGCAAAATACTAAAGTTTGTGACTATGATAACTTTTTTGGTGAGCAGCAGCAACTGCTGACTCAAATCTTAAAATAGTAGCTCTTTACTTACATTCCCCTTCACCTGTCCCCTAATTTTAGTGGCCAAAGTTACCCTGTTTTACTCTAATCATTCCTGACTCTTGGCTATCAGAATTATCTATGAGTCTGTTTGCTTGGCTGGTGTCTTTGGATCATGGATCTGGAAAGATGGCTAAAACATGTTTCTCATTTTTTAACACACATTATGTGAAAGACCTCTTCAATTTTAGGAACCTGCCATCCAAAATGAATGAAATTACCTTGTCTGTCAGTTGTCTGTGTTTTGTCTCATAGAACATTCGCCTCAAGTGCAAAAGTAGTAGATGTTTTTACAATGTTTTTAAACAAGGATGGCTGCACAGCATTTGTTCTGACTTTTCCTGGCCTTGAGAAGGATGATGCACTAGCTTCCCAATAAATTCAGGAGGTGATAAAGATGAGGAAATTTGGCCCTTCTACACAATTGTGATTATGCTACAGAAAGTGTCCCATACTCTGTGAGTTGGTCTTACACATGTAAGCAATGGGTCTTGCTTGAGATGAGGCATTGTATTTGTTGTCTGCCAATAATAATTATCCCTCAATCTGTGGTTATTTTTACTTTCCCTGTCAGTGCACACTTAAATGGAAGCACTCCTCTCCATGAAAAGCAGATATGCTAAGATATTTAGTCCACACATTTTAGGTTACTATCAGATGGTATTTAAAGGGAATGAAGAACATTCTTCTTTCTTTACTCTGCTGTATGTTCCTTAGAGGGGCCAGGCAGGCACTGACATTGAAATGAATTCTTCTGAAGCAATTTGCTCAGTCCTGAACATGAAGTTTTAATGACCAAGATAAGCTGGCTCAAAATTTTACAATTACGGAAATTTCAGCAAATCCACTGATCTAAATGGTTTTATGCCCCTGTACATTAACTGTGAATCTACATATGATGTGCAGAGCTGTTTTTTCTGTATGAATCAGTTTAAAATTCACTGTCTTCCCTAGTTTTTAATTAATTTCTTCTATGTATTTCACAGGCAATAGTAGAGTTCCTTATCTTTGTCCTTTCCTTCTGCACAGACATTGTCCATAGAGGGTTTACTCTTTGAACCCACAGGAAGCAGCAGAACTTCTATGCTACAACTGTGCCAAAACCTAGGCAGGAATTTACACAATGCTCAGGAGTTAAAGTTGCTGTCTTAAATACTCAGTGGGCTGAGCTGTGTTTAAGAGTGTACAGAAGAGAAGCTGTGGTACTGTGAAAGTATTGCTACTTCTCTCTGCCAGACTGTTTCAAAAAGGCTCTCCACTGCAAATAAATCAAAGCTATTCTCCAGTAAAAGTAAGAGATCTCAATACAATTGAAAGGATACTACTCAGAATTACTTGTTGTCATACTTGGATCCAGGGAATTTATTGTTTTGTCTAACTAGGATCTGCTGCTTTCTGAGCTATTTGCTAAGTGACAGTGGCTGATAGCTGACAGACCAGTGTATTTCAAACACCTACAGACAATAAATCTTTAAGTTTTAAAGCTAGGAAATATTTCACCCAAGATGCTCTCTGAATTATCCAACACATCCAAAAAAAAACATAAGCAAACTAAGAAAAATACCATTTGGGAAAACAGCCTTTAAAAAACGAAATAATAAAATATATAGACAAGAATATTTAAGAACCTTGTCTCTCTCAATTGAGTTTGTTTTTTGTTATGTTTGAGGAAAATGGAAGCTAAGCAATTGCAACAATATTAAGTGACTCTTCTGATTCTCTTCTGCTTTGGTTTACAACTACCTAGGAAAATTCAAAAAGAACTAATGGAAGAGACTGCCTGAAGCATTTTCAGCTTCTCTGTGTAGGCAACACAGACCATTTGAATAGAACAACTATTTCAACAAAGTTATCTACATTATCAGACTCACCTCTGAACATGGATGAATATCTAACCATCCCAGAATGCCAAAATTTGGACTACTATCCCAGTTCCAGTATTTAGAAGCTTGGTTCAAAATTTGCCTTAAATGTCTGATGATTCACCATTTTTTCCTCATTTCTGCTAGACAAGTCAGGTTTTCAGATTCATTTTCTGCCAGGACCTACACAATGCTTTGGACACTGTTTCTTTTGTCTGTAAAACCATTAATTTTACTAGTCTCTGTCAGGCCTCTAATTTTTTCTGTGTCTCCAGCAGCATTCGTGAAACAGTGTGGTATTCTGTGGAATATAGAAGTTTCACACAAACCATAGAAGCATAGGATCATTTTGGTTGGAGAAGACCATTAAGGTGGTCATCAAGTCCACCCATAAACCATGCCCCTAACTGCCACATCTACATAGCTTTTAAATACCTCCAGGGATGGTGAATCAACCACCTCCCTGAGCAGCCTGTCCCAAAGCTTGATTACCCTTTCAGTGAAGAAATTTTTCCTAATATCCAATCTAAATTTCCCCTGGAGCAACAAGGCCATTTCCTCTCATCTTATCACAGATACCCACCTCATTACAACAATAAAAAGCTGATTGTACCAACTTTACGTTGCCCTGAAAACATAGAAGTGGGGAAGAAAACCAGAGTTTATCATGCTGTCATCTTAGAAACTGCAAGAGATGAGTAACACAAGTGGCAGAAATACGATTTCTCACTAAGAATCACCACACAAAAAGAATTATGTTAGCTAGAGACCTTGCTAACATTCCTTTTTGATGAAAAATGGTTTGCCTGATACGCACCTAGATAAACGTGAAAAGACATGCCTGAAAAAGACCTGGAAATTACAGTATTAGGAAATAGAAATAATGGGATTGCAATGCAGGCAATGGGGAAAAACTCTTTTACTTAAATATTGGTAAAATTTAATTCACTTAATGTGTCTGAGTGGGGTTTGTCGCTCTCTGTTTAACTCATAGCTAGCAGTAGACTGGTCAGGTAAAAGGTCATGGGAAACCCAGGCAGAAGTATGAAGCTGAAAAGTTCTGCAGATCTTTAGAGAGTTGGCTCTGTTTCATCCAGTTGCAGCATTAAGATTCTCTAGCTGTCAGAAGACAAATTAAATTCTAGATTGCCAAATCTAAGCGACCTTATATTTCATGAAGAACTACAGTCCCTATTCACACTATGCAGATTTTTTGGCTCTCACGGTCTCTCACCTTCCCACCTGCATAGAATTGTACCTTTTTTATCATCACTCAAAACAGAATGGTGTTCAGAGAACAGTTACTTCAGAAATCATTCGCACCAAGAAAGGTTATTTCTGACTATCAAATCCTGTGCCCCGAGGGAAAGTGGCAGTCATGCATATTTAACTTATGGATCAAATGAGCCTTTTTTTGTGATGAGTTGTTTAAATTTAGAATAAAACCAGATTTGAAGATCGGTTGTCTTCTACAGCCGACTTTTAAGTCCCAAAATGTGTCAACTGATCTCATAGGTGTACCACCTGTTTTACAGGGAAACATGCTATCATGCTTTTTTAAACTTTTTCACTATCTGATTCACAAAATACTAGGTAGTAAATAGTAAATTTTGAATAAATTGGAAAGCCTACAGACAGATTTCCCAGCTGCAAACAAGACATGGAGCCCATAAAAGCTATACAACTTCACATTTACTCAGACATTCCTTTTATTTGTTCTCTGATAGCATTGCATTGAAGGAGGAGGGAACAAGGAAAACCTATACACTGGGTTTCTATTGCTACTTGAGCCTGGAGTAGGTATTTAAATAACATCGATAGAAAAAAGGGCATCCTACCCCTGTACAATATTTCCCCTCTATTCTATTTACCTGTTGGAGTCTTGACTTTGTGCACAAATGAAGTATGCTGATGATGAGACAGATGTAACACCGATGTTACAAGAGGGGTTAGGAAAGTGATCTGGAAGGCTTCCATCAGAATCAGATAATCAGCTAGCAGCACTTCACATGTGAGTTTTTAAAGCCCAGTTCAGCAGACAGCATACACAGGCAGATAGACATACAGCACAGAGGGTTTTTCTATGCTGTCTACACAGTGCACGGGGTCATGCTGAAAAATGCATCAGAGAACTTATGAGTGGCTGAAACCACTTTGTGCATGTGTGTTAATTTAAGTCATGCATAAGTAGAGACTTTGTCCTGCCTTTGTGTCTCCACAGCTGAGCAATATGTGGATGTTTGCAGCAAGACCCTGACAGGTAGCATACCTGTGAGAAAACATTACAGTTACAAGACTCATTTTGAAAGCTCAATCCTAGTACAAGATCAAGGTCCCCAGTTTTCTTACTGACATCTCAGTCACTCCAGTTCTTGGTTGCTATGCTTGCAATTTTCCCTTACGCTAGAGGTGATGTGCTTATCAGCTGTGCCTTTTGACTCCAGCAGCATTTGTGAAACCTTGCACACATAGGATGTCAGACACAAAACCCAATGACTTTTCATTCATCTCGCTGCTGTGTTGCTGGCACTGGGCCAGATGCCTCACTGTAACTGCCTTCCCAGAGTTCTTCTGCACTGACCATGTGGTAGAACCTACTGGAGGAATAAATTTTCCACCAGCCTTAATCTTGGGTTGCATCTGCCCTTCCTCCTGCTCCTCTGCCAGAGGCACAACTCTCTCCTGGGGGATTGGAGAAGTGTGATGCTATCAGGCTTTGCCTGTTCTGTGGATACATTGCATTTATGTGCAGTCTCGTCCTGTAGGTTTCATTTTGGACAGCATGCAAGCTGTCACCAGAATTGTAAAAATGTATTACTTAAGGTAATAAAAAATGGCATTTCAGTTTCCAAAATGACTACCCTTGGATACCTCCACCCACCACAGAACTGAAGCAGGAGAGGGCCAATGTGTCAGTATTTTATAGGTTGCTTACCAAACTGCACGGTGAAATTTTGCATCTTTCTGTGTACTCAGAGTTGTGTAGGTTTGCACTCATTAAAAAGGAAATTGCAGAGCCACTGAATAACTCAAATTACGTTCCTCTGTGTCTAGCATTTAAGGAATTGATTTAAGACTGAGTTACAGCATGTGGAGCTGGCAGTGTTTGCAGCCAGAACATGTACATTTGCATAAGAAGGCTTAGCATCCTGAGATAGCCAAGCAGAGACAGACACCACTCATACTTCAGTCTGCTGCCACGTAGGCTTCTGGCACATGCTCCCTCCCACCACAGCAGGTAGTAGCTGGTCTGTCACAAAGACAGATGAAAGCTGACTACTTCCTTTGAGAAGCAGAGTCCAGCTGATGTGATGGTACTAAATCCTCTGGTGTTATATGTAGATACATCATAGCTTGTTAACAATAAGTTGCCAAGCTCCAGCTTAGAACTGGCTATGCTTTTGCCTGATATCTCCAATTCAGAGGTTATCCTGGCATCTGATTCTGTCAACTACATGGTTTCCTCAATTTTCTAGACTAAATAATTTTTGCTTAAATTGAGATTTCCATTAAACCTTACCTTTGACTGCGATTTTTCAAACAGATGTTGAGATGGTAATCAAAATGTAGTAGAGGTTTTCACTGATCAAGACTTATTTGTGAAGTGTCCATTAAGTCAGGCTCCAATATCATCTTGATTAGCTAGAGATAAAGAATCTTGCCAAATGAATTTCATTGCTATGAATTACATCCCTGTGTTAAGATGCAACTGATCCATGAGGCAATGCTCAAAAATTATTGATTTCTGTGTTAATTAAACAAAAGCTGTTTAACAAAGAGCCCTATGAACCCATCATCTCCCTTTTCATTAAAGTTGTCAAGTTAAATTATATCACAGAAATATTATTTATAACTCTCTACAAAATAGCTAAGACATTTTAAATCCAAGTATCTTCTAAAATCTAAATGCTGAAGAGGGTCTATGTTATTTCATTAGGATGGAGACACCATCATTAGGCTCTTTCAGCCTAATAGTGTGTTTGGGGGAATAAGTGTAATTTCTATTTCTCTTGTTTAAACATGAAACCCCAGAATCTGATCAGGACAGTGGAAAGTTTTTGGTATAAGGAGAGACTAACAGAACTTGGGTCATTTAGGTCAGTAAATAGAAGCCTGCAGTGGGATATCATCACTGCTTCTATGAGGGAAGTGCAGCCCAAGGAAAGAAAATAATTTAATCTAATGGACAATATTGGCACAAAAACAAATGGGTGTAGATAGGCCGTTATTACAGCTAAGATGGAAATTAGAAGAAAATTACTAAAGTCAAAGCATCAGGGGTTTGAAATAACTTTCCAATCACTATAATAACTGAAAAAGCCTTACTTTTAAGATAGAGCTTAAAAAGTTTGTGGATAAAACTATCTGATGCTGTTGCAAGTGCTAGAGGAAGAGTAGACTTGTGACCTTGGGGATGCTTTTTTCAGTCCCATGCATTATGTTATCTTATTAAAAACTGATCCAATTCACTACAGAGACTAGGTGATGACTAGAGGGCAGGCAGTGCACTGAATCAGCTCCAAAAGAGAAGGAACAGGCCATGGTCACTGTTTTAAATAAATAAATATGTAGATAAATAAATAAATGAAAGACCAGGCCAAAGAAAGAAACCCTCTCTCCAGAATGCCATGCAGCCCAAGGGCAATTATTGTGTATTTTATTTAGTATGGGATCCATAATAAGTGGAATGATAACTTTGTGTTGGAGCAAATCCCTTATTATTGGATGTTTAAGAGATGGATCAGAGGCAGGGAAAAGAAATTAACAAGATGAATCAGGGACAACCAGGGATGAGAAAATGGAGGAGGGGTATAAAAGGGGCCAGTGGCATGTAAGCCACCGGCTGTTGAGCACACTTGTCTCACTGAGCCCTGTGCGTGGTCACTGCTGTTGACCCTATATTCTTGTTAAATGCTGTCTGACTATCCTGTGTGTGTGTGCTTATTCCTTCTTTATATATTTCATCCATGAACAAATGAACAAGGCATGTTTAAATATCAGAGGCAAATAAAAAAACGTCAAATTTCTTTCAGGTTAATCATCAGTTTACTCCCATTGCACAAAAAGGCAGTAACACTAACCAGCGACACTGCTTCATTTGGTGTATTGAGTACTCTAACTGCATTAACTTTCATATATAATTAGATTTTTTAAACAATATGACCTTGTGTTTTACTTTACTTAAAGGTGATCCTTAGAATATTTTAGTTGTAATATCTTCCAGTTACTTCAGAGAGTGCTCTCATTACATAGTACTAGGGAGAATATTTTAGAGGCACTCAAGTGATTAATCACAGACGGTTAAAAATTTGAGTGAACTGAATTTTCACTGTAAAATGTATCATGCATTAGTAGCAGTAGGATTCCTCTTTTCATACCTGGGAAAAAAAGGAAAAAATGTTCTCCAGTGATTCGTTCAAAGCACCAGGAGCTGGTCTTTGAACTGCCCTTTCTTTCTCATCCCTGACAATAGAAGAAGCCTCTTTAGGTCCAGGTTTGTTGTTTTATGTCATATTTAGGTGCCTGAGTCAGGCCTAGTAATTGAAAAAATCCTGTCTCTCTCTTAAGGCCTTCCTTCCAGACTGGTCTTTGTTCTAGATAATACAACTGCTATTTATTAGTTCTAACGCGTTTATCATTTTCTGCTTGCTCCTAAAATGTCATTATTTGCCTATTAATGTGATCAGTTGGTGCAACTCCTTTTTCCCTGCATAGTGTTTAGAAATATTGTCAGAAGAGCCACATACTGAAAAAAATGAATGAGACAAGATTATGAAGGACACTGAAAATAAAAAGGCCCAAGTTTGTAGTTTGTTCTGAAAAGATGAAGTCTGATGTGTAAACTTCAGAGTTCTTTATCTTAGTCAGAAGACTGACTGGTTACCATGCAAAGTCTTCATATGTGCAGCCATACAGATGGGCAACACATAATGAGTCTAACTAGACCACGTACTGAGGTTATACCATCTAATCTATAAGTATTTTCCCTGCGTGTGTTCACATCACATGTAACAGGGAAACTATGTCTCACATGCTATGGGTTAAGAGTCTAAAAAGAAAGAAACCCTCAGAAGCAGTCTGCCTTGCAGTAGCCTGCAGTACTCACACATGGTTTGCTGCTGTGATGTGTTGCTGATACTAAAAATTGGCATGTAGACAGCACCTCTAGATTAGGCAGTCCCTCAACTGCAAGTAGTTGGTCATAAGAAGAAGCAAGATTGTGCAGAAGCAGCATTGTATGTTTCCCCATTTAGATACTCTCTGGCAGGCATCAGCATTAGCCCAGACTGCAGCCAGGACACTGGATGATCTGGTCAGTGTGTCCCTATGCTGCTCACCTGCATAGTCCAGGAGAGGATGCACAAGGATGGCCTCTCCACTAAAATAGAAAAGAAAAAGTACCTCTGGATTACTGGAAGATTTTGTTGAACAAATCGTATTCTTCCGATTTCAAGGCAATTTAGTAGCTACTTTCTGAAAAAGAGAATGTCACTGACCTTTCCCTTTCAATAGATGAGCCCCTTGTCTTGATCATGTCTGAGCTTCATAAAATCTAATTGCTCTTGGGATCTCATTATTATGCTACATTTCAATATTAGTGGACTCATGCATTAACTCATAAATGTGATTTTTCCAGTCATAAGATGTGTGAGAACAATATCTTCATCTTGGGAATGGAAAGAATGTAGAGAGTAGTTTAATCACACACCTCCAAAGGATCAATTTTGAATTCTTTTGTTTTTCAAAAAACGAATCACAGAATCAACCTGGTTGGAAAAGACCTCGAAGATCATCAAGTCCAACCATAACCTAAATCCACCCACCATAATCTTTATCTACCCGTTCAATGCTCAAATCATGTCCCTAAGAACCTCATCTATATTTCTTTTAAACACTTCCAGGGATGGTGACTCCACCACCCCCCTGGGCAGCCTGTTCCACTGTCCAAACACTCTTTCAGGAAAGAAATTCTTTCTAATATCTAGCCTAAACCTCCCCTGGTGCAGCTTCAGGCCATTTCCTCTCATCCTGTCATTATTCACTGGAGAGAAGAGACCAACTCCCACCTCCCTACAACCTCCTTTCAGGTAGTTGTAAAGAGCAATGAGGTTGCCCCTCAGCCTCCTCTTCTTCAAACTTAACAACCCCAGCTGCCTCAGCCTCTCCTCATAGGACTTGTCCTCCAGGCCTTTCACCAGCCTGGTAGCTCTTCTCTGGACACACTCCAGTGACTCGACATCCTTCTTGTAGTGAGGGGCTCAGAACTGAACACAGTATTCAAGGTGTGGCCTCACCAATGCCAAGTACAAAGGCACAATCACCTCTCTACTCCTGCTGGCCACACTATTCCTGATGCAGGCCAGGATGCTGTTGGCCTTCTTGGCTGCCTGGGCACACTGCTGGCTCATGTTAAGTTGACTGTCAACCAGCACCCCCAGGTCCTTCTCCACCATGCAGCTTTCCATCTACTCCTCCCCAAACTCATAGCTTTGCATGGGGTTGTTGTGACCGAAGTGCAGGACCCGGCACTTGGCCTTGTTAAACCTCATACAATTGGCCTTGGCCCATCGATCCAGCCTGTCCAGGTCTCTCTGCAGAGCCTTCCTACCCTCAAGCAAATTGACACTTCCACCCAGTTTAGTGTCATCTGCAGACTTACTTAGGAGGAACTTAATTCCCTCATCTAGATCATTAATAAAGATATTGGATAGGACTGGACCCAAAACTGAGCCCTGGGGGACACCACTGGTGACCGGCCGCCAACTGGATCCAACCCCATTCACTACAACTCTCTGGGCTCAGCCAGCCAGCCAGTTTTTTGCCCAGCAGAGAGTGCACCTGTCTACTCCATGTGCCTCCAGCTTCTCCAGGAGAATGCTGTGGGAGATGGTGTCAAAGGCTTTACCAAAGCCTAGATAGACAACATCAACAGCTCCTCCCTCAGCCACCAGGTGGGTCACCTGATCATAGAAGGAGATCAGGCTAGTCAAGCAGGACCTGCCTTTCCTGAACCTATGCTGGCTGGGCCTGATCCCTTGGCTGTCCTGCACTTGCCATGTGAGCACACTCATGACAAGCCTCCACAATTTTCCCTGGTACTGAGGTCAGGCTGACAGGCCTGTAGTTCCCAGGATCCTCCTTTGGGCCGTTCTTGTAGATAGGAGTCACGTTGGCAAGCCTCCAGTTGTCTGGGACCTCCCCTGTTACCCAGGACTGTTGGTAGATGATGGAAAGAGGCTTGGCGATCTCCCCTGCCAGCTCCCTGAGCACCCTTGGGTGAATCCCATTTGGCCCCACAGACTTTTGAGTGTCTAGGTGCTGCAGCAGGTCTCTAACTGCACCCTCCTGGATTATGGGGGGTTGTTCTGCTCTGCATCCTTGTATTCTGGCTCAGGAGGCCAAGTATCCTGAGGGCAGCTGGTCTGACTATTAAAGACAGAGACAAAGAAGGCATTAAGTATCTCAGCCTTTTCTTCATCCTTGGTTGCCATGTTCCCCCCCCTCATCCAATAAGGGATGGAGATTCTCCCTGTACTCATCTTGAGTTGCCCGCCCTTCCTTCCAAACGTGATAGATTCTTTTTCTCCCCGAGCCCCAGCAAAAGCTCCCTGTTCAGCCAGGCCAGTCACCTTCCCTGACATTTCGTTTGACAACACACAGGGACAGCCTGCTCCTGTGCTTTTAAGACTTCCTTCTTGAAGAGCATCCAGCCTTCCTGGACACCTTTGCCCCTCATAACTGACTCCCAAGGGACTTTCTTCACCAGTGATCTTAACAGGCCAAAGTCTGCCCTCCAGAAGTCCATAGTGGAGGTTTTGGTGACCCCTCTCCTTATTTCCCCAAGAACTGAGAATTTAACCATTTCATGGTCGCTAAGCCCAAGACGGCCTCCGACCTCCACATCTCCCACCACTCCTTTCCTGTTAGTGAACAGCAGGTCCAGCAAGGCACCTCCCCTGGTAGGCTCACTTACTAGCTGTGTTATGAAGTTATCTTCCATATGCTCAAGGAAGCTCCTAGCCTGCCTGCTTGTGGCAGAGTTGTTGTTCCAGCAGATGTCCAGTAGGTTGAAGTCTCCCACCAGAACTAGGGCTGGAAGTTTTGAGACTTCTACCAGCCACCTGAAAAATGTTTCATCTGCTTCCTCTTCCTGGTTGGGTGGTCTGTAGCAGACTCCCAACAGGATATCTGCCTTATTTGCCTTCCCTCTCATCTTCACCCATACTCTCCACATTGTGATCTCTGTCATTGAGCTCTATACAATCAAAGCACTCTTTAATGTATAGAGTCACCCCACCTCACCTTCCTTGCCTATCCCTTCTAAAGAGCTTGCAGCCATCTGTTGAAGCATTCCAGTCCTGAGTCCCATCCCACCATGTTTCTGTGATGTCAACTAGGTCGTAGTTATCTTGCCGCATAAGGGCCTCCAGCTCCTCCTGTTTGTTACCCATGATGTGTGCATTGGTGTAAATACACTTGAGCTGGGTTACTGATTTCATCCCTGACAGGGGCACACCATACCACCCTTAGCCTCATCACTAGTGAGCCTGGTTTTATCTCTTCCCCCCCCACCCCACTTCCAACCTAGTTTAAAGCCCTATTAATGAGCCCCACCAACCCCCTTGCAAGAATCCTTCTCTCCATTTGAGACAGCTGAACTCGCTGTCCCCGGTAGGCCTGGTGCCACGTGAATGTTCCCATGATTGAAGAAGCCAAAGTTCTGCTTGTGACACCAGCCCCTGAGCCACATGTTAAGCAACTGTGTTTTCCTCTTTCCCTCAGTGATCAGTGTAGTTTCCCCTGCCACTGAAGGGACTGAGGAAAACACTACCTGTTCTCCTGATCCTTCCACCAATAGCCCCAATGCCTTGAAGTCCTTTTTAATGGTTTTGGTATTTCCGTCCTCAACCTCATCACTTCCAGCCTGTATGACCAATAATGGATAGTAATCAGAGGGCTGTACCAGACTGGGGAGTTTCTTGGTAATATCTCTGACCCAGGCCCCAGGGAGGCAGCAGACGTCCCTGTGGGATGGGTCTGGTTGGCATATGGGGCCTTCTGTTGCCCTCAAAAGGGAATCACCTACAACAATCACTCTCCTTTTTTTTCCTGACACTTGTAGTCTTAATGTGTGAGGCTGGCTTAGTCACCCCAGGCAATTCCCTGGGTGGACCTTCATCTACTTCTTCCTTTGCCTGGCCCTCCAGTTTGCAGAGCCTCATAACCTGTTGTTCAAGGGCAACTGGTAGGGTGAGGGAAGCCGGGAGGGGGTTCACCTGCCTCCCTGAGCAGGGACCTGCTTCCACTCTCCCCGTCTCTTAGCTCTCCTCCTACTGCCTGGTGGGGATCCTCAGCTTCCTGAGGAGCCTCTGTCTGCCACCTTGGCTCCAGAGTGTGGCTCCACAAGTCTATCTCTCTCTCACACTCCCTGATGCTCCTCCACCTTTTCAATTTCTCTTCCAGTTCTGTTACTCAACTGAGCAGATCATTCTCCTGCTGACACCACACACAAGCCTCCTCCCTGCTGTCCTCGGGCACCAGTGCCAGGCTCAGGCATTCCCTGCAGCTGGACACTTGGACAACTGCATATCTGGGAGGGAGTGCCGTTTGGGTCCCCTCAGCCTTCCTAGCAACAGCTTTTGACCGTGTGGTCACCATGATATATATATATATACACACACACACTGCTCATAACTGGTAACTGCCCGATTGATTCTCACTGCCACACCTCAGCTCCCCGCCCCCTGCCTAGTTTGCAGGTCCTCAATGCTCTGCCCCGGGAACTGCCCCGTGCGAACTGCCGCCTCACTGCCGCGCTCCCCAGGGGCATTTAACTCTCCTGCGCAGCTCCCGGCCACACCTGCTCCATGCCTGATTGGCTGCCGTGGACTTCCTGGTACCACTAGGAAGCTCGGGCAGGCAATAGGGTCCCTAGCTCGGAAACCACCCAATTTGAACCACCCAATTGAACCCCCACCTCAGGCTTACCTCAGTCGCCACTGGCTGCTACACCAACTCTCTGTCACCGACTAACTGTAGTTATTCTGAGTTTTAATTCTACAGACTAATGTGGATTATGGCAAGTTAATTTTATGTTTGCATGTTCAATAGGATGCATTTTTTAATATATGTTCATTAAGGATACTAACACACTGATGATTTCCTTCTTATAAATTTAGATAAGATAGCTTTGATCCTAAGTACCAAATTTATCTCTTCTAAAACTGTAGGGAGACTGCACTTAAAATAGGCTTTGGCTCTGCACAGACAAGGTGAGGAAGTAGCAGGGGGATAGGTTTGTCTCTATTGCAGACTTTTTCCATTTAATTATTTGCATGAATTTCATTTAGTGTTCTGAATATCATTAAAATGAAATACCTGCAATAGCAATCAGGTGTTATTCTTCCCATTCCCCTCACACACTCTTGCTGAACAACAGAAGGTCAGAAAAAGCACCAGCATTTAGAGGTGATTTATCAAATTGCTGAAGAATTATCCTTAGAACTATATATTAAAACTGGAAGAAAAATAACGTAATATTTTTAAAGGGTTGTCTTGGGGTTTGGTTTTTTTTTGGTGCCAGAAGAGTTAATCTGAAAGCTTGTCATTGAAAACTACCAAAATTTTGTTTTGACACATAGCTTTGCAATGAGAGTGGGTGCCAATAAGAGTGGGCCAGTCTCTTCAGTGGTGCCCTGTGATAGGACAAGGGGCAATGGACAAAAATTGGAACACAGGAAGTTCCACCTCAATGTGAGGAAAAGCTTCCTTACTGTAAGGGTTACGGAGCACTGGAACAGGCTGCCCAGAGAGGTTGTGGAGTCTCCTTCTCTGGAGACTTTCAATACCCTTCTGGATGTGTTTCTGTGTGACCTGCCCTAGGTGTTCCTGCTTTGGCAGGGGGAGTTGGACTCAATGATCTCCAGAGGTCCCTTCTAACCCCTAACATTCTGTGAGTCTATATTTCTTAAAAAACAATCCCTTTCATTCATTCCTCATTTGCAAAGGAATGAGTCTGTTTCTCCCAGCAAATACAGCATGTACCATTTTGTTGTTCTCCTGTTTCTCCTCCTTTACACTGCTCCCCTCACTTTCCCTGAGTGCATTTCTGAAGTCCATATTATATTTACAAAATCCTTATTTATTCAGTTAGCAGTAGGTACTGCCTAGGATTGTTGATAATTCTTGCAGCATTTACTGTCTGATTTCTTGCGCCATTGCACATGAGAAGCAGCACTAAGTCAAATGAGCCAGCACAGATGATGTGATCTATTTCACATTAAAGTCTTTAAAATATATCCCCAGAGGAAATGCTACAAGTAAAATTATTTTTTGCTTGTGTTTTGATTGCTCTCTGATTATGTGTCCAATGCTGAAAATGCACAAGTTTACAGAGATTAATTTACCTGTATTTACTGCAAGCAAAGTTTTCAGAGGTAGTCTGCAATTTGCCCATCTAATGCTTCAAATTGTAGGCTCCGGATCACGTTAACTTGAAACGATAATTCCTTTTTAACTTTAGTGCAATTACAAGAGAACTTGGGCCTTAAATTTTCACTGTTCAAAACTTTTCTCCATGAGCTAGTAGAAGCCAGAAATCAAAGTCTGTAAGATATTCTGATGCATTTTTTATTTATTTCCATGCCTAGACATCTGAACAAAGTGCTAGCCTTAATTTCAGCTTTAACATTTGTTTTGAGAAATATATTCTGCCATGAGATAATTTGATATATTTCTGAATAACTGAATTAAGAAAAAAATCTTTTCTAAATAATGTTGTTCAGTGTTTAGGCCCCCAAACTTGATTAAGGAAGAGACAGAGGAGCCCATTCAATGCCTTCCATCTATCACTGATTTGCACCTGCCATGGGCAGCCACAGGAGCATGCGGGCAGATGCCTGGAAGGGACTCTCTCATATTTCAAACAGCAGGAATCTTCTGGCATTTGGCCATGGACTCAACTTTGTAATGCCTGAAAATCCACATGAGGTCCTACCACCAAGATGCCTCTGCCCATCTCTCTCACTCCAGAGCAAGGGCAGAATGAGAAGCCTTTTTGCATTTCCTAGAGAACAGCCATTGAATGGAAAATGCAAAATAGGTATTCAGTGTTCAGTGTTGTACAGATATCCAGCAGAAAAACCCTGGTGATGCTAGATACTGGAAATTTTGTTGAGCTGAGAAAAATACTGTAAAAGGTACTTGATGTTGTACAGATTATTTTCCAAAATAGAAAATGTCAAGCAGAATGCCTTCTTTGTTAAACACAGTCTTGCTGCTTGCATAAGAACATCCACAAGGAGTTTACTCCAGGTGGGCAGCAGCTCACTTGCTGGACTGATCCTTGACACTGTTTCTCTGTTAGGAAATATTGTGCTTGGTACTTCTATGGAACTGGGAAAGTATATATTTTATCAAATACCAAAAAATCCTCAACTTAGACTGAAATCTCAGATTCTTCCCTTTGCATCTGAGATCTCCATACAGTTTGCCTCCCAAATAAGATATTTCAAGTCAGGAAAATTTAAAGCAATTATAACAATTATGTATGCCACCAGCCTCTGCCTGACAAATGAGTACAACTGCAGTGACCTCCTCAGAGTTTCCCCCAGATAATATCTTTCTCACCACCAGTACCATTAATCAAAGATCTGACGCATATATCTCTGTATAAAACTGGAAATGAGTCAGACTCTGTAGATATATGTGACTCCTTGCAGATGCTCAGGCAGCACTGAGTCGTGACTTGAGTAACCAACTGCTTCAAAGCTGCATGTTATTTGAAGTATTCTTTCATAGAAAAAAAAATCGGCAGGAACCTTGTTCCTAGTTTAGTTCTGTTGCATAACAAAATGTGTCGGGTGCCACGTATTGCTGCACACAGATACTGCAGGGATGAAAATATGAATATGTGATTTTTCTCCTCCTTCTCCTACTATTTGCAGCTGAGAGAATCATGTCATAAATTTGAGAGCTCTCTGACTATGAGAATGTCAAGCATTTGTTAAAAAGACCTTGACTTTTATTGTGATAAGTTTTTCTTCATATCTTTCATCATGTTCAGTATGTTGTCAATATGTCAGTGAAGACATTGGACATTGCAATTACAGGATATAAAGGCTTTCATTCACTGGTCAGAAGTTTTAATGCAAAAGGGTTTATTAAAGACTAAAATGTGATGCTCAGCAAGCTGGTTTTAACTATCTAACAGTTGAGTTTCCAGTCCAAGCTGGGCATTCAGGATCTCTCCACAACCAAAAGACATCCTACAGAAATTTTCTGATGAGCCAGTCACTCATTCCACATATTTTAAAATTAAATTAAATCCCCTTGGATTGTCCTCTCTCTGCCAATTAGCTTTATCTAATGTAGACTAGACACTTAGTATTTGGGTAGCTAGAATCAGTCGTCATGAATCCTAGCTTAGAAATTATGGAATACACAGCCAATGACTCACTTTAAAAGGATGCTTACCTCAATCCAGTTACTTTTGGCAAGATGATCCTCATTAGGCATTCAGTCCCATTCCTTTGACATAAAACAGTCTTAGAGTGCTTTAATATAGAACAGTCTTAGAGTGATAGCAAAACCACAGGCTTAAAAAGCCTGCTGGCAGAAGGCTGTTCTTTGTACTCAGTGGGAAGATATTTCCCAGTTTAGAGTAGCGCTGCATTAAACACCAAATATTGATTTCTGCTCTGGAAAAAACAACAAAAAAAAAGATAAATACTATTCTCTTTATATGTTTCAATGAGCTATCTGTTGACAAAGATAGTAAATGTCTAATGTATCATTACTTTAGATTGAGAGGAAGCGCAAGTCACTGAGGCTATGTGATGTCCAGGTCATCCTGCCACTGTAGTGACTGAAAATATTCTTCCTTTCTCCTACGGAAAAGCTGGGGAGGGAATGTTTACAAGAATGTGTAGTGATAGGACAAGGGGGAATGGTTTCAAACTGAAAGAGGGTAGATTTAGATTAGATATTAGGGAGAAATTCTTCACTATGAGAGTGGTAGGACTCTGTAACAGGTTGCCCAAGGAAGTTGTGGATGTGCCCTCCCTGGAAGTGTTCAAGGCCAGGTCAGATGGGGCTTTGAGCAACGTGGTCTAGTGGGAGGTGTCCCTGCCCAATGCAAAGGGGTTGAAACTAGATGATCTTTAAGGTCCCTTCCAACCCAAACCATTCTATGATTCTCTTGTTCTAAGAAAAATCTATAAACACCATGAAATATGAAAACATGAAAAAGAGTGCCAGGTAACAGATGCTTGGGAAGGTTTCTGTGGCTGGAATTACTCTGCATTTTTTCTTAGAGCATGAGACTATGTTTGGTGGCAACAGGTCGATTCAACTTATAATGCCATTAAAATGTATTCAGTACCTGTAACTGCTTCTCTGCACATTATGGAACTAATATTAGTCAAGAAAAACTACATGTAGTCAAGAAAGACTACATGTCTATGATTTCTTAATTTTTTACAATAGCTTAACATAAAATATTAAACATAATACAGACTTGGCCTAAGCCTGTAGTTTCAAGACAATAGGCTCAAGATATTTAAAAGGTCAAATAAAGAACAGGTAAAGGTCAGAGCTAAAAAATCTTACTTGACTGAATGAAACCTTCTAAAGAAGGAGAAAGTTTGTCCCTATCGAATCCTTAGAAATGTCAGTATTAAGAACAACAAATGCTTTAGCATGCACTTCTTTTCTACAGGTAAATCATAGAATCATAGAACGGTTAAGGTTGGAAGGGACCTTAAAAGATCATCAGGTTCCAACCCCCCTGCTATGAGCACTAGACCAGGCTGCACAAAACCTCATCCAACCTGTCCTTAAACATCTCCAGGGAGGGGACAACAACAACCTCCCTGGGAAACCTATTCCAGCACCTTACTACCCTCATGGTGAAGAATTTCTTCCTGATATCTAACCTAAATCTAGAATCATAGAATCATAGAATCATAGAATCCTAGGGGTTGGAAGGGACCTCGAAAGATCATCTAGTCCAACCCCCCCTGCCAGAGCAGGGTCACCTAGAGCACATCACATAGGAACGCATCCAGGCGGGTTTTGAATGTCTCCAGTGAAGGAGACTCCACAACCTCCCTGGGCAGCCTGTTCCAGTGCTCTGTCACTCTCACAGTAAAAAAATTTTTTTCGGATATTCACCTTGAACCTCCTATGCTCCAATTTACACCCATTACTCCTTGTCCTATCACTGGTCATCACTGAGAAGAGCCTAACTCCATCTCCCTGACACTCACCCCTTACATATTTGTGAACATTGATGAGGTCACCCCTCAGCCTCCTTTTTTCCAAGCTAAAGAGAATCTACCCTCCTTCAGTTTAAAACCATTACCCCTTGCCCTATCACTGCCCTCTCTGGTGAAAAGCACGTCCCCAGCTTTCCTGTAGCCTCTTCAGGTACTGGAAAGCTGCTATAAGGTTTCCCTGGAGCCTTCTCTTCTCCAGGCTGAACAATCCCAACTCCCTCAGCCTGTCTTCATAAGAGAGGTGGTCCAGCTCTTTGAGGTGCTCTCAACATTGTGGCCCTTCTCTGGACCCTCTCCAACAGCTCCACGTCTTTCCTGTGTTGAGGGCTCATATATATAATAAAGACCATTCCATTACACACAAATATTCTATTACATTTATGAATTATATAAAATAGAATATAAAAATAAGTGAATTGCTATACCTGGGGAATGGTGTTCGGTTTAAACAGCCTTTCCCAGGACTATAACCATATCTGTAGTTTTTTCCAAGTCATGGACAAACAATTTCCACATGATATAAACAGAGAAATTACCACAGATTTTTGATGTTAGTAGATATAACAAGAACTCTGACATTCTCTGAAAAATGGTTGTTTCATCATTCAATTGAGTCATCACAGCAGTTCAATATTTTGATAATTTTCCCAATCATAATTGCAATAAAAAACTGGAAATCAGTCTACTTTTCAAAGAAGAAAAACTGTCAGTTTGACTGACATATAAAGAAATAAAGCCCATTCTCAGTACATGTAAAGTGATGCCACTGACCCAAATGAAACATAGGGTAGGATTACCTCAAGTAATTTCAGACACATTCATCTTAATCACGTAATGTGTTTTACAACCTATGTGAGAAACAGAAATCTACAAAGAACAGTAAGTTCTTTAAGTACTTTGGATACATTTACCTACTTTACTTACATATTTTAAGATAAGATCAATTATGTCTTGTAAGCATATATATATATAAAATTTTGCCTTGACTGTAAAAGGAGTAAATGGCAACTGCTCATGTAAGATTACCTACTTTACACATATATGTATTTCACAAACAAACAAAAAACGAAACGAACAAAAAAAACCAATAAACAAAACATTCATTCCTAGCCTGCAAAAAAAAAGTGAATTGGTATTATTTCTAGACAGTCTCATAAAGAATTAACTTTACATTTACTTTACAGAATGTTATCTAAAAGTGATTGGGTTAAGAGAAATACATCATATTTACAAATATGGCTGACTTGAACTTCTGCTGTGATTACCCCTATTGACACAGGGATGGAAAGTGCCTTAAAGCTTGGTTTACAGAGAGGTGCACCAATGGCCTCAAGTGTAGTATTTATAAGCTTCAGTAATCATTACAAGTTGGTGCCACAGAAACTGAAGTAATTATCTCACCTGTGTTTTTCAGCTTCTGAGTAACTGTCTCATTTCAAATGTGACTGATTCCCAAACGTGGATTACCAAAATCTGAAAGGCCTGTCAATCAAGACAGACAGAAAACCATGGCTGACTTGGAGAATGTGAGTAAAGAAATTTAGCAACACAATTTGGCCACACAAAGTTTCTATATGCTATATACTAAGACTTTATCAACTGGAATCAACTAGGAAGTCTGGAGGTTTTTTTCATCACTAATGAGACATAAAGATGGGTGTGATCACAGCATTCAAAATGAACAGAAGTGCACCCCAGAATGCATTTTCACTGCAAACAGACAAGTATCACTGCTATTAGACAAGCTAATGAGTATAGTGCATATAAAATACTCCACAGAGCTCCAGTACAGAAAGACAAACCTGTGTAAGGAGGATATGCTAGAAAATCTTGTTAGTTTAACCAGTTCAAGGCTGCCTAGGCTATCTTAAATTCTTAACTAAGAAACAACAGTGCCATAAAATGAATTAATACATTTAGGCTGAAAACTTACAGAAAGCTAATTAACCATGTATATTTTTAATCAAGACTTTGCGTAGAAGTTAGGAGTCAGCAATGTCACCTGTTTTAAATTGGAACTAGATTACTTTATAGAAAAGAATCTACGAGGCAGCTGTTTGAAGTAGCAGGCAGTGTGATCTAATGACCCTGCTAATCCATGTTTCTATAAACTATCTTTTGAAAACATCAGACTTTTCCTAACTTCCATGTATCATGAAGTATTCCATGACTTTAAAAGATCAATAAAGAAAAACTACTTTGTTCTGTTCAGTGAAGTCTTTTCTTTTGAGGCATGAAATTCCACAGACTTGAGAAGCAAACTGAGATAGCATACTGTTAATCTAACACTTTGTTTTAACAACTGCATCTAAAAGTCAGGCTGCTTTCACAGTTCTCAGTTTTACCTATTTATTTTGTTTGTTTAATTTTTTAACTTTCCAAGTGTTTTGATCCAAAAACTAGAATTTACTTTGTTGGTATTTTTTTTTTACATTATTTCCAAGAGTCATCAAGATTTTGCTTCCTTTCTCAAACAAAACCAACAGGACATTGGAGATTCTTTTATCTTTCAGGAACACAAGCACAACCCTGCTTCAACACATGTCCATATTTCTTGTACTTGTATTTCTTGTACTGTCTTGTTTTCCTCTGTTCAAAGGGATTCTAGATTTATATAAATATTACACCTTAATATTAACTGGAATTGTATTCATAAAATATTGGAACAATTGAACTCACGGTTAAATCAAAAAAGATACGTAGACTCAAAATTTTAAGCATAATTCAGTTCTCTTGCTTCAGTGTCAAAGCCATAGCAAATGCGATTTCAGGAAAACATATATAAAAGAAAATGCAATTCTTTCATTTCTATCAGATAAATCCCATGATAGTAACTTCCCGCCCCCCCCAGGATAAAAGAGCTATTTTGAAAGAGACAGGTTACATAACATTTTACCAAAGGTATTTGTAGTTCATTTCTTACAAGTCATGGTGCAGGGAATACACGGGTATCCAGTGGGTGAGCGGGGCTGGCTCTGCTCAGCTTCACGGCTGGAGCCCCTGACAGGTACTCCTGTATGTCTGTCAGGGTCCTGCTGGCCCTCCTGGCAGCACAGCCCTTAGCCCTCTCACCCCAGCCCCACTCGCCCCACCTCTGCCTTTCCTCACACCCACCAATTTCCCCCCCCCACTGCAGACAGACCACCTTCTCCTGACACCCGCCAGACACCCAGCCCAGCTCATTCCCACCTCCCCACAATGCCTCACCCACTACCCTCTCCTTCTGTGGCCACAGAATTTTTGTCCCTTTTTTCTTATGACTACTGTGTGTCCTGTACAATCGAACCCAACTTCCTTATTCCAGAGCATTCCATTTTATAACTGCTTTCTTATAATTTTCATGAATCTAGAACAGCTTTTTTATTATAAGTTATTTTATGGTTTTCCACATTAAAGCTCTAATCTACTTGCTTAATATTCTTTACATTAAAGGAATCCTCAAAAATGGCAAAAATATAATAATCTGTAATTAAACACTATATATTAACAAAAATAACCTCTTACTGTAAGGTGGATACTAGATCACATCTTTTAGCTGGAACTAGGAGGAACCTAATGAAAAAGTGTTGAGTCCTGCACCTGAGAAGGAATAACTACATACACCAGTACAGATTAGGAACTGACCTGCTAAAAAGCAGCTCTGTGGAAAAGGACCTTGGAGTCCTGGTGGACAACAAGTTATCCATGGGACAGCAATGTGGCCTTGTAGCCAAGAAGGCCAATGGTATCCTGGGGTGCATTAAGAAGAATGTGTCCAGCAGGTAGAGGGAGGTTGTCCTCCCCCTCTACTCTGCCCTAGTGAAACCACACCTCGAGTATTATGTCCAGTTCTGGGCTCCCCAGTTCAAGAGGGACAGGGATTTACTTGAGACAGTCCAATGGAGGACTACAAGGATGATTAAGGGAATGGAACACCTATCTTATGAGGAAGGGCTGAGAGACCTGGGGCTGTTTAGTCTGGAGAAGACTGAGAGGGGACCTTATTAATGTTTACAAATATCTGAAGGGTGGGTGTCAAGAAGGAGGGGCCAATCTCTTTTCATTCGTGCCCTGTGATAGGACAAGGGGCAAAGGACAAAAGCTAGAACACAGGAAGTTCCACCTCAATGTGAGGAAAAGCTTCTTTACTGTAAGGGTTATGGAGCACTGGAACAGGCTGCCCAGAGAGGTCGTGAAGTCTCCTTCTCTGGAGACTATCAAGACCCGTTTAGATGCGTTTCTGTGTGACCTGCCCAAGATGGTCCTGCCCTGGCAGGGAGGTTGGACTCAATGACCTCCAGAGGCCCCTTCCGACCCCTAGCATTCTGTGATTCTGTGATTCTATGAAAATCCAGAGTTTGTCTTCACAACTTTATCCTTGGATTCTGACACTGGAAACCCAGATGCTGTTACAGTTTTTCTGTGGTAGTGGGCATGCCTGGATCACAATTAACAAATGAGGGCACTGTAGCTAGTTTTATCTGTTAATTCTGACATTTCTGCACTTCTTAGTATATAACTTGGAAACTGGAGCATCCTTTCAATATAATTGCATACTACAGCCCATAGTTTAAAGGAGAAATGTTGGGGGTTTTTCCTGGCTTTATATCTTTATGCCAGATTTTCTATCCATAATTAATGAGATTTAAATTTTTCAGCTAGCTAATGGAAGGTGAGTAAATGTAAAAAAATTGCTTAATAATTTTTTGATTAGTCCAAGTGTGACTATTTGTGTAATACACAATACTATTTGTGAATACACTTGTGACTACAAGTGTATTCTATTTGAATAAAGAAAAAAATCTATAGATTACGAATTTCCAGAATTGCTGCAGTAGATTGCTTTTACCTTCAGATCAGCATAGGTACACACACAAGGGTATTTACACAAATGTACTTGATGTTGGTACCAGGGAACACCATCGAACATTTACTATAGACTTGCATTTTTTGCCATGTTTATGAAAGTCTCACAAAAATAAAAATTAATACTACCTTTTTCTACAGTCCACAGGAGTCTTTTGGTTGTATTCCAACAGAAAGAAAAAAAAAGCTTTTGGACCTGAAATGGGTCACTGATATTAATATGTACTCCAGCCAAAGGCATGGTCATGTCCTCTGTAGTTGCATGATACAGCCTTAATCAACAAAAATTAACTTACCTTTACTTTTTTGCTTTTCTTTTCATTCCTAGTTTCCAGACAGAGGAGACTTTTCTGTTCAATCAACAGCAACAGACTCACAATCAAGATTTTATACGTGTTGTATTTTTCAAGGGCATTTCCTTGAAGATCACCTGTAAGTAGAGGCTTTTAGAAGTAAGCCAGTTAATATCAGAGTGGTATTCCACATTATCTGTCTTTTGGGGACTGAATACATAAATTACAGCTGCTCTATCAAACCTGTTTTCAATCTGACAAATGGGGCATGGCTTTTTTGTCACTGATCTCATGTTTCTGGATTTGGTATTTCTCATCCTTTCCCAGTGGTATCTGAGGAATAGAAATTTTACTATCACCCCATACATAGAGGGGAAAAAATAGATTTTGCATTTTCTTCCTTTAGCTTGTTCTTAAGAAATTCTAATGAGCTATGGGAAAATAGCTTTTATGGTCCTAGCTCACTAATGGCAACAAAAGATGGGAAAGCTGAAGTAAATCTTTCGAACTCAGAGAACCTGAACTTGTTTGGAGAAGATAAATGAGGTTCTGTACTTCAAAAGCATCCCGTTACCTAGGACCACAATGAACCACTAGATTATGCACTATATGAATGAGCTATTAATTGTTCTAAAATCCTTCTTAACTGAACAGTACCACACCCATCAGGTAAGCAGACCCTCTTTTAAGCAAGTAAGTGGTTCATCTTACCATCCATAGCTTTGCAAAAGGAAGATTGTTACTTAACTGCAATAATCAGTTTGTGATAAAGTCATGAAAGAAGACAGCAGAATTGTTTCTAACAGAAGTGGTCACTAACTACTAGATCTTGCTCTTATTCTAAGACATTATGATAAGCAGTACCAAATTCTAAGAAATATCTGTAGTATTAAATGCTACACAAGCCTGGGAAATACACCTTATGTTAAGAATATTGCTGTTTTCATTAAATAAGACACATAGCTATTTTTTTTTGTAAAAAGATCTGCAGTGAGCTGTTACTGCATTAGAAGTAGTGGAATGACTCCTTATGAAATTTGCTCAAAATATTGTACTTAATATTCTCTAAAATGATACAAAAAAGTTAAGAGATTGCTCATACTGTTTTTTAGTTTTTTAAAAGCACAGGAAGGCCAGTAGTGCGGTTAATGTATCAGACTGCAGCTTAGGAGACTGGAGATGAACTTTAGTATTAGAATCATAGAATCACAGAATGTCTTGGGTTGGAAAGGACCTCTAAAGGTCATCTAGTCCAACTCTCCTACAATAATCAGGGACATCTCCAACTAGAACAGATTGCTCAGAGCCCCATCAAGCCTGACCTTGAATGTCTCCAGGGATGGGAGCTCAACCACAATCATTCCAGTGATCTACCACTCTCTTATTAAAGAACTTTTTCCTAATGTCCAACCTAAATCTACTCTTCTCCAGCTTAAAACCATTCCCCCTTGTCCTATTGTTACATGCTCTTGCTAACAGTTCTTCCCCAGCCTTCTTATAGGCTCCTGTCAGGTACTGGAAAGTCACTATAAGGTCCCACTGGAGTATTCTCTTCTTCAGACTGAACAACCTCAACTCCCTCAGCCTCTCTTCATAAGAGAGGTGCTCCAGCCCTCTGATCATTTCTGTTGCCCTCCTCTGGACACACTAAAACAGGTCCACATCCTTCTTGTGTTGGGGGCTCCAGAGCTGGACACAGTACTCCACGTGAGGTCTCACCAGGGCAGAGTAGAGGGGCAGAATCACCTCTCTTGATCTGCTGGTCACGCTTCTTCTGAAGCAGCCCAGGATGCTTCTGGGCTGCAATTGCACATTGGTTGCTCATGTCCAGCTTTTGATCCAGTAGTACCCCCAGGTCTTTTTCTACAGGGCTGCTCTCTAGCATGTCTTCCTCCAGCCTGTATTCATACCTCTGGTTGCCCTGGCCCAGGTGCAGGACCCTGCACTTGGCCTTGTTGAACCTCATGAGCTTCACCTGGGCCCACTTCTCCAGCTTGTCCAGGTCCCTCTGGATGGCATCCTGTCCCTCTGGCATATCGAGTGCACCACCCAGCTTGGTGTCATCAGCAAACTTGCTGAGGGTGCTCTCAGTGCAACTCTCAGTATCGTTAATGAAGATATTAAACAACACTGGTCCCAGTATGGACCCCTGAGGGACACCACTTGTCACTGTTATCCATCTGGACTTAGAGCCATTGGCCACTACCCTCTGAGTGCAACCATCCAGCCAATTTGTTATCCACTGAACAGTCCATGCATCAAAACCATATCTCTTTAACTTAGAAAGAAGAATGTTGTGGGGGACTGTGTGAAAGACCTTGCAGAATTTCAGAGAGATGGCATCCATAGGTCTTCCCTTGTGCAATGATGCAGTCACTCCATTGTAGAAAGCCACTAGGTTGGTCAGGCAGTATTTGCCCCTAGTAAAGCCATGTTGGCTGTCCTTAATCATCTCCCTGTCCTCCATGTGCCTTAGCATGTCTTCTAGGAGGATCTGTTCCATGATTTTCCCAGACACAGAGGTGAGGCTGACGGGTCAGTAGTTCCCAGGGTCCTGTCTTTGTATTGAATTCTTCATCTGAAACAGCATGACTGACAGTACTGCCTTTCTCTAACCCTTTTCTTCTTATAACCCTTTTAACTGTAAGCTCTCAAGAGCAGAAATAGTTTCTTGCTGTGTATGTGAAAATGATGTGTTTTGTTATAAAGCTCTGAGTTTGACTGGTCCAACTGACACTGGAATGTAACAAGAAACATAAGAGTCTTTCTATTATTTGTTTGAGTTTAGTATTTACAGTGTTAACAGTGATGGTGTCTACTGCAGTATTATGTGCAACACCCTGGTGCTTTCTTGGAGGCCTTTCTATAGGTCTTGGCAGGAACTTTCTCCATTTCCCATGTCTCACAGACTAATGACCCAGGATTTGGCCTGCAATGAGGAGACTTAAGCCATCATTGCCTGAACTACTTTGGGTACCACAGCAGTCTAACCGTGTAACAATTTTGCTCGGGTTAATTTTCATTCTTTCATGTGTCCATCTTGCTTCTGGTACTTGAATTAGCTTGTCTGCATTTAGTGCAGAGCCTGAGTAGTCAGATTTTCTTCTGAACTGAGTCCATGAAAAGTTAAGGATTATTGCAAAAAGTACTTCTGAGCTGAGATAGTGATAGAAATCAGAGAACACTCATAAGGATTCAGAGTTCAGAAGTGATTCCACAAGGAAGATTGAAGCAAATTTTTATTATTTGAAAATAGCTCTAGGGATGTTAAAACATTAGAAATAAGATGGTTTGACCTTAGTGCAGTGAGTGTCTTATATGCAATTTTAAGGAGCAGGAGCCTTTCAAGAAACATGGTCTGACTGAAGGTGTATGTTCTCCTGTGAATTGATAGCACACTAGTGTGTGGAATGCATCACGTTTCAGCTGAGATAATTACATTTACATTTTCAGAATGGTTCTCACATAGAGTCTGAGCCAAAGGTCCTTTAAAGTCAATGGCAGTTTCCCTTTTTAAAAAGTATGCATTTTAAATCAGTAGAACTGAAATCCTAAGTGAAATAGATGCAGATTGATATTAAATCTACTGTTCCTACCTTCAGTAGAACTCAAAGCCCTTAATTCTAACTTTATATTACTCCTCCCTGAATAATAACACTTTCAAGGAGTTTATTTGCAGTTTTAGACTGGAACTGCTTGATCTGAAACATAAGCTTCCATTGGCTGAGCTGACCATTCAGAACTGCCGCATCTTTGCCACTGGCAAATGCAGTCTAATTATCCAAGTCACTACAGGGAGACACATGCTGGACATGGGTAAAGGGCATGTTTGCAAGGAGAAAAGCAGGTAAAAAGAGATCCTATACCTACCCAAAGGAGCTCTTCCTTGCCCATCTAACCAGGTCATGGCTGCACCTGGTATGGTGTGGGTCACGTATCACAGAATCATAGAATCACTAACACATATGGTGTGTCTGTATTAGTTACTTTGTTTACTTCAAAGACTCCTTTGGTGAACAAATTTGTTTTACAGCTACACTTGAGGAACCACAAGGTATGTTCTCTGGAACAGCACTGGGGTGCTCAAAACAGGTTCCTTTCTCATGGGACCAAGGTTTAAGTTGCACCCTGCAAAGAAGTGGATACAACAGCAGGAGTGTTCAGGTGGTAGAGAGAATCAGAGAATCACAAACTTACCAAGGCTGGAAAAGACCTTTAAGATCATCAAGTCCAGCCTATGACCAACACCACCACATCAGCTAGACCATGGCACTAAGTGCCACATCCAGCCTTCCCTTGAACACATCCAGGGACGGCACCTCCACCACTTCCCTGGGAAGTCCATTCCAATGTCTAATCACCCTCTCCATGAGGAAGTACTTCCTAATATCCAAACTAAACCTCCCCTGGTGCAGCTTCAGGCTGTGTCCTCTTGTCTTGTCACTAGTTGCCTGGGAGGAGAGCCCAGCCCCCACCTGACTACAACCTCCCTTCAGGTAGTTAGAGTGATAAGGTCCCCCCTGAGTCTTCTCTTCTCCAGGCTAAACAACCCCAGCATCCTCAACCTCTCCCTATAAGACTTTCCCTCTAGTCCTTTCACCAGCCTTGTTGCTCTCCTCTGGACCCGCTCCAGCACCTCAATGTCCTTCTTGAAGTGAGGGGCCCAGAACTGGACACAGTACTTGAGGTGAGGCCTCACCAGTGCCTCACCTTGAGTACTGTGAAGTTTGTGTCTCTCATTCTACTTCAGTAAGATATTCTTCTTAAGAATAACAGTGCACATTGATTTCTTTATTTTTAGTTTTCTATCTATGCCTGATCCCCTAATTATCTAAACTGTGTATAAAGTAAAAGATGTTCAGAGGGGAGCTATCAATTGCAATCATTAAAGTTATTTTAGAAGCTTTTCCACAAGAAAAAAAAATGTAATCAGAAACATCAACTTTGGTTCAAAGCATAGACAGTGTATTTAAGGCCTAAGGAATTATTTATAGTGGCTGCAGAAGACTGGACTGAAATAAATGTAAAAAAATAAAACTTCAAAGGCAATGTGAAAGCTGTATAACAATGATGTTGCTTTTACATTTCACAATGTAAGTGGTAAGAATTTTGCTATGCAGGAACCTGGGATTTTAAATTAAAACCTGACTAAAACTATTAGAAAAAGTAACTTTTTTCAGAAATTGTTTTATCTCAAAAGAATGACTGCTTATGAATAAAGTAATGGATATCTTAAAATGAAGGAAGGTTTTTATTTTAATAATTAAACTTATCTACTTCCACATTTCATAAGCAAACCCACAGGCATTTTTTGTGACTTTCAAGGATCATGACTTTCACATTGCAGAAAACAAATCATGCCCATCCTCTTCCATTTCTTGAATAGCTCTAGGTATCAGCAATTACAAAAATGTCATTTGTTCCTCATGATCACATGTAAGAGTTCCAATGAAGCTCTTGGAAGTGGGAGCAAAAAAAATCCCTGTCATAGGAGCACATGAGTGAGACTTCATACCCTAGCGTTCTGTCATTATTTCACTGTGATGGCTCACAGAGTATGAAGTCTCACTGTCATTGCACTGAACTAAATACTTATTTGCTTTGTAATTAATTGCAGGAAATTACTTTCAGAGGAAACAGAGACCTTATTCTATTCTAATGATTTCTAAAATATCTTGCTTCTAACTACTGGAGAATGGACACTCTCTTAAGAGAACAGATATAAATTTGTTGTGGAAGTTTGCTTTTCTCTGATAAATTTTGTAGTCTTTATTTAGCACTTCTTGGTTCAGTATGAGCAGAGCTCCAGAAAAGCAGAGTGAATGCAGATGGAGCCAAAACAAACCTTTCTCCTAGTTTTGAGACCTATTGAAGAAGCAGTGAGAGTAAAACATTTGCTTCTGTTGTCTTGTCAAGGGAAGACTGTAGCTGAAATAGCTGCCAAGGCCTCAGCCTTTACAAGCCCTAACCTTTGCACCTTGCAACCTTGCACTTGAAGACTTAGTAGAGCTGTGTTATAACAGCTATTTCTAAGTATTGCTGCCTTGAAATCTTAAAATAAAGTGATCTAACAAAACACAAAACCATCCACACAATTAGGCATGAAGCAGTTGAGGTAGATGGTTTGAACAGTTATGTCAAAGTCTATGAACTCTACCTTCTGACAGACAGCTGAAGGAGAGTATTAGTCACAGCAAACAGAACAACAGCAGCCACAATGATCTCCAAGCACTGGAAAACCGTGTTCATTAAAACCTCTGGCTGCATCTGGCCACTGGCAGTACAGCTCTCATAAAATCACTGCACATAAAGGCTAATGGCATGACACCAATAGCAAAAGAACCTTAAAAGAGACATATCTCCTCATGCAGGTCAGCTGAAGTCTAAGACATTCTTTCACTTTCTTCTGTAGATATTTCTACAGACAATATCTGAAGGAAAAATTCTCATCCAGCAGATCCAAAGCTTTAAACCAGAGCAGCCATTAAATCCAGAATCTAGTAATTCTTACATCACTTGAAGCTTTTCTTAGAATAAGAAATGGTGATATTGATTCAGCTAAATTGTTAGCAGCTACTAAGAATATGCTAATAAATGCATAGTGTTATGATTTAGTTTTCAGTAATATTACTCCTCATTATGCTGTTCCTATTGTATTGTGTTGTGCCATTGTTTTGTTATATTGTCATCATAGCAATGCCCGTCCAAAAGCCAAATAGAAATTTTCAGACCATTGGGTAGGAAAACATGTATCACGATGATTTTTTGTTCAGCTGTGTGGACTCTAATTCACTTTATAGGGAAACAATCCTGCCATACGTATCTAACACCTCAGGATATGTGCTTTACAAGTAATGCTTATGTCAAGCATCCAAAGCCACAAAATTACTTTAATGAAGGACAGTATCAATTTGCCTCTAGCATATCTCTGCTTTGAGCATCACTTGGGTTGTCTTGTGGGAATTCTGCTTGTTTGGATAAAATCTGAATTTGTTTTGCCTGCAGAAAGATATAGCTTAAAAAAAACCTGCTACATTATATAACATCAAACAGCTTAACTACTACATCTCATTATACTAAAGACTAAACTACTAGAAGCACTGAGAACACTTCAAATTTGATTACAAATATGAAAGCAAATGGGAAGCAGCAAGTTCAACAAAAGCTGTTCTGTGCCCTTGAAAAATCAATGTTCTTCCCATCCTTTCCAATACCAAGCTACATTTTGTAGGTCATACTGTAAACCATACTTGGAGGAAACCTCCCTGGTGGAAATTATCAGAATTGCCTCTGGCAATTGTCACAGCCTTTAGCAGCAGTAGTCAGTTTTTGAAAAAGAGTAAAAGTGAAGCCTGATTTTTCCTTCTTTCCGAACTCAGGGAGGAAATGCTGCCTCAGTTTCCTGCAATCCAGTTGAAATGTTCAGCTCTTCACAAGAAGAAAGATTAGAAAATTAGTCTTTCCAAAATGAAATCTGAATCTTAAAGACTGAGTTCTTCAGATCTGAGTATTAAACAAAACTATCAAGTGGTCTGAATTTTTCAGTAGTCTAGGCATTGCACTTACATGATGGGAGAGGCCACCATCTTCAGTTCAGCAGCTGTAGCTACATGGGCAGTGTGGAGAAATACCCGCAGGTGTTAGAAACTGAAAGCCTGAAGGCTTGCAGTACCTGACAGAATTTTAGAAGAGGCTTAATCCAAAGAGGAGCATAACTAAAAATAAAATTCAACAAATATTTTCTTCGTTTCTTCTTTTTTTTTCTTCAATTCTCTTTTCCAAAAATTTATTCTACCAAAAAAAGTAGTAAAGGTCTGCTAATACATGAGTCGTGTCTAGTAATAGCTGGGATTGGAGTTTGATTCAGGACAATTTACTGTATGTTGACTTTCTGGGGGTGTCCTTCAATGTTAGTGAGAGATGTAGTAAAAATATAACATGCAGCATGCCAATACTCTGCAGCGGAATTTGGAGAGAAAGATAACAAACATAAATTAAAAGTTGGTTGTTTTTTTTCTAGAATTTCTTTACTACTTGGCATTTAATTTCATGAAGAATTCACTAAAACCACTTACAAATTCCATTGGTTCTGTTTATTTCTGTGTATTCTCCACAGAGGCTCCCAAGAGTTGTTGGTTGATCAGTGGCGTCTGTGCACACCCTGTACATTTACTGTCTACATTTCTGTTGCAGCAGTCTTTCCTTCTTGTAAAAGGTACTAGGTTTTCTGACAAGAAGCTCCTGGCTTGTTTGTTTCCCTGAAGTTAGTTGCATGATATTAGCACACAGCATAAAGGGCATCTGGGGCTAGACTCAGGCTAAGCAGTGATGGAGGCTCCTGCTCCTCCAGGCTCTTGAGCCTGAACATAGATTTTTTTCCCAGGCAGTACAACACTAACCAAGCAATAATTCAAGTTCCATTGTGGGCCTGTGCTCAAAGCACTGAATAGACAACGTCTGTTTGGATGGCTGAGCATACTGCAATCTATGGGACTTATATGCCAGGCTACATCATTAAAAAGTTTCTATTTATCACTGTAATTTGCTGTCATTATTTTTAATACAAAGGATCAAATGAAGAAGTATAACATTCTGACAGATAGCTCTTTTGGCAGTGAAGAATTTACCATATCAAGTGATCTCAACATTTATTTGATTTGTCAGTCTCAATGACAGCAGTCATTGTGAGCTGTTTTAGAGATAAACCTCTAGAATGTTGTGCACAGGGAGAAATATCCTTCTTATAGTAGAAAAGTAATTTTTTCAAAGGCTTATGGATACTCTCTGTATAGGTGAGTTTGACGAGCTGGTGTAACATTACAGTCACTGTGATATCTGAATGTAACTGAGATCTAATATCTTATAATTATTTAGTTTGCATATTGTTTTATCCCTTTAAAAAGTTCATCAAAGTCTTTTCCCTTTGTTTTCTGGCAGTGAGTTTCACAGCCTAATAGCATACATATGAACGCTTGGATGTGGGCACGATTTATATACACTCTAACAAATACGCTGCCTTTGTGTTCCTTTGTTCTTGTATTATAAAAGACAAATATTACTGCTGAATTAACATTGTTTGTAGGATTAAGCATATGTAGATTTTTGCAGTGTTTTGCCAGGTTTTTTTCAATACTTTCTTCTCTTTGCTATCCAAACAACTACCGAATTGGGAATTCACCAAAATGTTTAATGTCCCATATTAATTCTCTATAGAGTATCCTAAAAAACCGATTAAGTTCAAACCAGAGCTGTTTAAAAGCTGATATGAAACTGTTTTCATGTAATTTAATACTTCTAGCATGGTGTCCACATTTGGGGAACTTCCTAACTACTGTCCGTTACACAAAAACTTTGTAAAATCTTTATCGCCAATTATTGTTATTTCTGCTTTGCAGAATATTACTGATCCACTACAAAATTACCCATTTTGCATTGTCTGGGTACACTGAGCGAAAGGTGAGACTTTGCAGAAAAAATGAGAGTTGCAAATGTTTTCGTGGAGCTTTCATGCAAAAAGTAGAGAGAATCAAGTTGTTCCCTTGATGAACCAAAAGGACAAAAGTTGTTCTTCGAGCAGTAGGTCTCTGCTCTTTAGCTGTTCTTTGGTAAGTAACCATGAGTGTAGAAAAAAGGTGTAATCATTTATGGCCTTAGAGAGATGAGATTTCTTGAAAGTGGTGTTACTTTGCTAATCCCACACATAAACCTATGAATTCAGCCAGCTCCCCCCCAAGGATCTGAGCCAATGTGTGGCGGATTGCACAATACTTGTTAAAATGCTTGTAGAAGAAATGTTGGTGGGTGTAAAATTTTATTTCTCCACTTTGCTGTTGGTTTACAGCAGTGGAACTGCTAATCTGCTCAGTGAACATGAACTGGCAGGACTGGCTCAGCCATTATCGTGATGCTGTTTCAGTAGACCTGTACTAATGGGAGTGTTTCATAAAATAAATCAGCAGTGGTGACATAGCCCAACATTACATGTCTGTCTTGGAGCTTCACAGGGGAATACTATTGACGTGTTTCCTTTTCAGAAACAATACATGTTCACATCATGGCTACAAATGACACAAAATGAATTAACTCCCAAAGTGGCTATTAAACTTTGTATGTCAGATTCTGTTTTTTTCCTCACAGTTTTGCAGACATGATTCTGTATTAATTTCGGTGGCAGTCCTCCTGCTTCAATTTGGAATATAGAGATGAGAATCTATTAACAGGAAAACAAGTGATCATGAGCCAGGTGCAATGAAATACCATTAAAAATATTTTTGCTATTGTGCTTAAGCAGGCAGTATGTTTATGCCTATTTCTGTCCAAACACTTATGTTAAACTCAAAAATAATTCCTTGATACTTAAGTACTCATAGCAAGAGTTCTGACCAAGCTATAGATCTGCATATTATTTTAGATAATAAACTATCTCAGATATTCTTGTAGCTATTACAGATACCATCAAAAATATAAAAGCAGAGTGTTTCCAAAAGAGTTCAAAAGCACCTGTCTCCATTAAGAACTATCTGCCTGTTTCTAGCAGGAAATAAGTCTGCAAATAATTTGTTAACCCATGTGACATAGAATGTGACTCAAGCAAAAAGAATTCTTCTGTAAAAAAAGTGTGAGTGTCCAGAAGGAAGTAATTGCACAAATGCAATTGGACAAATCTCCTAAACCAAAGTACAGTCAGAATTAAGTAACATATATTTCCTTTATTTTTCTAACTATTGTATTTTAAAATAAAAGGTCATCATAGAATCATAGAATAGTTCAGGTTGAAAGGCAGATTTAATGTCACCTAGCCCAACCCCCCTGCAATAAGCAGGGACATCTTCAACTAGATCAGTTTGTTCAGAGTCCCATGCAACCAGACCTTGAGTGTTTCCAGGGATGGGGCATCTACCACCTTTCTAGGCAAACTATCCCAATGTTCCCCACCTTATCTGTAAAAATTTCTTCCTTATATCTGGACTGAATCTACCCTCTTGTAGTTTAAAGCCATTACCACTTGTCCAGTCACAACAGGCCCTGTTAAGTAGTGTGTCCCCGTCTTTAGTATCGGTGCCCTTTAAGTATTGGAAGGCTGCTTTAAGGTCTACTTGGGGCCTTCTCCAGGCTGAACAGCACCAACTCTCTCAGCCTGTCTTCACAGAAGAGGTGTTCCAGCCCTCTCATCATCTTTATGGCCCTCTTCTGGATACACTCCAACAGCTTCCATGTCTTTCCTGTGCCAAGTAGTCCAGAACTGGACACAGTACTCCAGATGGGATCTCACCAGAGCAGAGCAGAAAGGGAGAATCAGCCCCATCGACCTGCTGGTCAAACTTCTTTTGGTAAAGCCTAGGATACAGTTGGCCTTCTAGGCTGTGAGTGCACATTGCCAGCTCATGTCCAGCTTTTCATTTGCCAGTATCCCCAAGTCCTTCTCCACAGGGCTGCTCTTAATCCTTTCATCCCCCAGACTGTATTGATACTGGGGACTGCCCCCACCTCATACGGTTCAGAGGGACCCACTTCTCAAGCTTGTCTAGGTACCTCTGGATGGCATTTCATCCCTCAGATGTGTCAACCACGCCACTCACCTTGGTGTCATCTGCAAACTCGCTGAGGGTGCATTCGATAGGTTGTTATCCTAAAATTCTCTCAAATGAGTCTCTGTATCACGATACACTGTTTTCTCCCAGCAGGAATCCATTTGGTCTAATTGATCTATGAGTCAGTGAACTTTACATCAACACTGGAAATACAGAAAATTCATGACACAGTGTATATGAGTAGCAAGAAAGGATACAGAATATCTATATATAGATATTCTGTAATATCTATATTATATTATATACAGAGAATATATTATATACAGAAAGGGTAGCTGTTCACAAATAAATTGGACAAGTAGTAGTGTAGTGCTGTTTTTCTTATCTTGTTATTTATTCCTGCTGAGTTTCCTGTTAAATTTTAATGGCTTTTAAGGAAACTTCCACATAAAATAAAGTAATAAATATCAACTACTAAAATAAGGTGAACAAAAATGGCAAGAATTTCAGTCACATTCTATTTTTTCTTAAATATTTGTGTTAAAGCTAGAGGACTTAATGTCTATGCAAAATTTACCTTGAACATATAGTATGAAAATAATTACACTTCTTTATTTCTCCTAAAATTGAAAGCAGAGTTTAGGTTACAAGATATGATTACTTCAAGAAAATTTGTTCTCAGAGGATTTTTTTTATCTAAAGTGACAAATCTATCCCTTCTTTCACAAAGCAGATGCACAGAAATTGGCCTCAAAAAGATTTCAGATTTTACTTTTAATCATTTTGTTGACTTTCCACACTTAGTGTAGGAAATACTGCACAGTTGTACATACCTAATTCAAGCTCTGGCCTTCCAGTTATCTCAAAAACATTGAAGAGTTCAATTATTTTGTCAGGATATCTACATTCAAGAGTACATTTAACTCTCTGATTTAGAGATCTGGAGAATGTTCTTTAAACATTTCAATTAAGACATATTCTTGTAATTTTTATTTAGCAAAGGAAGATGAAGACATTAGAGATAGGACAAAAAAAAAAACAACCCAGAAGGTAAGGGTCTGGTTTACTCATTACAGAATGCTTTCACATAAGGAATCTTAATGTATCAACAAAACTTGCTTTGGATTAATGCCAGGAATTAGAAAAAGCAGGATTTAATATCTACATCTTAACTTTAATCCATTTCCTCTTGTTTAAGGTCAGCCTACAAGCATACTGCTTGCTATTTTAATATTGGTTTACAAAGACCTCATTCAATGAGGATGCTTTGTAATTTATGGTGTATTTCCTGCTTTCTACTGTGATAATTTTTGAATAATGTTTCAGATAAGGTTGGGTTAGCTTTAATTTGTGAAAATGACTTAATTATGGTGGATACAGAGGCTGCATCTATGTTGTCCTGCTCCAGCATCCTGGGAAACTCTCAGATGCTCTGAAATAGGGTCTGTGAGTAACTGCTGATTATTCATTGCCTTCTTGCAGGCCTGGGTCTACGAAACACTCACACATCTTTGATTCACATCGCTGAGGGAGCTCCCTGGTTCCTAGATTTCTCTCTTCCATCCCCTGGACAAGAAGGACTCCCTAGCGCCTAAGCTTTGAGGGACTTGCAGGGCCATGCAGGCATAGAACAGGCATGTGGGGGAACGACTGCCATACAAGCACTTGACAGGGAGCTGCAAAGGGAAGGATATCTGAGGGTGCCCAATGCAATGCACACAGGTCCAAGTCAGTCAGTCATCCTCAGATGCTCATAGGCTGGACCTGGGTGGGAAGCCCCAGCCGTGGTTCTCTCAGTGGGCCGTTTTTCCCTGGAGGTCTAATGCTTCACACACCATGGAGATAGTAATGTCTGCTTTGGGCTCCCTCTGCCTTACTGAGGGAGAACCTGCACCAGCCCAACTAACAACAGTAATGGCAATGGCTAAACTACCTATGGTGAAATAGGCCTTCACTTGCTGCAGTCAGTCTCAGATGAAGGAGGAAGAATACATGTGTTAATGCAAGTCTTGATGCACTGGAGTTTGAATGCACTCCTCTAGCAGCATCACAATACTTGTCCAATCACATCCCCTCATGCTTCCTAGCAGATCTCTGTAGAGAAGGGAACTAGGTTACATCAAAGAGCTATAGGCTACAGTACACCATCCAAAGAGACAAACAGATGCTTTAAAGGACAGCTCTTTGCCACTACTTTATGCTGACACCAAGTATTGTCACATTTCAAGTGCACAGAGAGCACATACTTTTTTAGCTCTTACTTCTCTGACTATGCTGGAGCAGAAATACTGAGCATACAGAGACCACTTGCTGTAACACGCTAAGTACTAATTTCTGAGGTGTATCTGGCAGTGTAATAAATGGTTTTCTTTGTTTCCTGTGCACACACTTATTTCAAATCATAGACTTTTTGTTTTGTGTTAGTAGGACCACACAAAACCAGGTGTATTACAAAGTGTGTATTGCAGGCACCCTGGTAGGCTGGAGCTAGTGGCAGAGATGCAAGATTCTTCTCAGCTACAGGACACATCTTGATCAATTAAAAAATAAAATAGGCAAAATAGAGATGGCCCGGCTCAGGAAAAAAACATTTTAGTTCATACATGGACATTTACCTACTCTAGCTGAACCAAAATAATCAATATCATAGGTGCCTTGTTCCAGCAGCCTGCTGGGACTGTGCATGAAATGAGCCAGTTATCAAGCTATGCTGAAACTAAAATGAGTGAGTGATGAATACTGCCCTAGTTCCTCTTGGCTTGTTTCAGTGACAAATTCCATTTTAAACAGTTAAATGATTACAAGCTTTGAAATTAAATTTCAGGATGAATAATTAAACAGCACTCTCCAGTGTCTTTGAGAAATCGCATTTCTTGCTCTAGAAACACTTAAGAGTAATAGATACAGGAGTAGATTGGTAACACATTTCTGATTAAATTTAGCCTATGTAGAATGAGTTCTCATACATTGCGATCAACAGTACACTGAAGTCAGCTCATGTTTCATATAATTTAATTTAATATTAACAAATTAGAAGAAGAAGAATTCTCAAAAATACACTTGCAGTTGAAAATTAGGTAAATTTGGCCACTTCTATGGGAAATAGCCAAAAGTACAGGTAATGTAATTCTGAAATGTATCTTTTGCTGAGATACCAAATAGGCTGGGGCTTTTTCTTTTACTACCAAGTGGAAAAACTTGTTAGAGATAATTGTTTATGTGGTTGGTTTATAGACAAGAGTTGTTACACCTTGCAAGAAACTTTCTTTTCCTCCTGTGAAAAATCAAATCATTTACTCATAGAATTTTAAATAAAACCAGATGAAAGAAAGAAATCAAGAGTTACTTTTCTATCTGTTCCCTTTATATCATCCCTTTCACCTGTGATATGAGAGGATCTGTTTCAAATTCCCCTTTGGTAGATCCAGAGCAGGCACTATAATGTGGAATTGCTTGGATCATGGTTCCTTGCTTTATAGAGGAGACTCCTCCATTTCTACCAACAAAGGTCGCTGTAGTGGTTAATATTTCCAGGGCCTGCAAGAACTTTATCTTGGAGGCAGAGGCTTATATCCTTGTCTATGTTAAAAAAAATATTTTGCTGAAAAGTGTTTAGCTTGTTCCGGAGAAGATGCATCTATAATAGAAAAGTTACTGAGCATTGCAGGCACTTTTTCTAGTCATCTAAGTAGATATTTGTGTGATATCAGTGGAATTTTTGCATGGTTCTGGAAATGGAGTTTCAGCCAAAGAGTCTAATTTTTTACTTCTCACGAAGAGACTGGGCAGCAAAAAAAAATAAGTAAAGCTGAAAAAGTATTATTTTGAAATAGTAATTGATGACTAATGTCAAGAATTTTCCCTTCCCACGTGCATAAATAGTTTATTTCAGCTTTGGAAAGCAGACTTATCAAAATATAGTCTTTGCAATACATGGATTCTCACAAGATGCAGCCACGCAAGATACCAAGTAACCTTTCTCTGGTGACAAGAATTTTGCTTTTTATACTTACTTTATCCTTCCAATAAATCACACAGATAACATTTCCAAAAAACACGGTGACCCACCACAATCCAACAAACATATAAGCACCAAACATTGCACTAAATCTTTTAAGAACCACGTTACTACAGCTGCAGTCCTACTGCTGCAAAAGGGAGCAACAGATCCAGCCTTCCAATTAATGTTGCTAAGTTGAATAAATTTAACTGAGAGCAGCCACAGCAATTTCTCTTAAACATTAACAAGTTACATGTTATAGTATAGTAATAATGCATATTTAAATTAGCAACCAAGTCTGTAATTCCTACTGCCATAAACCAGCAAATCTAAGACCTCATAAAAAGCCCAAGAAACTTCGTAATTCCAACCACCTTTCTTTAAGGTAATTTCTGTAGAAGTAATCCCATTTGTTATGGTAATTTTGGAGTCTGTACAAAGTGTCATACTGAAGTCCTCTTCCAACCTAAAAAAAAGCGCCAATACAGGCTGGTGGAGAATGGGTTGAGAGCAGTCCTGAGGAAAAGAACTTGGGGGTTCCAGTTCATGGAAAGCTCAACATGAGCCAGCAATGTGTGCTTGCAGCCCAAAAAGCTAACCACATCCTGGGCTGCAGCAAAAGAAACATGGCCAGCAGGTCAAGGGAGGTGATTTTCCCCCTCTACTCTGCTCTTGTGTGACCACACCTGGAGTACTGTGTCCCGTACTGGTGTCCTCAACACAAGAAGGACAGGGACGTGCTGGAGCGAGTCCAGAGAAGGGCCACAAAGATGATAAGAGGGCTTGAGAACCTCTTCTATGAAGACAGGATGGGATGCTTGGGGTTGTTCAGCCTGGAGAAGAGAAGGCTCTGAGTAGACCTCATAGTGCTTATAAGCTTCTTTCCAACAAAAACGTAAAATCATTCCTGGCCTTCCATACTGTATTCTTCTCTGGAAACCACATTAGTCAATAAACCTTTCCAATGGACCAGAGTCTTTTTTTTAACCAGTTCACGTAGTCATGAGTTTCAGAATAATGTCAACCCAGCTGGAAATTAAAACTGAGCGTTCTTGACCCAGAGATTACTGGGTTCAGTGATTTTATTGGCTTGGATCACACCCAGATCCACAGAGCAGAAGGATCTCATTATGTGGTCCAGATTTTCAGAAGCTCACCTCTCATTAAAAATTAAAACAGTAACTAAGTTTTCAAAAGAGTTTATCACCTTATCTACTGAGCTGTTTAATTAGCCTGACCAGGAGTGTCACAATGGGAGCTTCTGGGCACAGAACAGATTTGAAAACTGGCCTTTCAATTCTGATCATATGTCAGTAAATTTCCCTGCACATTTAACTTAATGCTCTCTGTGCTTCTCTAAAGCAGTACACTTGCTTGGAAATCAGCAAATACTGTTGCTCCCTTCAGTCACTGTCAAGAAAACAGGAGAGTTCTTTGCATATTGTATAATATTTTAGCATCTGATATTCATAATCCAATAGCATTCTTCCAATTTCAGTGGTCCTGTATTGGACTATCCTTTATTTCCATGCACTGTTTATCAACTATATACAAATGTCACTTTAAACTCTTCCAGTCATTAAGCAAATAACACCATTATATCTATTTTATTTTGTTGTTTCACTTGTACAAATTATTGACCTGCCTGTATGTACAGAATGCATATGAGTGCCAGGAACTAATTACTAATTTTGTTTAATTGGAAATTATGACTAGACCTTGCTTCACATCAGTTTCAGAAATAAGCTGAATCATTAAGTTCAGGTAGGACAGTGATCCAGATATGAAACATTTTCAAAGGAAAGGAAAGTCTGGTTTCATGCTGAGAGTCTACTGGAGATGGAAGACAGGCTTCGTCTGTAATGCATTATACAGGATTTAAACACTGAAAACATGTTGACTCATGTCAAAGCCATTTAGCATCTTTAAAGTATAAAGTAGAATGTCATTTATCAAAAAAGGGGCTCAGATCCTACTGCAAATGAATCCTGACTTAGCATCTTGGAGAGAACAGTGGCAGAGGTGATACAGAATCATTTATATCCAGGAAAACTTAAATGTAAAACTCTAATGTCTGCCTGCAGACCTGCTAGTGAGCAACAGTGTGAGCAGATGATCAGGGCTTGATCTTGAGACTACAAACAACCTAAGCTACCTCTTAAGACAAAATGGCTCACAGGGCTAGAGAGGTTAAAGCACTCTGGTTTCTACAGGTAAAAATGCATAAGAGAGTGATGGGGCAAACATCACGTTTAACCATCTCTGCTTATCAAACTGATAAGTCACAGTTCTTCAACTCATGCTTCAAAGTGAGCCCAGAATAAAAGTAAAACACAAAAAAAATACAATCAACCTGAGCTCCTTTAGGGCTCTGCCCTGACACCCTGGAAGGTTGTGTTGTATCAATTAATGTACCAGTTTGTAAAAAAAAAAAAAACCTGCAAAATGCTGATTTTCTTTTAAGACCTTGCAGACATAGACAGATGCTCACTCATCAAAAGTAATTTTACTGATGGTTTACATTTGCTGCCAAAGTTAAATTCCATTACAGTTAAATTTTTATGCATTTAGATTTTTTTCTATACATTGTCATTTTCCTGCAAAGCATTTTTGCTTTAGCTTGCATCAGCAGAAAGCCCCACATAATGTTAGCATATTTAATAAATCTAAAATCTGGTATTGTTGGCATTAAGTACATTTTCTGGCTTCATAAAAATAGCAACAATTCCTCTGTGTTACAAATATATTCCATTTATGCTTTGCATATAGAATTTTTTTTTTAATCAAGAATGTTATCAAAACATAACCTCCTTAATTTCCCATCAGTATGGAACTAGTTTAATCCAGAATCAGTTTACAGAATTTACAAAAAGCAAACTTTTTTCCAGAATGAATGCATTCATATTGAGAATTTTCTATAAATGTATTTCACATTAAACTATGAATCAGTTGCAGATTTTAAAATCTTAAATGCGGCTAAGATATCAGGCTGAGATTTTTAACACAAAATGGTAATCCCTCTCTGAGAGGCTGCTTTGCAAAGCAGCAACAGAGTTTCAGGCTTCTGTTCAACTTGACTCAACAGAAGCATGTACTTCATCTCAAAAAATAACTACCCAGTTTGCTTGTGTCATGTAGTCTTATGTCTTGAGCCTTAGAAGATGTACTTCTGAAAGTAAAAACAGCCCTCAGAATTATTTATTGCTCAGCAATAGTCTAGAACCACTATTGTTCTAAGTGATGAGACTATAGTTTAAAGAGGGCAGGACTCCACGTGCACACGGTGCAGCATCCTGAGCTTCCACATGTGCAATGCCCAGGATTCTGCATATAGCAAATGCCACCCTTCTTGGAAAGTCTGATGGGCAGACAGAAGACATCATCACCTCACAAGAAGTTGCTCATCAATATCTATAGAGGGTGGTTCATTCACACGTGTAATTCTTGGAACTCATGTAGATGTGGTGCTTAGGGACATGGTTCAGTGGTGGACTTGGCAGTGCTAGGTTAATGGTTGGACTTGATGATCTTAAAGGTCTTTTCCAACTGAAATTATTCTATGAGTCAAGTCCTCTTATGAGGAATTGAGGATCATCTGTACCTATACACAGCACTCATTGCAGACTAACACTGATATTCAAGTTAGTAAATTTGATTGGCTAAGAGCATGTCCCAGTCAAGTTGTTGCTTCAGTGCTCACTTGCGTGTCTATTTCATGGACTTGACAATCAACAAGGAACGGCAATCAAGAAACATATAAAGCACTTAGGTACTGCTGCAAAACCATTACCTCAACCACACTAAAAAGCCAATCCTAAGCCAGCCTCTGGCTCAGATATGCAGCTGCTCTGAGTACAATACTCTTTAGTTTCACAAGTGGTGTGTGTTCCCCAAACAATGACGTTGTCCCAGGGCAACAGATTAATCTTTCAACACAAAACTTATGTACAATCTCAAAAAGCAGAAAAGTCTTCCTCATCAGTGAAAGTTGTGACATTCCATTAAATACAAGGATATATAAAAAACAATGATCCAGCAATTATGATTTGTACTCAAAATTAACATCCCACAAAAGAAATGCTCCCAGTGTGTTCCTTCAAGTCTTCAGACAGCTTTCCAGACTCTCAAACTTCTCATACAAACCAAGGTTTCCTAAAACCAATAAGTGAAATGGAAGTGTCAAGGCAGGAAACTCATAATCTGCAAACATATGTCCTCATACACCACCATAAGAGCAACCTACACATAATCATTCTAGATCTTACACATGCATTGCACAATTGGACTTTTTGTCCTCTTGCATCAAATACTCTTGTGGAAACTCTCCAAATAAAATCAAACAATCCTTAAGCAACAAAACAAGCTCTCGCAAACACAGTTACAGCAAGCAAACTCCCCCGTCCTCAAAAAAGTAACCAAGCCACCTCCAGTCTCTCAGTGCTGATCCTCAGTAGAAAGCCACAGAATACACAAGTCTGTCTTCTATAGACAGTCTTTCCACCTGAATTTCATTAGACTGTGAAAAAACTGGTCTGTTACAGTTTTCCCCAAAACTTTGTTTGACTAATCTCCTACCATTCTACAGATGCTGTTCCTATCTTTGCTCCAGAGGCTTTCTGAACCTTCCATCTCTCCTTTCTCTGTACTTTATATTTGCAACTATTCTCAAACTTCAATAAGCTTGGTGTTTGCTTTGTCTATGTCAGACCTGCTTGTGTGGCTAAAAGCTTTTGTTTGCTCTTTTTCTCTTTAAAGATATTACCTTTACCTTGTCTCCCTGATAGCTTAACTGCTGCTTCATACATTTGATAAGTAGTTATTGTCTCTCACCTTTTGCAACATAACCTCCTGTGCTTTGACATAATTTCCCTCTGTAGAGGGACTCAGAGGCACTCTTCAGAATGAGGAATTTAAAGCTTTCTTCCTGCAGGCTCCAGAAGAGGTCATTAATGATTGACATTATTATTTTTTTTAGCAAAAACCAGTGATAATCTGATTAAATTTACAACCCACATTTCACCAAGTAAAGAAACACTTTTTGTTCTGACTTGTTAGACAGAATCTACAGTAGGGGAGTCTTTAAATGGTGCCATAAACCTGAAAATCTGAAGGGAAGCTCGAATGGCTAGCAACATTAACTATCACAAACACATTCAACCTAGTCCAATTCAGGCAATCTAGAGTTTTATATACTTGTAGAAATTCATGTGTGACATTAACATGTACTTCCCATGCTCATAAAGATAAACTGATCTAAGAGTTTAGCATTGCCTATATGACCACTGTAATCACAGGCCAATTAATTTAATCCTGCATTTATCTTACTTGAGAAAAACTGAGAATTACGAAGCCCCACACTTCCCATCCTCTGGGGAAGTCAGATTTATCTTCTAATTGGACACAAGATGGCAGAACTTCCCAGTGGAACTAACACCGGTCTTTTAAATAATGTTTGTTCAGACCTCCTTTCTGATTTTAAATGTTTGCTATCCACCCCTGCAGTGACTCATGGGAATGTGAGTGTCTTCTAATGACTTGCTTTGAAATCAGGTTTTTGCTGCCAGACCTGAGCATCCAAGCTAAAGCAAATTGTATTATAAGCCCGTTTCTCACCCACTCACCCATTCCAACCTGATATCAGTTACTTCCATCAACCCAACCAGCTGACATTTTAGATGGATAAAACACAATAGGAAAGGGGGGGGGGTTTGTTTCTTTGTTTGTTTAAAAAAAAAAAAAAAAGTTCAATCCACCTCGTAGATTTCTTTATAAAAGTCCCTGTTTCATTTAATTGAGTTATACAATACAATTTCTTTGGTTGCAATGATACACACATTATTTGAAGGAGTAAGAGGTGGGATCCAGGTGATCAAGATTTTATTCCTAATGATCTGCTAAAAGGGATGGTTTTCCTCATGAGCAGTTTGCTCTTCTTAGAAACACCACTATGGAAAACCAGAGGCTGCTTACTAATGCAGAACATTGTGAGAATGAAATATTATATCAGTGAAAGTACGTGTGACAAAAGAGGTTGAATGATTCACTCTACAAGAATCACAGCATTTTTACTTTAAGAGGAACAAACTACTTCCATTATCTTAAACATTTAATACTTATTATTTCATAGATAGCATATTGTAACTTGACACTTTTTAATATTAAATCTTTTGATTCTGGAAGACATTTTCCAAAAAGCCTAAAATGTCCTGATAATTTTGCAAACTTAGCTTTAGACATCATCAAGAGTAAAGAGCTACAGATCACGTCATTGCAGATCCTCTTCAGGCAGAGATGCAAAACTGATTACTAGAAGGAATAGTATATTCCATAGGCAAATTTCCAAGATCATGCTCATTAAATTCATCACTGAAACAATTTGTTACTCAGAGTTAAATGGGATGAAAATTAAAATGTTAATTAAAATTTATCAGATATTTCAAGCTAAAAAAACCCAAAACACTGATGCTGTCAGAGAAAAATATATTAACACGTACAAGAGTGATACAGAAGAAAGTGTTATTTCCTGATTCTTAAAATGGAATTCTCTACATGAAAATAGTAATATGTACAGCCTATTTTTACCAGAGAGCATAAACATTGTAAGGAACTGATTGCATAGAAGACCAAAAAAAGAGAAACTTGTCATATACCATGCATATATTTTTAATACTAATTAATAGAAACACTTCACAACTCAGAAGAAGTTAAAGATGATTGACTCATCAATATTTATCAGATGTTAGACCAGACAAAGAATATCATTCACTATGATAAAGGACATGGGGTAATGGATCAAAACCGGAAGAGGGGAGATTTAGGTTAGACATTAGGTAGAAATTCTTTAGTGTGAGGGTGGTGAGACACTGGAACAGGTTGCCCAGGGAAGCTGTGGAAGCCCCATGTCTGGAAGTGTTGTGTGATTTTATCCACCACAACCTTCTTAACGTCACAATCTACCTTCACTTCAGCAAGGCTTTTGACACTGTCTCCCATAACATCCTCATTAGGAAACTTGAATTGTGGAATGGATGAGTGGACAGTGGGGTGGATTGAGACCTGGCTGCATGATGGAACTCAGAGGGTTGTGATCAATGGACCAGGGTCGACTCAGAGGCCTGTAACCAGCGGTGTCCCCCAGGGGTCAATACTCGGTCCGGTCTTGTTCATCATGTTCATCAATGACCTGGACGAGGTCATTGAGTGTATCCTTATAAGAGTGTATCCTTAGCAAGTTCACTGATGATACTAAACTGGGAGGGGTGGCTGACACTCCAGAGAGCTGTGCTGCCATCCAGCATGACCTGGACAGGCTGGAGAGCTGGGCAGAGAGGAACCTAATGAGGTACAACATTGCAAGTGTAGGGTCCTGCACCTGGGGAGGAAGAACCCCATGCACTAATGTAGGTTAGGGGTGGACCTGCTGGAAAGCAGTTCCAAGGAGAAGGATCTAGGAGTCCTGGTAGATAGCAAATTATCCATGAGCCAGCAATGTGCTCTTGCTGCCAAGAAGGCCAATGGAATTCTGGGGTGCATAAGAAAGCGTGTGGACAGCATGTCGAGGGAGGTCATTCTGTCCCTCTACTCTGCCCTGGTGAGGCCACATCTGGAATACCGTACCCAGTTCTGGGCTCCCCAGTTCAAGAGAGACAGGGAACTGCTAGAGAGAGTCCAGTGAAGGGCAAGAAAGGTGATTGGGGGAAGGCTGAGAGAGCTGGGACTCTTTAGCCTGGAGAATAGAAGGCTGAAGGGAGACCTCATTCATGTCTGTAAGTTTCCCGAGCGTGGGTGCAAGGAGGATGGAGCCAGACTCTTTTCTGTAGTTCCCAGTGACAGGAGGAGGGGCAATGGGCACAAGCTCGAACATAGGAAGTTCTGTTTATATATGAGGAAAAACTTCTTTACAGGGTGACAGAGCACTGGAACAGGCTGCCCAGGGAGGTTGTGGAGTCTCCTTCTCTGGAGACATTCAAGACCGACCTGGATGCAGTCCTGAGTAATGTGCTCTGGGCCATCCTGCTTTAGCAGGGGAGTTGGACTAGATGATCTCTAGAGGTCCCTTCCAACTCCAATGATTCTGTGATTCTATGAATTGAATTTAAAAGGTGAACATTTTTATTTGCTTTACCAACTGGAATTTTCTTGTTCTGTGATTTAATCACAGTAAGAAATATTTGGCTGTTTCTGACTGTGAATGACAGTATCTTAGTGATCACCTCTTCCAGGTCAGGGACATAAACAAACAATAGAGTGTTAAAAATTTGTCTACTTCTAAAATGTTCAATGACTGGATTTAATTCAGAAGGTGAAAATGGCTACTTTACATGCATTTCATTATTTCCTTACCTTCTGCTAACCTCAAGTTGCCTTACCTTTTTCTTTTTCTTTTTCTTTTTTTTTTTTTTCAAATGAGACAAGCATTTTAACCCAAGAGTTTTAACTACAACATGAAGTTCAATCTAAGTTAACTCTGCAACAAATGCTCCCCTGCAAAGCTTCAAACCCATAGTTGTCTCATCTAGGAATGGGATTTTCTGCTACAAGGAAAGAAGTAGTTCTGTGGCTCTCCAGGAGCAATTACATCTAGTCTAATATTAATAAAATTAAGGCCATTACAGGACTGAATTATGTGGTTTTTTCAGTTTTCCTTGGCATGACTGCATTTTACAGCAGACTTTTCATCACAGTTTCTCTGGCATACAGGTCTGTCCAGGAACATACTCACAGATTAAATTCAGATGAACAAACCTGGGCAGAGATTTTTAATCTTTTATACTGACCCACTTATAATTGTTAATTCCTATCATATATCCAGTACATTCTGTGGAAAATTAACTATTTCTTTGATTTCAATTATTTTAGCTACAATAAAGGAAAAACAGTGAAGTTGGGAAGCTCCAAGTCGACAAATACAAAAAGCTAGTATCTAGAAATGGCATATTAAAATATGTCTAACTTATCAGTCAGAGTTCATACTAATCAGATTTCTTCACTTGGAAGTAAATAATACATTGAAAATTGCATAAATTTTAGAATCCTGAGCCTATAGTTTGGTAATTGAATACATTGTAGAATACTGGGCCTATAAAGGAAAAGGTCTGGTGAACCAAGAAGCATATTATTTTCTTGGTGGGTATAAGGCACAAGAACTTAAAGTGAGTTTATTTTCTAACAAAGTCCATTTCTGAACTCCACAGTGCAATTCATGTGACACCAAAATTAAGATGTGGATTCTGTGACCTTCCAGAAAGGCAGCTATGTTGAGGGTACAACCAGTGAACATGACAGAACACAGGGCTAAATCACAGTTAAGAAAGACATTGTACAGAGGTTTAAAAACTAAGAGGTAAGCTTCAAAATATCTGGGATAACACTTCTCCACTGTCCAAACAAAGTAAATCTGAAAGCAGCACAAATGCTGATACTCAGACATGATATTTCTCAGAGAAATCTTTATAGTCCTTAAATGGTATATGGAAAATACAGCTGATATGCTACCTGGAATGTTAATATTTCTCAGAAAATCTAAACCCTTGCCTTTGCCACTGAGATGTTTCATTTCAAACAGCACTTGCTCTGTCTTTCTGATCCATCTTTCGTTCAGTTATGCTGAGTTTTGGAATCACATTAAATTGTCTAGTAGCCCCCAGAGAAGTTTTCTGGCAGAACTCCAGGATAAATGAAAATGTGGCCCTTTTTAAAAGTATCTCTATAAATGAAGGAGACAAAATAAATGTCATTGCACCAAGAAATAAATAAATATGAAACCTATCTTGTAATAATTAATAATTTATAATAAATAAATTGTTATATTACATTAAAGACTGCCTAGAGAAATTCTGTTGCAAGAGTTCAACATAAAAGACATAGAGGATGAGCTTTTTATTAGAATCTTTCTGTATTACTTTTTAAATGAAAACATATGTGGACCATGGAAACAATAATATTTTTCTTCATTCACAATGTTAAAGAAGTAAGGCTTTTTTTCCCCAAGTGTCTGAACCCTGAGGTAGTAATAAATATTTTGGACGGCTTAAAAAAAAATCAGGTCTGCAGTGGCCTTTATTAAGCATATTGTAACCTCTTAGTCTAACTTCTGCCTGTCAGTAATTCTGTATTTGGTATTCTTCATTGGTCTTTATTCTTCTAGACCTTGATGTCTCTGCCCTTTTATTAATTGAAACTCGCTACGCCTGGGAGCTGGGGTGAAATGTGCTGGGTGAGATGTTCTCACAGTCTCTCACAGTCTGCAGGGATCATAATTTCTGTTAAATTCTGTATGTCATCGTGATTATATTATTTGTTCACTAAATCAATATGCAAGGAAAATCACACTCTTCAGATTGTATTGTTTCTAAATACAGAACTAAAATTTCCACAATTATAATTCACTCAAGAACTTGATCTCCTATCCTTATGTTTCCCCTCCAGAACACATTTTTAGAAGGAAACTTGCCTGGATAGTGCACAACCAATTTACTCGTTTCCAGAGGCAAAACTGCTCGTTATTTGGAGAAGTAGACACAACAAAAGTGGAACAGTTTGGCTTGCTCCTTTGGATGAAAAAATAGTACTACCAAGTAGTTTATTTTGACACATATGATGACCACAACCAGATTAAGAAAACTGCTGAGTGATATTGCATACATTAAGCTGCTATTAGAGTAACTTAAAACTAAGCCAAGAACAATCACGACAGTAGCTCTGTGGATACATTCTTTTGTTGATAAGACAGTTTGCACTGAAATGGCTATCATAATTTCAGGATTGAGTGTAAACACTTTTTCTCCAATATACCCAGAAAAATGCCATTGACTTGCATAATTACTGGTCTCTAAACAAAGTTGGTTTATTCTGATGCAGAGGAGAGATATAAAATGTGGGGCAGCAAGAGTATCTATGTGGGTCTAAATGCGAGTGGTAATTGGAGAGCAACTGCACACCTGCTGAATAGGGCTCCTTTTTTCTTCGACATGTAAATATAATGTAGAATGTTGATTACGTTACAGTTACAGAAAGAGGACAAGTGGTAACACTAGCATTTGGCTTTTAGTGTATATTTGAAAGACTCCTTTTTCCCACTGGAAATTGTAAGATGCTTCAGTGTGTGTAGGAACATATTCTGAAGGTGACAAAAGATTCAAGCAGCGCAAGGATTTCTATCACAGCTATATTGTACATGCACACACACAAGTTCTTCATGCATTAGCAGTAGAGATTACAATGACAATCCCCTTGAATTTATCAATAAACCTAACAAAGTATCCCACAACATGACTGGGGAAGCTATATTCAAAGAATTCTTTCCTATAAAGCAAAAGCTTTTTTTTTTTTCACATTTTCCCAATCTGGTAGCATTGAAACCCATTCAATAGCACTAGAGAAAACAGGTAGAAAATCAATTTGGTGGAATAGATGCATCTAAATTACATCTGGATCACTGCTTTTCATCACCTTATCTTATCTCTACCACTGTGAAACAATTCGCATAGCTGGATTACTAATGAGAAACAATCTGTAGAGACCAGTGTCTGTATATGTGCTCCTGAGAAACATGATACACGTAGGGCTAAAACATATATTGTTGCCTACTTTCAAAACATAAGCATAATGCCCAAACAAATATGATTTGGGTGTTTTTACTAGATGCAGAGTTCCTGAAAACAAGATCATACACTATTTATGAGTACATATCAGTTATTTACACAGTAGGTAGGCAAGACTAAAGTGGCATAAGGCTAAGCATTAATTTCTTCAACACCTGGAAAAAGGCAATTGAGGAATGCTTTCTGCATTCCTGAGGCTGATGAGTCAGCAGGGAAGTGTTTGCTTCCATCAATCATTGGAATGTCCTGACCTTCAAAACCTGAGCTAACCCTCCAACGCTGCCTTTTTTTTTTCACATTATTTTATACTTTTTCCTCACTCTGCTTTTTCCCTGAGCTTCTAACTTACCAATACTAGCTCAGTAATCATGTCTTTGTTTTTTGTTTCCTTCTCTTACGTGGCTTTAGCTTATGAATTCACTTGCAGCTCAACAATATTTTCTTTTTCAGGAATGCTGAGTCAAAGTCTAGTCACCAAACTAGGTCTTGCTCATGAACAGCTGAAACCCCAGGTTGGAAGCTGCAAAAGGGAGCAGCCAGGCTTTGGTTGGTACCCGTGTTTGTTCTGGTGATGATGAGAGCGAGCAGCTTCAAGGAATTCACCCAGCTGAAAATCATTAACACAAATACTGCACATTCACCTATGCAGCTTGTTTTTATAGATACTGAATTTTTGGAGACTACTGGGTGGGTACTTTTGTGTAGCTATCATGCTTCAGCCATGGAGAAGACTGTAAAACTACCAATTGTGATATGCTATAATAAGATCATTATCTAGCTACAGAAATTAAAACATGGTATGACTCCTATGAAAACTGTTAGCCTGTTAGAAGCAGGTGTCTAAAATAATCTAACCTACTGTAATAGGGAACAAGGTAGATTTAAGGTTAACATGCAATACAAAGCTTACATCTGTATCAGATGTATTGATTTAATGTATCAACAATGGGTTACATGATGCACTTGTTTTTCATTCCTGCACTGCAGCAGAGGTTAGCTTGTAGTTACCAGGCAGACAGGAAAGGAAAGTATGCTGGTTCAATCAATCATTTAAAGGATAAAAATATATGCTTTAAAAAAGTACATATGGTTTTCAGATGACAGAAATGTCCAGGAAGAAGACTTAATGGTGTAAGTGAGAGAGCACCAGCTGCATCAGAGCCCTGTAGCTAGAAAGTAACATTTGGATCGACATAATTTATAAAGAAAAAAATGGCATGAGCATTTTTTGGACTTTCTGGTACTATAAACAAGGATATAGAGCACTACTGAAATATATGTGCATTAATTTGCCTTGGAATACTATATTGTAGGTAGGAAGGGATTCTGGAATGAAGATTATTAAAATTATTTGTTTGACATGATGCACACTGTATTTGTGTCAGTTTTTCCATTTCTACTAAACTGAACTAGAGGTTTTAGAGAGAGACTTTCTGAAGATGAGGTACTGACTGCCATGGAAAGGCTTACTTCTTAGGGCTCAATTCTACAGATATCATGTGCCCACGCAGAATCAAGGTATGGTTTGGAATTCAAATATTTCATTTTCTTAAAATGCACATACACTGCTAACAGAAATGGCAAACTGCCATTACTCAAAACACTGCTACAGGATGGAGGTTGCTCTGCAGAGCTCTATGGCACTATTGTGCAAGGGAACAGCTTTTTTGTTAGAATAGCCAAATACAAAATCAAATATCCACGAGCAAAGACTGGACATACTCTTGCATGAGCTAATGAAACATCTGAGAAGCAAAGAAAAAGATTCAGGAGTTCTGAAGGATCTATGTCCCCAGTGCCTGAGAGATCTAATGCAAATGTTGGACATATGAAAAGGAAACAGTAGAGAAGCTAAGGGTACCTATGCTGCATTTTTGCAGCATATCACACTACTGAAGCCATCTCTGGAAGACTGTTCTCTGTTAAGCTGTCAGTGATGCAGAAAGGATATTAGAAAAGTAAAAGAGTTTTTCAAGACAGATACAAGGATAACTGCTTACTAGTTCCATTCCCTTTTACTGTATGAAAAGGAGCAACAATATACAGTAGCTAGAAGTTAAAGTTAGGCAAATAGAGATGAGAAACAGAAGTGAACATCAATTGGCATAAATTCACCAAGAACATAATCATTCATCTGACATATGAAATATTGAAATATAATTTAAAATCACCCCACCTACTACCTCAATAATTGAAGTACCTAATTTAGGAGATTTATAGTAAGTACAGAAGAATAATCACCTTCAGGGGACAGAAAGCCTGAATGACTCAAGGTTTTTCTTGATTTATTAAAAATTCCTAAATTGGAAACCTTAGTTGCTTAAAATTCTGTAAGATAAATCGATGTTTCACTCTCCCAAGTTATCTTGCACAACTAACAGAATACAGTAAAAAGGAAATTAAATGAAAACAAGTGGAAATCAGGAAGCAAATTAGTATTGACAGGAAATCAGACAAAGGAGAGGAAATATATTTTTTAAAAACCAACAGAAACTGCCACCTCCTCAAAATGCTTGTCTCAGGGAAAATGACACTAGTGATTGCTCTTGAGAGCCAGTGCAACCAGGAATGGAAAGCTATTCAATGGATACAATAATGGATATTTAAGGAACTAAGTAACCTGAAATGCATCCTTTAATAAAAAGCAGTAGAGTTGATTATGTTTCTGCAGGTCTATGAAAACCAATTTTTGCTGCCTTTGCACTGAAGGTAGACTCTAAGATGCCAATTGATTTCAATGGGAGTGAGTAATAATGGAGTAAATGACTGCTCATTTTAAACAAGGCTGTCAAAATAAGGTCCTGAACAAGTTCAAGATCAGATGAATTGTAGAACCCAGGAGGATGTTCTAGTGGGGGAGAGGGCATGGGGAGAATACATGGTAAAGAAAATGAAACACAAGCAAAGAAAATGTAGTCTTGCAAAACATTGGCTTATGCTGAACTCCACAACAATAATAAAGTCAGTGTTATTTTTACCCCATAAAAGTAGAAGCAAAAAGGAAGTAGGATCTATTTAGAGTGCATTCACAGATGTTCTACACATCATTCTCTTTAGCAAAAATTTGAAAGCCTAGAGCTAACAATTCCTCCAGCACTGACCTTCTGTCACTAGAGAGGTGGTCTGTCAGAAGCAAAATGAAACACTCACTTCTTGCCAGCTACAGGAGGGAGAAGGAATTAAGTAGAGAACTAAATCTAATGGATATGACAATAAACTATCAGAAAATCTAAAAGAAAGATCAAGAAACACACATACTGCACTGCATAGCCAGAAGAAAAAAAATATAAGGGAGATCACATACTTACAGTGCTAGAAGGTGACACATGTTGTAAAGCCCTGGCCATTTCAATTATGTAAATCCTTGAAAATAAATAGCCTTCAGAAGGTATTTATCTAGCTGTGTAGGTGAAGATAATGGTGGATAGCAATAATGAGTGACAGACTTGTGTATCTCATGAACATTTCATCTCCAGTCTTAAAGACATGCTCTTCTGACCTGAAAAGTAATTAAGGGTTTCTATACTACTAAGTATTTACGTATTTGCACAACACTGAGGAGTATGCCATGTATGTAAATTCAAATACAGAATTACAGAATCACAGAATTACCAAAGCTGGAAAAGACCTTTAAGATCAAGTCCAGCCTATGATGATGGTAAAACTAGCAGGCATAAAATAAATATTTCTATCACTGTGGTTACCTTAGTAGAGTTGCTGAGTCAGTACTAAAGGCTGTGTACCCTCTGCAAAAGTTTGCACTTGACACACATCTTATGGGTTTAGCTAGTACCATAGATCAGGGTGTATCATATCTGTGCACACTACTGCAAAATATTCAGTGGCAGACTGAACTGCCTGTGTGCCTGTTTTTTTCTCCCAATTCATTTTCACGGCAGTTTTATGGGCCTGATTCTCCATCTTATATCAAATAAGAAATATTTAAGCTTTTATAACCATGGAGGCAAACTTTGAAATGTCATGGCAAATATATACAATCTCATGTGTTGTTCTTACAATGTGTTCACCTGTGATGCACACTTGAGGTTTCAGGGAACTACCTCTACATTCACTATTAATACACTTTTTTTTTGCTCATCTTCTGTGCATGAATTACAGTGTTGGAGATGGAAAACTTTAATTTTCATCCATTGGTACGGCAGGCTCTTCTGGTGAGGCTTACCACCTGTTCAAAACTAACAGAAAGCCCTAATTCACCCTAATTTAGAAACTAACCAAGGGCCATATTGTATGACATTGATCTCCATGTAAACAAAATGTCATTCTGTGTCCTTAAGACTCAGTTCAGAAATTCAGGTGGACAAAACAGGAGCAGGAGACCTGCCCCCCTGAGCTAAATCACTCACCTTTGTTTACCAGTTTGGTAAACAAATGTTCCAATTAGTTTGTGCTTACAGTTAAATAATTTGAAGTAGGTCTAATCTTAAAAATGGATAAATAATAAGCAAGCCAGTAAAGTCACAACACAATATATGACGTTACTTTGTACAGTGCTGTACCATATACCTCTGAGTATGTGAATACAGATTTGCCATGTATATATCCATAGAGACAACACAGAGATACATGACATAGAGTATATCAATCAACATACACACAGAGAGCTTCCCAGTCAGATGCACCCACAAGACTTCATTAACTTAAGATCTTGCTGCAATTATGCCATGTTCAGTGGGTTAGAAAGAAAAAAAAGGTCATATTTGTTTAATTCCTTGAGTGTAGGGTATCAGTTTCCTGGTAGAGATTTTCAGTGATAACAAGTAACCTTCTTGGTAACTTTTCCTTTTATTTGTTTTAGAAATTTATAATTTGGAGCTGGAAAATAAGTAATTTCATGCTTCAGGTATAACAATATACTGAGACTTCTTATCTTTCCCTCACACGGGGAAATGTGCTCTTATTATCAGACATGATGCACGCATTAAGCAGAGTCTACTCATGCTAATTTATAAGAACTTCACTGATGTCACTAGGTTTTGACTTTAAAACCTATTATTTATTCATTCTTGCTGAAGATGAGTGATAATGTTAAAATGGATAGCAAATGTCTCAAAATAAATGACTTTTTTGTAAACTGCAGCATTGGTTTACTCATATTTACCATGCTTTTGATATGATACCACTGGTAATCCATATGAAAACTAAAGCCACAGCCTTTGCCTGCGTACTCATACCAATTTGCTTCTCCAAGATGATTAACAGCATTTTAGGTCCTGAAACTCTAAACTTGAAACTCAGACTGGATGTATATTCCATTTATAGTAATTACAATAGAATATTTTTATGGAGAAAAAACCCCAGCCATTTATATGACAAGAAAATAAAATAATTCTTCTCTGAGTACATTTTCCCTTGGCCACTGATCATGTTTCACTGAAGCATGTTTCTTCCAAAAGTTCAAAATATAATTTCCCTTTAAAATTGACAAAAAATAATATGCGTAAGAATAAACATGTCAACAATACACAATCCATCTGTTAGCTGACATCTATGACATCACAGCATTGTATCCTTTGCTGTGAAAAAATCCTATTTAGGCAATGTCCCATTCCCTGATGCTAAAAGTGATGAAGAAAGAAAAAAACAAAGCTCTTCATTTGTTCCTGTGTCTATATATATGGGTGATGTGTGTATAGATAGCATGTATATAAATATATATAACTTCCTGCATGGATGAGAAAGTGCAAGGGATTCCCTCCCTCCCAAATTAAAAGAACATTTTATGAAACAAGGGTGGTATAAAGGAATTGTATTAAGCGTGGGAGCCTGGTGCAATGCATTGGATCAAGTGTAGCTGGCAGATTGGTGAAAGCACAAACAAACAAATGGTTATGCTGACATTCTGTCTCTAATGTGACTATTTTGTCTGCCTGTTTATATTTGGCTGTGAAATGCTCAGATCATAGCAATGACTGATCAGGAATATGTGTCCTCTGTAAGCATGGTCTTAATTTCATGTTAATTTAGTGATGCATTTAACATACTGGTTTGCACTACATTTCTATAAAAGGACTCCAAAGATACAATTGCAGTCTACTAGTTCACTACTTGAAAAGCAAGTGCCTGCATTTTTCCTGTTTTCATAAGACATCACAAGTGACATGTGAAGGTGATGGGGACATTGTTCGGTTTGCCCTCATCTTAATTATATGTGTGCAATACCAAAGAAGTTGCTAATATGTTGGATCTGTCATCATCAACCATAAACCTAGAATCCAAGCCCACTGTCAGCAATGAGAAAGGTAACAGTCAGTGTTGTGGCAGATCATGTAACCTCTGTGTGCTCTTGTACACCACAGAAATCTGTTAGGAAGACTTGATGTTATTCCTCCTTTCTCTCCTTCGTGCTTTATTTAGAACATCAGCAAGGGTTGTGTACCAAAAGATTATCTTCTGTGGAACAGTCTTGTTTGAGATCATTCCTGTATTAAAAAAAGGGAAAACTATACCACTATCATGCCAAGGTATATTCAGTGGATAGATTTTTTCACAAATTTCCGTGAGAAAAACAAGAAACTCTGGCTTTTCCAGAGTCTGCTACAACTTACTTTTAAAGGGAGCAGTCTGTGATGGAAGATCTAATTCATCTTAGTCTCTACACTGCTGCAGATCTGGAGATAAACCTAACAGCAGCAGGGAGTATGAGCCTAAAGAGACCAATTATACTAGTCAAGACACCATGGGCTCAGTACCTGCAATGCTCCACTGAAGGAAAGAAATAAAGAGGGGGAGGACGGGGGGGGGAAGAAAAAAAAAAGATCAAAAGTCAAGGAGCCAAGGAAGATTCTATTATATTGGATGCACTAAATCTTCAAAGCCTCAATGAATCTGTAAGAAAGCTGTAATACAAGATATCAGCTGTTCTACCCGATCCTTCCCCTAGATTTTTTTGGAAAGCTGTCTTTAGACTGCCAGCTCCAATTTTTTCTTCTCTTACTTTGACAGATCTTAACCAATGTTTCTCATGGGCCTTTCTCCCAGAACCACTTTCAGTGATTTTTAAACTTAATCTTTGAAATTTTCTGGTAGTTTTGGAGCTTATATCTTGATTTTGTTCCCATTTCCTACTTCATTTCAGGCTAGATGATGAAATATTTACTTCCAACTTTAGAATATCCACTGAACCAAGGTTCTTCACCTGAAATACACACCTGTGGAATTCAGGCCATGCATTCCCTGCAGCCTAGTAGAATGCTGGATCTCCCTCCTCACTTTTCTCTCCAAATGCTATGGGCCTGACTTTGGTTGTTTTCTTGGAATGAAAATTCAGTTCTGCTTTCATTACTCAGAAGCCTTGATCTGCTTCTGGAGAGAGTTTTGTAGGGTAAGATCAGAATGCCTTATAAAAACTTTGACCTAGCCAACAGATCCAGACATGTGCAAGACCATAGTGTGGGCCATATGTTCCAAGCCATTGAGAAAACTTTGGGCTATTTATGCTGTATAAAGTTAATTTGTAGAGCACTATGATGCATAGATTTAAAATTCAGAAAGATGCTGTAGTTAGAGGTCTGTGTGGTTGTGAGCAAGTTACTACGTTAAAGAAACCAGTGGCCTAATCAAGCCTGGGAGCTCTTGTATCACTTTTAGTTGATTCAAGAAATATAACATACAGAAAAATAACCTGCTGTTCACCTTTGTAGATCTTGTAAATGCATATTCGCTGTTCCCTTAAATCTATAGCTGGAAAACAATTAATAGCTAGGATATCACTAAACTGATAAAGTATAGTATGGCAGGGTGAAGAGTTTTTCAGAATAAAAAAGAAAAGCTCCTTGTTAGCGTTAGAAAAATCCAGAAGTCATTAGCCTAGTCATTTTACAAATATTTTTACTTTTTTCCCTCATAACTGTGCCAACTAATGCAAGTTATATCACTAGCTTAGCTTTGCTGGGTGTTCAACACCTTCTGTCCTCCCAGTAACAATTGTAAAAAGTCAGGCTTCAGGGTGTAAATTAATCACCTGCATTTAGAGACTGACAGAGAATCAATAAAAAGCCTGTAGTACTGCCCTCTTTAACAAATTTATTTCTAAATACACTTCAGCTCATTTTGGCTGGTTATAATGAAGGTTTTCACTTAAAACTTGCAGCGTCTTTTCACCCCAGACCCTGCCAGGGCCCTGAGGGCACAGCTGGAGGGTAAAGGTGTGGGGCCACTGAGCCCAAGGTCAGCACCCTCACTGACAGAGCCGCGCTTGTGGCAGCTCCCTGGTGCTGTCTCTGATCCCTACCCATCACCTGGGCTTTCTGGCTTGACCTTGGAGCTGCCCCATCCCTGTGGACTGGCTGAGCACTTACTGGACTGTGCCTGACCCTCGGTCACTGTCTCCAGGCCTGACTCCATCCTGCTGATGCTCAGCATCTCAGCTCCTTCTTGCTGAGGTAAAGGCTCCTGGCAGCCATATTACTTATGTGGGCTCCCTCCCAGCTTACCTGGCAGAGCAGCCAGCCCCTGTGGCACCCTGATGGTGCTGCCCTTCTCCCCTGGTCTTAAAGGGGTGACAGTGCTATAGAAAGCCTCCATGTAAGCTCATGAAAGCCAGGAACCACATTATAAAAACAGCAGAATGTCTTAAAAAAATCAAATGTCTGAGAGAGCTGTGAAGGACAGAGGATTAGTTTCTAACAGGCTGGTTTGAGTTTAACCTGAGTAAATATATTTGGTTCACAAATATAGTAAATGCAACAATTACACAGCATATACCAGTGTTAAGTAAGGTGATAAAACAAAATAAAATTATAAGGTTAATTATTAATGCAAGTGTCAACAATTCTTGAAGTCAGGACAAGTTCAGTCAGTGATGTATCTGTAACTACCTCAGCTTTGTTCCTTTTTTCCTGGGAAGCTACAACAAAAGGTAGTGAACTGTCAGCATTAAAATGGGGTCTGGTTTTGGTTTTGAAATATTATTTTTCCTTTCATTCAGTAGTATTCAGATGGATAAGAAGCACAATCCTTGCAATACTTCTAAAGTGGAAGTATTATAGTTCCCAAGCTAAAAGTGAAGCAATGAAACAGGAATCTACGTAAAACTCCATTGACCTGGGGCTTATTGGCAAACATACCAAATTTAGCCTAGTCTTGGACTCCATCTCAATCTACCTCTGAAGGAGTCCATCTCTATACAGTGATTGAAATTCCTGGTGCTTAGCTCAGAAGGACCTGAATTCCGCTTCACCACAATGGACCAGTTTGCTGTCAGGTAATGCAATATGTGTAGGATTCCTTGGCCTGAGGAAATAGACAAATCCCACTTTTCCCTCAGCAGTCAGTATGTGGCAGGGTCTGGGAGCAGCAGGGACTGCCGGGGTCAGGAAGGCAGGACCTGGCAGCCAGGGCTGGTTCCAACTGCAACCAAGAAAAGGCAGCTGTGGTCACCAGGGCAGACCTAGCCCCAGATGTCAGGCACCTCCCTGGACACAGCGATGGGGCAAGGGCAAGCCAGCATGTGGGCCCAGCTCAGTGGGGCCCATGGCTGGGCTGGGCTGTGGGAAGCTGGATCAACCCTGCTGTGGGATCAGTGGGGCAGGGGCTGGCAGCTCAGGGGGGCTGTCATGGGGTCCTGGGCAGGATGGGAGACACCCAGGGAGGCTGGGTATGGACAATAAGGCCCATTGGTGCCTTTAGGGCCCTGACAAAATGATTAATTAATATATGTTGATCTTTTAAATATTATTCAGATACCTGTGAGTTGTATGGAAAGCTGCCTGGCAGAAAAGGACCTTGGTGTATTGATTGACAGTCGGCTGAATATGAGCCAGCAATGTGCCCAGGTGGCCAAGAAGGCCAATGGCATTCTGGCTTGTATCAGAAATTGTGTGTCTAGCAGGACTAGGGAAGTAATCCTGCCTCTGTACTCAACACTGGTAAGGCCCCACCTCCAGTATTGTGTTCAGTTTTGGGCACCTCAATACAAAAAGGACATTGAGGTGATGGAGCAGGTCCAAAGAAGGGCAACAAAGCTAGTGAGGGGTTTGGAAAACATCCCCTATAAGGAATGACTGAGGGAGCTGGGGCTGTTTAGTCTGGGGAAGAGGAGGCTGAGGGGAGACCTTCTCACTCTTTACAAATACCTGAAAGGAGGTTGTAGTGAGAGTGGGGTTGGTCTCTTCTCACTGGTGACTGATGACAGGACAAGAGGAAATGGGCTCAAGTTGCATCAGGGGAGATTTAGGTTGGATATCAGAAAAAACTTCTTTACAGAAAGGGTTGTTAGGCACTGGAACAGGCTCCCCAGGGAGGTGGTTGAGTCACCATCCCTGAATGTGTTTAAAAGTCGTCTGGATGTGGTGCTTGGGGACATGGTTTAGCAGTGGGTCATCAGAAATAGGGTCATAGGGTTAGCATAAGATTGGACTTGATGATCTTAAAGGTCTTTTCCAACCTGATCAATTCTATGAATCTATGACTTAAAGGAACTAAGTGGTTTTAAAATGAAATGCAATAGAACTCTTTTATCCAAAACCGCTGATCTTAGAATTATAGAATCATTCAAGTTGGAAAATATCTGTAAGATCATCCAGTTCCAACCTTTAACCTACTTAGCTATCTCTACCAACCTATTCTTTTTCTGTGATTATGAGGATTCTTTTTCTATGTCAGCAAAATAAAGATGATTTTGTAGATTATTTTGAAGACTTTCTTTAGCACACAGTTTCTATTCCTATTTGAAATATTGCAATTTATATTTCCGGAAGGCATTCTGAAAAGCCCACAATTTAAATATTAACAGTTTAAAACATCTGATTTTTTCTTAAACAATTCCCACACATTGTTTAACTTTAGGTATTGAAAATACTGTTCCACAGGAGGGTAGTTAATAATCCTTTCAGCACACAGAAGCCCACTGCACTGAGGAAGCAGTGAATGGCCCAGCTCATTCTGACATTATACATTACACCCTAGCCTGCAATTCACTTTACAGGTATTTCTAGAAAACTTTTACATGTGAGCCAAACTGAAGTATCCAGATCACGTCTTTGGTCACAGAGGTGCTTCCTGGAATTCAAACCACACCAGCAAGAATTACAGCTTTCTAGGGCTGTTTCACACAACCAAATGCAAATGGGGTGGAGAGAGTCATAGAATCTCCTAGGTTGAAAAAGACCTTTAAGATCACCAAGTCCAACCTTTAACCCTACTCTACCATGTTCACCCCTAAATCATATCCCCAAGAACCACATATATATGACTTTTAAACACATCCAGGGATATTGACTCAACCACCTCTCTGGGCAGCCTGTTCCAATGCCTGACAACCCTTTCAAAGAAAAAAAATTTCCAAATGTTCAGCCTAAACCTCCCCTGGTGTAGCTTTAGGCCATGCCCTCTTGTTCTGTCACTATTTACTTGTGAGAAGAGACCAGCACCTACCTCTCTACAATGTCCTTTCAGGTAGTCGTAGAGTGATAAGGTCTCCCCTCAGCCTCCTCTTCTTTAGACTAAGTAGCCCCAGTTCCCTCAGCTGCTCTTTTTAAGACTTGTTCTCTAGACCTTTCACCAGCCTAATTGCTCTTCTCTGCAGGCACTCCAGCACCTCAATGTCTTTCTTGTATTGAGGTGCCCAAAATTGAACACAGTAGTCAAGCTAGGACCTCACCAGTGCCGAGTAGAGGAGGACAATCACTTCCCTAGTCCTGCTGGCCACCCTATGTCTAATACAAGCCAGGATGCCATTGGCCTTCTTGGCCACCTGGTCACACTGCTGGCTCATATTCAACCTCTTGTCGATCAGCACCCCGAGGTCCCTTTCTTCTGGGCAGCTTTCCAGCCACTCTTCCCCAAGCCTGTAGTGTTGCATGGGGTTGTTGTGGTCCAAATGCAGTACCTGACACATGGCCTTGTTGAAGCTCATACAATTGACCTTGGCCTATCGATCCATTCTGTCCAAGTCTCTCTGTAGAGCCTTCCTACCCTCAAGCATATCAACACTCCCACCCAACTTGGTGTCATCTGCAAACTTACTGAGGGTGCATTCTGTCCCCTCATGGGGAAAGTCATAGTGAATTACAACAGTGAAGCAACCTGCATGCATCCAGTGCAGGAAGCGAAAATGGACTCCTGGTTCAGCTTCACAGCATGAACTTGTCCCATCTTTCTGCCTATTTCCTAAGGCCACAGAACCCTACACAAGCTGTGTCACCTGGCTGTAAGACAGCACACTGCTCCATTGTAGTGACCTGGAATTCAGGTCCTTCTGAGCAAAGCATCAGGAGTTTTAATCACCATAAAAAATGGACTCCTTCAGAGGCAAATTGATACAAACCAAGCTAGGTTGTGCTAGAACTACTTCTGCTGGCCTAAAGAGATTCACATGAAGAAGAATGATCATTTGGGCACTTCAAAACCTAACCATTCACATTCCAAGTCAGGCTTCTAGGTTGCCAACAGACTGTGTGGGGAATACCACATGATTCTACTACTTCTGTAAATTACTCACAGCAAGCCCTAAAAAAGGTGTGTGATTCAGATGTATCCCACATTTCAAGTGCTTCAGTGGGGTTTATTAACTGGGGAGTAAGAAGCCCAAAGATTTTACTTCCTTGTAAAATGCCTTTAAAACAGGCACAGAAAAGTAAGTCATTGTGTCACCTGCTACAGAATTCCATGTCTGAAACTTGGAAATATCCAGTGGAAAGAATCAACAGCAAGAAAAATGAGCTTGTTTGACGTTCTAACTGCTAAGTTCAAAACCTGCAGGAATCTAGCAGTGAATCCAGTGACTGCAGAGTATTAGAAGGAAGCAAAAGGGAATCTGTCCTTCTCATAAATATGAATAAGAAAATCAGTATACTTTTGCATTCAAAAGATACTGTTTGTTTGGTTTGGGTTTTGTTTGGTTTGGGGTTTTTTTTTTGTGGTGTTTGTTGTGGGTTTTTTTCTTTCTTAAGCCTTAGATGAGAAAAGATCTTTTCCTAGGCTTATTTTTCAAATATGATCTGCTTGGTGGCAATGTCCTCAGTCCCTGGGTGGGAAATATGCTTCATTTAAGTCAACAGCAGTCTGTACTGATGATTAAAAAACAAGTATTGATGGTCTTCACAGGGAGTCTCATCCCCCTTGTCTTAGCTAAAATGTTGGTAGAGAAACGATGCTGGGAGGAGGGTAAGGATGGTGGACAGTGTTCCATGAAACACTGAACAACAACAGCAACAACAACACCTCATGAATTATCTGTATTTAAAAGTTCTATCAGTGTGGAAAACTGGCTCTAAAAAGAGAATTTCAAACTGTTTGATGATTGCATATCCTGGGAATTCTAATGAACTTTGTCACCAGTGCCAGTTTCATAAAAGAATGAAGACTCCAGCAAGGCACAGATGGTATTTCTGAATGAACAGATGATTATGCCAAGAGAATATTATGCTTGGAAACACATTTTATTGATATATGAGTAAAGCTGTTAGAAGGACAGCTATGGAAAATAGGACCTAGCTCTTTAAGGGACACCTGAATACAATAAGAAATTCAGCAACGGCTAAAGATTTTGTAGTGCATTCTTCAGTCCTACTTACCAGGAATTAATTGGAAAACTATCCTGAAATCCTGAAGATTAAAACGGTACTATAATTACTGAGAACCACAGGAAGATTCTGTTCCACAGAAGAGGAACAACAAAAATTAGTAATCTGTATTTACCTGATCTGAAAAGAGATTTTTGCACTAGCTATTGGATTTCCAAACAGCACCAGTGTGGAGAACTTAGAAGAGGATCAAAATTCCACATTGATTCTGTGTATAAATTCATTTCAGTGAAGCAAAAGAAAAACTTACACTCGTTGATGTTTACAAACTCACAACGCAAACATATGTCCCTTGTTGTGCTGTAAATTAATGGGTTTATGGAATTACTTCTGATTACACCTGTGTCATCCACAGCTAAGATTGGGTCACTGATTTCAGTGGAAATGCTGTGACTGTAAAGCAAGGATCTGATGTGACAAGAGGTCAGAAAAAGGATGCATGTTCTTTTGCATAACTGGGTTTGAAAATGTTAACTTCATATATTTCTGACTATTTCTAGGGGTGGAAACAACAGATTTGGATCCTGCACCAGTTTCAAATCCAAAGTAGCTCCTTTGAGGTCAGTTGCCTCCTTCTGGTGACTTCAATATGGTTTACGTAAGGGATGAAATGTATCACATCATGAGATTTTTGTCAGGGGTGAAAGATCTTCGGCACTGTATCTTGCAGGGCCACATCATAGGTATCAGCCTCAGCTTTTTCCATATATTTTCTTGACCATAGAGGGCAGCCCTTGAAGGCAGATGACCCTGGTGAAATAGTATAATCTTTGAAGCTTACATGAAATTATATTCATCACCAACAACAGCAAAAATAATACATGTCCCTCAGTCAGCATGCCAGTGATGAAAATGTATGAGGAATTACCTAAACTATTTAAAAATTGCTTGTGTCCAGTTACAAAATTATTTATGAAGCTAGGAATAAAAAGGAGATTTGGATTATTCTGGGGGAAAATAAAAATAAAATTTTTTTTTACAAAAGGATACATTGTCTTCTAGGTTTCTTATCCAATGTGAAACAAATGCAAATTTTAGTAAGGCAGCAATTAGAAGAGATTACAGGAATCCCTTCCTCCCACATGCTCTCATGTTGCAGCATTTATGTTTTTTGTGTTGTTAAATGGAATCCATGGGTCAGTTTCCAACTCCATTTTTGCATTGGTGCAAGTTGATTTCAATGCCAACAAAGACATATTAGTGCAAAGCAGTGAGACATCATCCCCAAAACCATTTTGTACGTGTGAGATGAATACATTAGCTTTTTAGCAGATGGCTGTGAATTCTTCCAGACAGAGCATGTCTCGGGCTTTCAAGAACCATTTATCAAAAGTAACTCTGAATTGTCTTCAGTTCTGCAGCAGTCACTCCAGGGGATCGAGTGCTAAACGGTTTAAAGATAAGAAGCAATCATACTGCAAGCCATTCTCAGCTCCAAATCCATTGCCCATTGGTCTATGCAGCACATCAACCGGAAATTCACAGGCACCCATTACTTGTTGATTTGTGATGCCAGAGAGATCCCCTAGAAAACATTCTTCTCTTAGTCAGTGGGGGAAAGAGGGTGTGTACGTTTTGAATATCCAGAATTATTCAGTACCTCCATTTCTTCTGTTATTTATGTGATTCTGCCATTTTGAAGTGAGAAGTGGCAAGTGGATCTATTTGGTAAAAGGTTATTAGAGTTCAGCTAAAGACATGCTGTAGAGTATTGGTGAAGTAATAGGATTGCCATCTCTGGTTTTAGAACACCTTCCACCAAACAATGTCAATGCAATATGCAGGCCCATGAGGCCTCCCCGCAGTCTAGCGGTGTAGACAAATTTACCTAGTGAGCTACATTTCTCCATCATGTAGGATGAAGGCTCTCAGAGAGTGGGGAGGTAAGTACTGAAACTCAAAGAATAAATAGCAATATTCTTACAGTGAATTTTCATAGAGTCAGAACAGGATGTTCTAAGTGGTTGATTGTCATGGTTTGACATAATGCCATATTTTAATTTTCCAAGATCCCACAGGAGGCACAGTAGGTGAGGAATGTATAATAAGCCATTAGAAAAACTGAAGCCCGTAAATATCTGGAGGGCACTGGTCATATTTGTTGGCTGTAATTTAGGGAACAGGAGTCAGTTGCTATATTACAAAGCAAAATGTCAGAATCTTTTAATCAATACACATAGCAGGGGCATGCAAACTCTGGAATGGACAAAAAAGGCAACTCCCTTCCCAAATCTTTAGCAATCCCATCTACAGTACTCTGTCACAAGCACATTTCACATGTATTTGGTGAATACAGCAGCCAACATGCAACATGTAAGGTACTTCAACTCTTAGTAGTGCAAATAAAAGTCATAGTTTATGTTTACTGTGTATAAATGTGTAATTATGCTTTGCCAACTGTAAATAACTTGGCAAAAAATAGACAAAAATCATCTGAGAATGACATTAACAGACAAGGGTTTAGATCTCTATTAATTACTTAGTCATTCATTTTCTGACCATCCCTTTCTCTCCTGTGGTCTGGAGAAGACAGAAAACAAAATTTCTTTACATTGAGAAACTGTAAGCAAAAAAAGTCTGGTCCTTCAATAAAAGGAGTGAAAGTACACAGACCCATCCCACAGAGATGGAGAAAGAACAAACACAAAATGTGTGTCTTCACTTAGTGAAGAGGAGGGGAATAACAGTTCGTATACTCTAATAAATGTATTTCTTGTCAAGAATGAAGAAGATGAAGATTTCTAGTTTTCTTACCATGTAGTTTCTGCACTTGAAAAGTATCTGAAAATCGACCTCAACACCTATTAGAGTCATACTTTAATGCTTTACTTCCCCGCCCCCTCCAAAAAAAAAAATGAGTTGAAGGCGATAGAAAGTTGGAAAGCTGTATCATCAGGCCCAGCACCAGTTGCTCCCGGATCCTGCTAAGCTCCTGTGGTACTGATAGATGGCACTGTTCAAAAGAGTGTCAGCAACCAGGAAGCCTTCTAAGATCAAGGTCTGCTCTATTTGGGAAAATCGGTTAAGTCTAATGGATCTGCGTAAATTTGGCTGGAACTGGAGTTGAGTAGGGTAACACGTATGAGGTAAGTAAAATAGCAGTTAACACATTAGTTCCTTAGGAAATTAACACGTCGGTTCAAATTATGCGACACCCACTTTTATTCATTTTCCTTTCCTGTTTTCCCATTTATTTTCTTTCAACTGCACATCAAGAAAATGGATATTGATTTTGGAAATGCTGATCTGTAAAAACAATATTAAAAAATAATAGCCGGTCAAAAGGTCTAAAGTAAAATCCTACTTTATCTCTCTTGGTGCAACAAAGTAGTGTATTAAAACGTTGACTTAAAGCAGAACACTTTCAGAATTCAAATACAGATGACACAATTTATGTATTTGGAGAGTGTGGAGCTGTGACTGGCATTAGAATAGGAGTGTCAGTACCTTTCCCATAAAGAGAGGAAGGCAGCTGATGTACGTTGTCTCAATACTGTTTGCGCAACTTAACTAGTGACCTAAGTAATTAATTTGGAATTAGTGAGACAGTAGATAGTGGACTGGAGAGGTGGATTCATTACTTCCCATGTACACTTCCTGAACATTATCAGCAAACCCACTACCGTATCTTAAGCATTGGATTCACTTCTGTGCAAGGAATAGGTTACCAAGGTTCCCAGATAATGCAGTGACCGTGGCATATTTTTATCTCATTGATTTGTCTTTGGGCTTGAGGATCCTTTTTCCTTCCCTTCCCTTTTCACTATGATCGACATTTTATTTACATTGCATTGTGGAAATATAACAAATGCTGCAAGTTATATAAAACCAATGTAAGTTGTAACTTCTTCCGCGCAGACTTATTGAAATACAGAATTTTCATTCTGAACTTAGCTACACAGAAATTTGGAAACCAATTCATTCTTAAAAGATTAATGATCCACTGAATATTCTGCAAATATGTATGACTGACAAACTAGCATCAACCAACTGAAGAAATGCTTAGAAAAGACATACTGCTAACATGTAATTCTGATCTAAACTTAGGGCTTGTGACTGAGATTAAATATGTAATTTGAAAGGATGGTTTGCCTAACTTGTCTGTTGGCATGACAAATAATAAAGCAAAAGCAGTGAGAAAAAACTGTTAACAGTTTGAGATATTCATCCTCTATGGAGGATCTTGACCTGGAAATTAGAGGTGAAAAAAATTTAAAAAGGGGAAAAAAAAAAAGAAAAGCAACCTCTTCAGAAGTTTGATGCAAGGAGAACAATCAACCCTTTTAACATATCTGGACACAAGATTTATAGTATTGAAACACTGCTGGCAGAGTAAAATGCTGGCAACATCAGGAGACTATTCTGGAAAGGAACACTACAGTTTAGGTCCTGACCTAAAATGATCTTTTCATACCTTAGCTTTGAACCAGTTGACCAGGTAGAAGACATTGTGATCTCTTCTGCAGTTGACCCAAAATACAATTACAGAGGCATAACCAGAGTTAATCAGCCATAAAGCATACATCTGTAAGGATCTTCTTGCAGGGTTTTAGATTGTTTAACAAAAACCTCCAGTGCAGCTGTGCTCAAAGTCCAGTACCTGTTCTTTTCATCTTTTAAAACTGCATTTGTAAAGCAAGTTTTGTTTGAAGAGTTAGTTTTAGTTGAAAATGCAACCAATTAAACTGAAATGTTCATGTGTTCTGTGCCTTACCAGGTTGTGTTAAGGGTCACATTACATTCAGCCTTATATACATGCTTCAGAGTTGACAGCTTCTTAAGAAAGTGAACAGGAATATTTTTTCTTGTGAATCACTAAATAACTGGTCATGTATTACAAACACTAGGACTTTATTAATACCCATATATGATGTGTGTATGTCCCTGTTCAATTGGACTTTCACTCCTGAAATGAGGCATTGGCTGAAACATCATCTCACTTGCAAATATGGTCTGTTTGTTATGAAAATCACTGAAAGCCAACACAATCCACAGTGCTGTTATTTACAGTGCTGTTTTTCAGAGTAGAGAAGCGTCTTATAGGATCTTCTTCCCAACAAGCCAAAGGAAGGAGCAGCCCTGTAACTTTCACTCTTGCTTTCCCCTTCAGATGTGTCTGCATTGGAATTGTGGACTGACAATGAAATAATTTTACTGTGAAGTCACCCCTCTGCAGTATTTCTTCTAATGCAGTGTACAAAGGTCTCCACAGATGTGTCCAAAGCATCTTGAAGTTGAGACTGACAAGAGCACTTTCCATAGTATTTTGTCTGCCTGCAGCAGCTCTACTGAATGCAAAAACAGGACAGGGATTTCTATGAGTCAAGCAGGAATATGTGGCACTGTCCACAGGTGCAATTCAGTTTGCTGTTTGTGAGGGGAGAGGCAGGGAGGTGTGCAGGGAACCTCTTCTCTCTGAGTTTTGGATTTTTTGGAGCCCATGTGTCAACATCAGGATTTCTGCTGATATAAAAACCAGCTAGGTAGCAAGGAGCAAGTGAAAACTATGCACCTGGTGTGGAAAATACAGGGTGTTTGCTTTAGGGACAAACCTCCTATTAAAATACAAACACACCAGTAGATTTCAGGAAGGGCTGGACTGGGTCCAGGGATTGTGTGACAGTTTTTGGAATAGAGAAGGGAAGAAGAGGAACGTTTCAAGTACCTGCAAGCAAAAATATATAAGTGGTTCACTTATAGTTAAAAATGTTTGTCCTATCCCACAGTATGCCACTGGGGAATCATAAAGCATGCTGGGCACATAGGATAATTTCCACAGCTAAAAAAATATGTATGAAAATATGGATTGTGAGACTTGAGAGGTACAGGTTCTAAAATAGAAGACATGCCTTAGTACTAATCTGAAGGCTCATATAACATCACCACCATATAACACCACTATATGGAATAGTAAAAACCCTCACACGATTTTGCTTAGTGGAATTTTGTTAATCAACAATAGAATAAAATTGCAGTTTTCAAGAAGGAAGTTTGCACTAATTCTCTGAAATACCAGTATCTCAGTTCTGGTCATAACTTTGTTATTGGGGAAAAAGGCTTGTATTTCACTCACAGTTCATGATAGCAGAATTTAGAGGTGCTCATTACAGAGTTCTGCTCATTTGCATTGGCTGAAGCCTTTATACTGACTTGGGTAGTGGTGAATCAAGCCTTGTAGTGACTCGGTGAAGTAAGCTGACACTAATAAATACAGATTGTTTGTTCTGTCACTGAACTAATCTTTCACTGCTTTTGTTGAATGTTAACAATGAAAAGCTATAGGAATCTATGAGCCTAATTCATTGGTAAATTACGCCAACCTAAATTAGGAATAACAGTACTTCAGAAATAATGATAGCAAAACTAAGTAAAAGAAAGGCTTGCCTCAAACTTTAGAAAAGTTAGTAAAGCCTAATACAAGGGAAATAAATGGCATTTTAACTTTAAGGCCTTTCTTAAACCAACAACAGAAACAGATCACCCACTGTGGCTTCACTTATTTTTCCCTATAGGACAAAATCAGATCTTCGGCAGGAGATTATTATCTTATCTTCATTGCTTTGCTGTTCAATTTGTAAAGTAAACTATTTTTTTTTGGCTCAGAATTATCTATTTTTCTTCCTTGGTCAGCATTTTGGTACATTGCCGTATAATCAGCTGTAGATGAGCAATTTTCATTAACGAAAACTGTGATGAACTCACTGCATTGAAATTAGCTATCTGGGAAAAAATCCTGGCAGAACTGATACTCTCAAGCCACAGATCGCTGTGTCCATCATCTCCATGGAATGACCAGATATTTCTTAGAAGAAGTAACTAAGAAGATCAGACATAGCAGTTCTGAAACTCATGACAGATCTGTACTGAGAGCCTGTGGCTAGCTCAGGGGCATTCTTACTAATTAGTCTGATGAGGCTTTTTTCATTCTTAGTGCTGCTATTGAATATGAGAGGCATTAATCTTCAAGTCAGATGACCTGTTCATGTTAAAGAGGTATGAATGACTAATGCGCATTCCCAACCTGAAGAGACAAAGAAAGATGACACAAAACTATCTAACGCAAAATTATATTTGGATGTGAAGCAGGCCAGAAATATTCAAATACTGCCAGCCTGAATTTTTAAAGTAACTCTGAGTAATTATTTGACCCCTCCTGATGTCTAAGTGCATGATAAATGAACATGAAAGAACTGGAGGTGAGATCTTGATTTTTCTAAGACAGCATTTTAGTCCAAATGTTTTTCCAGAGCCTAAATAATGATCAGTAGTTATTAACAGTGGCCATGGATGGAAGAGAAAGGAAGGAGAAGCAGGAAGGAAGTTGACTTCCATGATCCCTGACATTACCCCGAGCTTACGTAGATACATGGAATGGAATACTTTGGTCAATTTTGCTCTCCATCTAGTCCACTCCTCCCTACAGGAGGGCTGCAGATACGGATGTTCTGCTCCTTTAGCATCTCATGCCACAAAGTGTCCTTGATGTCTCGGCAGTAACATAAACATTCCAGTATTATTCACTAGCTGGAACAGGTGCTACTAGTTAAAAGAGAGCTAACTGAATAAAACAAAAAATCAGTAAAATGAAAATTGGCTTCATCCTGGCTCGAACCAGGACACCAGTCTACCTGACTAATTCCTGATTTTAGCAGTTTATACTGTTTACCTGAAGTAACAGAAATGAACAAAAAAAAACCTGCCAGTCTTCTCATTTCAGAAGTCTGATTACTTCTACTCCTACCTCTTTACATGATAAGAAGCACTTAACTGTATCTTTAAATAAAATCTATCATAAGGGAAATTGTGTGGGTAAGTATGCTTATACATTTTATTTCAGCTACACAAAATAGAGCGTTTCCAAATCAAGGCAGTCAAGACCCTGCAAGGATGAAGTGGGTTAAAATTAAAGATAAGTATTTCATAAACAGTTTAAAATACTGCTTTTTAGTCCAGGCATTACAGGGAGGGCTGGTGGTTCATTGTATCAAGTAGGGAAATCAATTGCACAAAAAACATAATGATTGCAAAAAAAATCTGCCTCTAGTGACTTGGATTTTTCACCTCATGGATAATTACAACGTGTTGCTATTAAATCAGAATATACCCTTGAAACAGGACTGAAAGGAAGTGAGTCAGTGCTCTTTCAGGTTTTGTCAACTCCTGCAGTTTTTCTGCCTAGACTTACTGGGTATGATTCAGGTGTCCAGGCATAGGTGTGTACTGTCATTTGAGATGCCTTAGGTATCTCACCTGTCTTCCATCTGCATCTTCTGAAGGGTAGTGTTCTGCTGTACCAGGTCCAGTGTCATTTCTGCCAGCCCCTGCAGATGTCTTGAAAAACCTAGAGCATCTCAAATAGCTGTAGACTGAATGGCAACTACTGTGTTGAGTTGTAGCTATAAACCACAACCCAAGCTAGAACAGTGAAAAGTGGCCAGTGTGCGCCATTGGAAGTGCTGAGAGAGCACATTACTTCAGCACTTTTTCAGGGCAGAAGATACGGGGACAGCTCACATTTGCCTTGCATCTTGTCACAATTTCATAATGGTTTTGGTAGCAGGGGAATCTGATCTCTGTGTCCCTCTACACTGTACGGTAGTTCAGGCAACTTCCCTGAAGTTAACAGTTTGGCAGTCTCCTTGTCCTATCTCCTCTTCCACCTACAGTTGCTCAGTTAGATGGACTCCTGACAGTAGTGTGATAATTTTTTTTCATTATAATATGTAAAGTAACTGTGATTCCACAACAGATTGCCAAGACCTTCTGATATATTCACCTTTTACTACAGCAGATTTCAGCATCTGACCTTCCTGGTGCAGTACCGCTTTCTAGGATCCTTTCTCCAGCTATTGAAATAGACCTTGTCTGTAGCCTGAGAGGCTTGGAAGATAACTGTACTTTAGATGATGCATTTAATTTTTTTACTTACTTATATGTCTTTTTATAATTGTCAGTGAATAACTGAAAAAAGGTCACACAAATACACAGGTATTAAGAAAGTTTGCATTAAATCATTAACTATCTTCAGACTACTATAAATGAAACTGTATAGAAGTATGCATTGATTCAGATCACTATTGTATGGAAAACATCTGTCCTCAACTCCAGGAGTTAGCTTCTTGCCTTTATTCGTCTTAAGAGTAAAAACATACAGTTTTATTCCTGCCTGGGTGGGGTTTTTTCTGCTGTTTTTCTGCCTTCTCATCTTTATTTAAATGCTCTTTCATTTCCCACTGAAGAAAGATTCTACTCAACACCCTCAATACAGGGGTTGTTGAAGTCTTTTCTGTAACGGGATTAGCTCACATACAAGAAAGTTAAGGAAAAAAAAATATCTGAACAAATGTATTCAGACAGCAGAAAAAGGAATTAGGTCTCAAGTTATGGCTGGTATGGATTGAAGGAAATAATAGATAACCCCACCATTTACTGAACCCATTTTCATTTGGATTAGAGTTTGTCTTGCTCACCATTCTGGCTGATACACACAGAAGTACTGACCTACCATTTAAAACAACATTAAAAGATTACAATAATAAAATATCTCAAGTTGGAAGGGACCCGTAAGGATCATCGAGTTCAACTACCTGAAACTGTACCATAATGCCTAAGAATATGGTCCAGATTCTCCTTGAACCCTGACAGGCTTGGTGCAGTGACCAATTTCCTGGGGAGCCTGTTCCAGTGACCAATCACCCTCCCATAAAGAATCTTTTCCTAATGTCCAATCTGAATGTCTCCTGATGCGACCTCATTCTATTTCCTTGGTCAGAAAGTGGTCACGAGAGAGATATCAGCAACTCCCTCTCTGCTGCCCCCCTTGGGGAAGTTGTAGACTCTCATGAGGTCACCACAGGTGAAGAGGTGATGACATAAAAGAGAGGCAAAGAACATATTAATACAAAGTGATGGTAAGTAGGGAACAGTTGATTTTGCAGTTTAGTTGCACACACAAGGCAAGATTCTGTTTTCCTTGAGCTTCTTCCTGCCCTTAAATCTCTACACATATATTCACCCAAGCAAATATTCTGTAAATAGTGTGCCAGGTATCTAAGTATCCTAGGGGATAAATGTAGTCAAGCTCATAACGTGAGGTTGTTTGGACTATTGCCAGTTGTGTGACATGTAATGCATGCTGACGCCAGGTGACAGAAATGACAGGGGCTACATCCCTCTCACTGTTCCTGGTAGATCCTCTGCTGCTCATATTTTCTGTCTCTTTTTTGTCCCATCTTCAGACTTATCCAACCCATGACTGAAATTCTTGTCTCACAAAGTTTGCCAGAATTGATGTGCTTGTGTCCAAAGACGCCAAATAAACCTACATAAATGTGGTATGCTTAATACCATCTTATCTGGAGTAGAGATATCTGCTCTGGTAAATTTCCTTTATCTTTGGTTTATTGCCTCTGCAATGTCATCTAAGTGCTCCTCTATAAATAGAGTGTACTTAAAAACAACGGCTCTGAGATGTTGATTCACAAGTTTACTTTATTGGAGAGGTCTTTTCTCAGAAGAGCTATGCATACTTAATTCTCTGTTTTATAAAAAGGATTATTTTCACTGAAAAATAATGTGTTTTACAAATCCAAGTCAGCTTCTGAGAGCATGATTAAATTAACCAAAAGGAGAGAAAAAGAGTCATGTTTTCCTTCTTCTTTTCATCTATATATTTCCATACAGTTTTCCTTTCAAAACATGGTGAAATGTATGTCAGGCTCAGTTTGGATTAAATGGCACAAAATGATGGAGTTTTCCAGCCGTCATTGAACACCTTGCTCTACAGGCACTCTCTGCTACTTAAAACACCAGAAAGATTTTATTCCAGTAATAGTAATAGCTTAGTGCATCATCTGCAGTTAGTGCATCATTTCGTGGGTTTCAGCAGACACTTCTCTTCTTCTGTAAGTCTCCAAGTAAAGGAAGGAACAGGCAGAACCAGTACTTTAGCATTGTCCCTGGCCTCTCTTTCTCCTTACGTTTTTCAGTTGTTTAGGAGGTTGCCATAATCCTGCTAGTCATTTCCAATTTTAGGATCATTGTTAAGGTATCGAGATAAAATAATAAAAAAGAGGGAGAGGCAGACAACTGGGAACTTTTAAAAAAAGCTCTTGTTAGCATACAGCATATCTTTCACAAACAGCTACACCAATTTCTTTCCACAAAAATTTGCTGAGGAAGACTAAAGGAGCCAGTTCTCTTTCTGTTCTGCTGTAAATGAAGAGTTACTCCACCACATAAAGCAACACAGCTGGTACAGTTAAGTGTAGGATTAGTCTCAAGGACTTTTGTCTCAAAAAAATCCCAGCTGAAAAAAACAACTAACAGTTTAGTTCCTTCCAGATTCTTTTTATGTGAGCTGCCTAATGCATCTGTGCTTTTGAGCCTTTTTTTCTTTTTAAAACTACATACTACATGTGGAAATGTAACAGGTTTTACAGGCTCAGTTGAAGCAACACTCATAGCATTCAAAATACTCAAGAAGGAAAAATGATGTGAGGCAATCAACGGAATCAATGGAACCCAGAGGAGCCTAGCAATAACATGGGCCAGCTCCATCAGCATTGGCGAGTGCATTTCTTCCATTTGGGGTATGGGAAATCTGTTCTGGAGCACTGGGTTTGTTGTGACACCTGAAGATATATTGTCTTATGTCCTTTTTGTAAAATGGAAATAACAATACTCACCACCTTTTCAAAACAGTTTGGATACACATGCGATCCCTATGGAAAAATGACTTTTTATTATTTCCCTCAGTATATATGAGTGAAAATGCCAGTAGAGTTAAAATCACATGTGCTCATCAGTCATGCCAGGTATTATTGCTTTCAAGTCTGCTGCAGTTATGTTTTCTCTCACCTGAACCATATTGTTAACACACTCAACACATCTCAAGGATCCTGTAGGATCTATCAAGTGTAAGCATTAAGTGGGTTGCCTCCTCTACACTTCACCTATGTTATCAGTGCATATGATTATGTAAATGCAAAGTGGAGATTGCACTTACATTTTTGCACTTGGATATACTCTCACAAACATATTTCTTTCTAATTTTACTGAGAGAAAAGCTTGGCATTGCTGTCATCCTAAAAAATGTAGTGTAGATATTGCTCTGATATTTGAGAAGACATGTTATTTCCTTCCAAACTTCGTAAATCCACCAGTGAATAAGCAGACTGGGATCTTCACAGTTAGCAGTTTCCCATGCCTATGTCCATAGCCAAGTGGTTCTAACCTGTGGTGAAAAAGGATTGCTAGTAGCCTGCTGATAGTATTTCTCAACATTTTTCCCTGGATTCCTACAGTATTGTAGCCAAAATGCTACAATTTTGTCATAAACTCAAAGAAGATTTGTGAGAATGCAAATATTTGCAGCACAGCTCCGTGAAGCCCCTATGCAAAGACCCTCATAGGTAATGAGGCTGAACTGCAATCTAGGTGAATGTCTAAGCCAGAGTGAGGTGCCAGGCTTCCCACAAAACATAGAAACAGCTCTAGCTTTCAAAAGAGACTTCTTCAGAAATCAGTACAGGATGCTCTCTGTACTATCTGAGTGATATCCAGAGAGGGATGTTGTTCTGATGTGACACCACCTACAACAAGCAGAAAATATGGCATGGCTGTTTGACCAAAGCACTCTGTTAGTCTTCTACTTCTTTTATTGGTGTGTGATGAGCAGTCCCCAACATTAACGACTTGATGAATTTTTCAGCTGCAAAAATATTACAAATCCAGGCCAGAGTTTATTAATGCATATTGTGCTGCCTAGAAAGGGAGAGGCTAATCAAAGCTGAAGTTTGTGGTCTCCTTGATCATAAATATGAAAAGAGAAGGGAAAGTCAACATTCCTCAGAAATCTTTGAGTACCAGAGATAGCCAACCCCTCTGTGGGTTTGAAGGCTATATTTCTATTGTATTGCTAGAGGGCTCCTTCAATTACTATTTTATTTCACTGGAGATGGCTTAGAAAGGTCCTTTGATCCTAAAATATCATAAATAATGTACTCTTTTCAGATGCTATGCCTTATTCAAGGGGAAAAAAGGAAAAAAAAAAACACATCCCAGGGCAGACAAGGTTATTGGGGGCAGGTTCATAATTTAATAACTGTCCTTACTATAGAAATTCTCTAAGGATAATACCCAATATGGTAAAATGCTTGTCATCAACTGCAGTGATAATACAACTAAGGTAACGCAGAATCTACATCCAAACGTCTGCTGAGGCTTAATCTAGTGAAGGGCCCCATCCAAGGAAACTTTTTCAGAGGTCAGGCAAACCTGTGCAATCAGTTCTGTATGATTCAGATCAGAGACCTGACCTGAAATCACATCCTAACTCAGTCCCCTAAACAGAGCATTTAACACACTAAACCCACTGTCAGTCTCAGCTAAGCAGTTTTTTTTCTTATACATATTTATTGCAACACCCCTCCCCTTCAATCTTTTCACCCTCAAACTGATGTCTTAACTACTAAGTCACAAACTCTTACTACTTCCCCTTTCTCCCTATTTTCTGTCCCTACTGTAATATGTATATATCTATACAAAATAGAACAGATGGAATGTGTAAAGAGGAGATGGTCCTCTCTAGCACAGCCAATTCTCTTGGGATATGGGGTACTGAAGCTTAAGTGCTGTTTCTGGAGGTGGTATAGCTAAACTTACCACTAGGAGAATAAATATATGGGATTAGGTGTTAGCTAAATTTAAACCAGTTAAATAAGTGAGAGAATTCCTATTTTGAGAGAACTCTTTTTACTTCTGTATTTTCAACTTGAGCCATGGCTCTAATGTGCTTGCTAGGTAGCATTGCAATAACATTTTGACAGCCTGAACCTGACCTAACAGAAAAATGTAAATAAATAAATAAGTAAATGCACTTTCCTGTCTGCTTTCTTAACTCAGGAAAGCAAAAAAATAAACAATAAAAAATCAAATGCTGCAGCACATCATGTATGGGTTACGTAAGGAATGGGTAAGAACAGCAGAAGATTTGGAACAAGGCAAAAGGACAGATGTGAAGAGTTCTGAATAAATTATATAATGAAAAGTATGTCTAAGTGAACAGATGATTAGTGAGTTGCAGAAGTCATTAAGTAATATAGAATATTTTAATTAGAATCTCCAGGATCTAATTGAAAATATGTAAATTTTTAGGGGTTTGAAGTCAATTAAAGGTTACTCTTTGTTTTTAAAGAAAGCAGTTTCAAAAGATTCTGTCATCCTGAATCTATAATTCATAATAATAGAGAGTGAATACACAACACTTAGGAGAAGATATGACAAACAAAAATCAGGTCTAAATGGAGCTTTATGCATGCCCAGAAATACCTTGCTATGCTAGAGCATTATCGAGTCAACTTGGCTGCTAGGGCACTAGAACTCCATTCAGTGTTGCACTGGCCATTGCATACCAGAGCAATACGTCAGAGCGATGCAGAAGGAGAGATGAAAATTTATAATCCATAAAGCACATGTAATTTAAGAAATAAGTTTTTGTTTGGGATGAAGAATGACTCCTACAGTGGAGACCATTTCCGTGTTGGCGTACTCCAGGCTCTGATCACAAATAGGCAGCAATAATGTTAGTTTCAGCTCAGCACTGACAGCTGCCATTTGAGAAAGCATTTGGGAATAACCTGTTCTTACTTTGATACTTCTGAATCCTTTCTATCTTTTTCTATTTGATCTGCCTAAGGCCTATATTATTTTTTTCTTAAAAGCTCTTAGGAACACATAAAGAGATGAATCAGTTACAGAAAAAAACTTTCACTCAATACTCGGTAGGTTAACTATGACAGTTTCATAACACTTGTCAATGGAAGTGATCTGATCCAGTCTATCCAAATCTATAATTTCCTTTTGCATGATGAGCTGCCTGATAATGAAAAAAGGCCAAAGAGATAGAGATTTATGGGTCAGCAATAGACCCAACCTCAGAAATAACTGTCAGCCAATTGTATGCCTTGAATAATTTCAGTGCTAACATATCACTATTATCATTATTAGCACAATTGTTAGCACAAGATATTAACACAATGTTACGGTTGTTTTGCTATCTGAATATAGTGTCAGTCCCATGGAGCTCAATGGTAAGCTTTCACTAACTTTCACATGAACTCATTCAGGTTGTTAAAGAAGCATGAGTAAGCTGTTTGAATCAGACTCATCTCTTCTAACTTTAGAAATCCAAAAGTGAAGCATGTGTCTCTGTTTCCAGTGTAGTGAATAGCTAGATGCATCTCCAGAGTGTGCTTAATTTCATTCTGAGCTTAGTGTCTAGGAGAGGTGGGAGGAATCACCCACTCTTCTTCCTTGACTACAGCAGAGCCTTGAGCATTGTCTTGACTTGCAGCTTAAGTTTTAGTTAACTAAAACTGGATGATTTCTGTGGAATACAAATCCAGTTCCAACAGCATCACAGCCATGTCATTGTAACGGTGCTTTTCTTCAGACAGCAGAAGAGTTAGACAAATGATTTTCATATTCTCTTTGGCTTAGTCAAGTTACAAGAGATTAACCGGAACAGTACGATGTGGCAGCGAGAAAAAGTCAGTATTAGAAAAGGAACCAATAGTAATACTGATGATGTGGGATTTTTTTTTTTTAACTTACTAAGATGATGATCATCAGCCTGTCTGTTTCTTGGCTGATACTGGTAGCACTTAGAATAACAATAGTTATGATGATATACAGCACAGAGACTTACATCAGTACAGCTCCCATCCATTACACTTGGTAAAGTTCTATAATACAAAGAGAAGGTTATTAGTAGGTGAAGGTAGTAACGTTACATCAATACTATGTCTCTAATTAACAACTGAATGACTGCCAAGCTCTACAAATGGAGTCAACACCAAATGGATCTCTCCATCTCCCACCACTTACTTTATTACCAGCTAAAACTAGCATAATGCATTTCCCTGCAACTCTACAGTCATGATAAAGGCCAAAGTAAAAGAGAAGGAAAGCCTAAAAGGGGATATTAGAGGTTTGCTTAGAATAGAAAAGCTTATCAATTTGTCTGCCAGACATATGCCAAAGTAAAGTGCTGTGATCAAGAGGTGATGTATGAATTACTTCTGTCACAGAGGTATAGATTCAAGTAAAAAACTTTGAAATACAGTTCTTAATGTTTTATATGTCCCTGGGGCAAGTCTCTCCTTAGCTCTGAAATGAACACCAGTTAAGGCACGTGGAAGGGATATCAAGGAAGAGGGGGAAAGGGAGTAGTTCAGCACGGAGGTGTGAGATGGTGGGGACTGCAACGCCAGGATTGTCAGTCTGCTTCACTTAATCCATCACACCCTAAGAGGGCAGAGACGAGCACTAGGCTAAGAACAGGCAACAGAGTTTCTGCAGGAGCAGCAGCATCAAGAGTAAATGGAACTCTTTGTAAATGTTTGTTGTAGTTGGTTTACAGCTAACAATGATTTTACAGTCTGGATCTAGAGAACTGGGCTAAAACATCTCCATATGGTCCCATTGGATGTTCTAAATTGTTTTGGAGGCACAATTAATTGAAATATATTGGCCCCATACATAGGAAGGAAAGCTATGAGGGAATGTAAAGTCATTGTATGCATTATTTCCTCCATGTTTTAAGGTGTCTTTCATTTATATATACATATCACATGTACTGTATTTTTTTAAATGTTTTTGTCAATAGAAACATTTTCTGACTTCAAGTATATCACTGCCATGAAGAAGATTAGGTTATAAACTGCCTTAGCCATGGAACATACTGAAAGGAACATGCATCTTCTACCACTCCAGACAGATTTGGATATCCCAAAGGGGAGGAACACTGTAACGCCAAGAGAATTAAAAATAGTTCCCAGTCATTGCTTGAGACCTTGCTGGTAATAATTAGTGACATCTTCATTGTGATGCAAAAGGTAAACCAACAACATGAGACAGGAAGAAACCGACCACATGGCAGAAGAAAATATATATTTTATTTTTTTTCAACACAGGTATTTTTAATCTGTAAAACACATGGTCTAACCACTAGACATACTCCACTTCAGGTACAATTTCTTTCCATTCCACGCACTCCCAATACAAACCAGTGTTAGTACTGATACTTCTTCAAAATTCCTGCTTTGTATTTTTCCTTTCAGTAGACAACCCTTTTAATGTAGCTCTACATTAAAAAAAAAAATCCATTGGGGCCTCTGCTCAATATTCCAAAAATTGATCTATTAATCTTTATTCTGTTTTTCAGAACTGTGAAACAGTAAGCTGGAGTATTTCAAGTATAACATTCTTCACTCAAGGCGCAAGGGATAAAAATGCTTAATACGTGATCAAAATCTAGTGCTATTTTTTGCAGAGTGCATCTGACTTTTGATCTAATCTACAGAGAGAGCAGGGGTTTAGAAATGATGCAAGCTGACAATTGATGTCTCTCTTATTGACATTTAGAAGGGTAATAGTTTGCTGGCAGCTTGTCCAGAAGAAGTTTCCAAAGGCTCAGTGTACACATCACCCAAAGCCCTCACTGAAGGCCGATCCTCAAATGTCACTGGTAGAACATAAACAGATGAAAGGTTATCCTAATTAAAGCTGCAATGGGATAGTTCAAGACTATTAATAAGAGAAAAAGAAATATTACAAAACTAGTCTAGATAAAATCTTTGTTAAGAAAGAGGAGGTTTTTGTTGCTGGTTTGGTTGGTTGTTTTTTTTTTCATTTGGAAACAAGGAATTTAAGATATTAATTTGCCCTTTTTTCAAGTACATTCCTTTAAACTTGTATTAAATCTCACTTTAAACAGCTCTTTCTAAGCTATTGAAGGCTCAGAATATTTTTCCTTTTGGAAAAGGAATTTCCATTTGGGAAATTCTTGGCAGGTCTTGCAGTAATAAGCAAATTTTGGCATTATGAAGAGCACCAGAAGAGGCTACCTAAAAAGGCTGTGTGAAGGATTAGGACAATGCCAAGAATAGGGCTGACAGCCTCTCTCCCTGTGCACTGCTGTGTTGAATCCCTGTTCTGTATCAAAATAAAGTATTTGTATAAAGACTCATCTGCCTCATCATTCCCAGCTTGTCATAAATACTTCTCCCTTTTTCAGCCTCTAGCAAACTGTGTGAATGACGATGTTCTAACTGGGTACTGATGAAGGTACTGTGTATGAGTCCTGCCAACTTGGAAATTCAATGTCTGCCTAATGGTCTAAAGAGACCTGGCCTGAACAGCAAAGAAACACTGAGGACAAAGATGTTTGACTACTTTTCCCCTCACGTCTGAACAACTCTACAGAGGGGAGGGAGGAAACATCCGATGTGAACATATTGCCTTTTTAAATACCTCTTATGTTCTGCAGAGATATAGAAATCACTATAAAATCTATGAGCTGCAAGACAAGAGATATCTTATCATGGCAGTCTCTTCCCTTCTTCCCCAATATTGCTCCCTAGTGAATTTCTATAGCTCCTACCACACACTGTTGCACTCTCACCAAAGGGCTGCCATTGTAATAATTGAATTTTTCTTTGTTGTCAGGTAACCGGCATGTAAGTGTCAGCCCTGGATAGGCCATAGTACAAATGAAGACATTCACAGAATAATGTTTGGTAGCACAAAACAGGAGCTCAAAAAAGGAACCGAGATGACTGAACACTCGCTGCACTAACACTTTTCACATCAGGGAAGTAGTGTCAAGCTCTCAGCGTGAGTGGCTGGTGTAGCAACCACATTTAGAAGAATTAGAAATGTAAGTATATGTAGCTTTCCATTCATACACTATGATTAGATGAAAAATAACAGTTAAAACAAGACCCATGCTAGCAGTGTGAAGACTAATTCCTCACCACTACATCTCACCATGTGGTGAGTCAACAGCTAATTTTTTCTGAACTACAGGATGCAAATACATGTACTGTTTCTACTGGCATTTTAGCTCCTGAGCACATTCCTCAGTGCAAACCCTAAACAGTTTGTAACAAAATGCTTCAAAGGAGAAGAAGCCCAAAACTCAGAGGGCTGTGATCAATGGAGCAGGGTCGACTCAGAGGCCTGTAACCAGTGGTGTCCCCCAGGGGTCCAATATTCAGTCCAGTCTTGTTCAACATATTCATCAATGACCTGAACGAGGGGACAGTGTACCCTCAGCAAGTTCACTGATGATACCAAACTGGGAGGGGTGGCTGACACTCCAGAGAGCTGTGCTGCCATCCAGCATGACCTGGACAGGCTGGAGAGCTGGGCAGAGAGGAACCTAATGAGGTACAACAAGGGCAAGTGTAGGGTCCTGCACCTGGGGAGGAAGAACCCCATGCACTAATGTAGGTTAGGGGTGGACCTGCTGGAAAGCAGTTCCAAGGAGAAGGATCTAGGAGTCCTGGTAGATAGTAAAATATCCATGAGGAGGGTGACAAAGATGATAGGGGGATTGAAGCATCTCTCTTAGGTGGAAAGGCTGAGAGAGCTGGGACTCTTTAGCCTAGAGATGAGAAGGCTGAGGGGAGACCTTATCAATGTATAAAAGTATCCAAAGTGTGGGTGTAAGGAAGATTGGAGACAGGCTCTTCTCAGTAGTTCCTAATGTCAGAACGAGGGGCAATGGGCACAAGCTGGAACATAGGATGTTCCATTTAAATATGAGGAAAAACTTCTTTACAGTGAGGGTGACAGAGCCCTGGAACAGGCTGCCCAGGGAGGTTGTGGAGTCCCCTTCTCTGGAGACGTTCAAGGCTGACCTGGATGCAGTCCTAAGTAATGTGCTCTGGGCCATCCTGCTTTAGTGGGGGAGTTGGACTAGATGATCTCTAGAGGTCCTCTCCAACTCTGACAATTCTGTGATTCCATGAAAAAATGGTTCCTGGAATGACCTGAACTTAGGCTCTAAAACATGGTCCATCTTAGATCTCTAGCTGTATTCTCAACAGAGTGTTGCTATGCACAGCCACAGAGCAGCAGTTTCCAGCCTTTATTAACCCTTTTGAACATAACCACAGTGTGGAACACACTGTCCTTCCCACTCCCACTGTGTTACATCATGAGCAAATATGTCCATACCTAATTCCCCTAGGCCTCTCTCTCTGTGTCCTATCAATATTTCCTGCTCCAGAATTTTCTCCCACCTCCCACCCCATCATTTCCCCAGTCTCTTCACGCAGCTGTGAATGGGGTCTCCCACAGCTTCACCTTTGTTCCACAGAAGCAAGAACCCAAATGCTAATAGCACCTCTACCCAGTATGCTACTGATGAGTGAACTGGCCTTGTGCCTCCTTAGCCTGCTGCTCCTTGAACCTGGCACTTCTCCTCTGGCCCTTCCTTTCAGAAAGCCTTCAACTCCCAGGCAGCCACTCTCAGCAAGAGAGGTGGGGCCACCACAGAGCCTTCAGCTGTTCTCTCAGTCTTCCTAAAATCTGCTTCTTTACAAAATCCTTCATCTGTGAGGATATCCATGGGGTTAAGAAAGCATGAATACTGCAGTTTTATAGCAGGCTTGCTTTTAAGATACTAGAACTGCAATATGATTTCAGAACTTTGTCTTCCTGCCAAAAACTCCACCTTGTCCTCTCCCCCAAAATCCGGAGTTGCTTCAGAACTGACAGTTATATTTTTATGGACCTTCCTGTATCCTGTTTTGAATCAGGGCTTCACAGCACTACTTTGCCAAATATAGGTCTGCTGCCTACACAGTGACAAAACATTTGGAGATTTGACATGAGTCAATATAGGAAGGTGCTTAAAAAGACTATGAAATTATGACAGAAAAATAATGCCAACAAAACCTGTCCATGCAACTTGGTATATTGGGCTGTACTGGACTAGACAGACCACAATGAAGGTAAAATTCTTTCAATTTAAAGATGGTGTAAGCATAACAGGAGGAATTCTGGGCTATCAGGTAAACAGCTGACCTCACAACTAATATAAAAGAGCACCTCTGTACCTCTTTAGAAAAAACAAAAGAGCTAGACAGGTTATGTTGGTGATACATTACCAAAATAAGAGCACAGCAGGTTTGCAGCACGAGCTCTCTGTGGGTTTTTGCCCTGAGTCTGAACTAAAGCAGAGCATTCCCACTGTCAGAATTTTAGTGGACTTTTGTGCATGTGTGTGTGTGTAGTTTCTTCTCAGAATTTGGTCCAAGAATATTTACAATTACTTCTGAAAAACAACCCACCTCCATCCCTTTGGAATTCAGAGGTTTTGTTTTCATAAATAGTAAGAATGGTTTAGGGCCTGACTGCAAACCTATTGAAAGCAATGGCTTGTTTCCAACTAGTATCAAAAGGACCTGGATAAGTATAGAAAGATCCACTCCAAAATATGTATTGCTATTGCTTTTATTAATGACTTCAGAGAAAGCAAAATCCTCCCTTAAACCTTTACCAAACTGGAATGACAACTGTTTTATACATTATATGGAAAAGCTGGACATTTACCAAAGAGCAGAAAGGTCTCTTTTTAAAAAAAAAATATTATTATTTTGCATGTAATTTCTCCTGTCAGCTCAGAACACATCAGAATGTGAAAGAGTTCTAGTTAGGTTTACAGTGGTATTAAAAATCTAGGAATAAAAGGGATCAGTGAAATGGCAGACTAATGAATATGAACATAATCTGTATTTAATTTGTCAAGCTTAATGCCTTAATTAATAATTTAAATTAATTTCTTCTTCTTCAGTGATATTTCTCAGGAAATATTTATTCTGCTCTTGCTAAAAGCTGCCACCTACGCAACTTCAGTTAAATGAATACTGTGAAGGAAAATATTCTATTCTCTCATAGAGGATTGGTAACACAGCCTGTTATTAAGTTTGCCTGACACTTTCCATTATAAGACTCTGCTTCCTATTGCTCATAACTTTCTTAGACTCTCACCAGTTGCCTGCCAGGTGCTACTTCAAGATGACAGTCTTGGAACATTTCATTCAAAACAGTTTGGTCAATTATGAAATTAAGATAAGGAAAGAACAGTGATTTCCTGCACTGAAAGCTTTTTAGCAAAATTGTTCTAGGAGTTGCTTTAAAAGAAGACTTAACTTAGCAAAAAGTATTTCAGTATTTCAGGAGATTTGCATGCAAAGTTGATGGAGTCAGTTTGATATTACTGGTTATGTGCTATAGCAGTGACAGGTAATTTCTTAAAACTGTCTCTGCTTCTATAGATTGGGCTGTCAGAGAGGAAAACATGTGGTCTGCAATATGATCTTTTTCCAGCAAGGGTACTTTTTGTCCCCAAAGACCATATTCCCTGAGGGTTCATACTGTTTTTATTTTACAAAGAGCTGCCTTTCCCCAAGTGAGTGAAAAGAGAGCAGTCTGGATGGACTGATAAAGCAATAGCTCTTACATCCACCCTAGGTGTTTAGTTTTCAGATGCGTCCCTTCCCTCAGCGACACCATGGGATTCTGGCCCAACATTTCTAGCTGAGAAGTGCAAACATCATTGCTCAGCAGCCCAAATTTACCTCATAAATAGTTTCTCATGAGTTTGGTTAACAGAAAAAAATCTCAGGGTGTTTTGATGGTACATACGCACGTACTGCAGCCTGCTCAGATGCCCTTAATGCCTTTTTTGTCAGTCTGCCCACACTGGCTTTTTGGAGTAGGTAACTGTGCTTCACATGGTCAATTTGTGCAAATGCACAAGTGGAAAAACAGACAAAACTATGGAAATCATCCTTATTTAGATACCAAGCATTCTTATAGGTATATAGGTCTTCCCATAGCATCTCTCAGAGGCAGTTGTATTCACAGATCCAACCCTAGCCCTGCTCTGCTGACTTCTTGGCCTTACCAGCCCCCAGGCTGCACTGATTTTTCCCTGCATGTGCCACAAGCTGTGCAAATCTTGCCCTGTGGGTAAGGCTAGCAGGCTGGGCAGCTGCGAGGGAGGACTACATGGGAAGGAGGAAAGAGCAAGAAAAGCTTATCACTGGCTTCACACTGAGGACATCTGCTCTGTCCTGTTCCAAATCATCAGTACCCTGGCAAGGACCCTCTTGCAGCTGCAGCTGAGGCACAGTGGCCCTGCACAAGCAAGCGCACAAGGCCTTTCACATATTCTCCTATTCCTGCCTTGAAACATTTGCAGAGGTGGAGTGCACACCTCTCTCTTGATGTCTTGTGCTGTTTAGAAACAACAGCTCTTGATACCAGCTGGAGTTGTTCTACAGGGCTTTTCTTTGGCACCATAGTCAGAGAGGATCTTCATGGCTTCTCCAGCCTTTCAAAATATTAATTTCATGCCTCTTGCACCCCCAGGTTGGCTTTGTTAGCTGTCTGGTTTCCGAGTATCGCAGGAAGACCAGGAGATGGGGGCTATGAGAGACCAGTGGAGGGGATTACTTTGGAGAAGTCTCATCTGGTACCACAAAAGCAAAAAAAACTGTAACAGCGGGAGAGAGGATGCACCTCTATGTTCTGAAAATTGGATATTGGATACTTTTGCAACTAGCTAAGGTGGTTATTGCTTGCTAGTTCCTTAGGTCCTTATGTGCTCCTGAACAACAGAGTGTACAGAATAACTTGTATAATTATGTTGCTGATATGACTGTGGACTGTTGCCAGTATTGAGTTAATGATAGCATTAATGATAGCCAAAAGAATAGCAGTGTTGGGGGGAATTTCTAAATGTGAACTCATGGGCTGTATCTGCTGTGGGTTTTTTTCCAACCTTACACATAGGCAGTACATGCCATTATTTTTTTTTTTATGACTAGCAAATGAGATACTAGGACAAAAACTAGTGTCTGATAACACTTATGATCAAATGTGTTCACTTGTCCTAGACTGATCTAAAGTCAAGTTTTCACATTGGGATTAATGTCACCATTACATTGTTATTTCCCTGTCACAGGTATGTGTGGTGAGGTGAGCCATTAGATGTGTGTGCCCTGGAGCTACTTGTAAAGTGATCTTCATTGTGAGATACATTAACTGCTGTGATATGGCATAGGTTAACACTAGTAAGGAAAGGGAAGACTGTCCATAGGCAGAAACAGCAGGTCTCTACATAAAGCCTAGATGGTGTGATGCCTTCCTCTTACCTTCCAGAACTACAGAGCACCAGTCGGGAGTGGCTGTGCTCGGCTGTCCAGCCCTGGCTTTCTGGCTTTGGGTAGTGCACACAAGTGAATGCAGAACTGAAAGGAAAGGAAGTTGCTGTGCCTTTTTGGTGGGAAACGTGCACTCTCACAATGATGTTTCAGCTGCACCGTCAAGCCTGAAAAGGGGGAGGGGGTTTGCACTAAGACTGAAGCAACTGCAGTATGGGATAAGCAGTACAAACTCACTTCAGAAGCCTCTGTTTTCATGTTGCTCTTTGAACTCACAGATTCTTCTGGTTTTATGTCATTTTATATACTTGGTAAAGACTAGATATCTGGATTTCAGTAATCAAATAAAAAATCTATGCCAAGGGAAAAGTTATTCAAAAGCTTCTTAAAGCAATGCTGGCCTCACCTAATCCCTGTTACTTTTAGTTTCTTCACTTGCTTTTTCTGTAGCCTATCCTAGTTTGACTTATGTGGGACTTTTTACACTGCTTTCAGCTATCACCTCTTTATTATATGTATTATTCTAGCCATGTCCAGTGCCAAAAATAAGTTTGTTCAAAGTCCAGTAGTTCTGTCACACCCAGGTCTATTTGTTAGACAAACAGCTCCATTCAGATGCACTTAATGACAACCCTGTCATATGGTTGATATTTGTAGTGCTCTCAGAAGCACAGCACTGTGCTTAGATTCAAACCAACCTAATTGCAGGAAGCAAAGAACATGCATTAGATGGGATTGTAGGTGTAAGCAGAAGTCGGAAACTAATTGTTTAATAGGTCTCCACAATCTCTTACTAGAGGAACTGACAGATGTTAAAACAGCCCTATACCTAATATTGATTTGTTTTCCAGCTGGTTCCTACTTAACTGTGTCTTACAATACATTAGTGAGTCACCAATATATTGTTTATGAAAGCAGGATGCATTTAAGTTATATTTAGAATGCAAGCATATCTCAGTAGAAATATAATATTTAGCAGCTCGTGCAAGGAATGAGCAATTACAGCTTATGGGCCGATTCTTTACAAGGTGAAAAAGAGAGTAGTCATTTATATGCTTGCATAGAGAGTGTTAATACTGCCAGACCAAAAAGGAAAGATATTACTTTATCTATGTTGGTGTTTGTGACTACAGAAAGTACACATTAATCTTTTGATTTTCTAAGTGACTAATAATGGGATGAGGTCTCTGACTTACAGAACAACCAAAGAACTATGGTGCATGGTGAATTATACAATGCTAGGTTATGTTACAGGAAAACCTCCATACAGTTTTAGGCATTTCTGTCCCAGAATGCTTCACAGTAACCTGTGGTGACTTGTTTCATTATTTGCTTTACAGAATCACCAAACAAATAGTGCTGGATCAATTATTTTTGTATTCTTCCCATGTAAACTGTGAATCTGGCAGTAGGTTACAGACCTCTGAAATATATTCAAATGCAACATGAGGTACATTAACTATGGAAAGGCACGTCAAAGTTGAACATTATATGTGCAATTCTGCTATTGTCCTTCAAGTGTTACTGTAAGATGTGACTTCAAAAATAGTTCCCCAGTAGAGCAAACTTCTAGTAAGGCTAAAGATGAAGGGTTAAATGAGGGAAAATTGGTCCAAAGTGCCTTATTCTACATTGGACTGAGGGTGAGGTGGAAGGAGGAAGAGTTGGCTGGTTCTTTGTCATTGTTAGTGATGAAATAAACCCGGAGAGAGTAGCAGTCTTGCAGAGAACATTTCTATAATTTAAAAGATCTAGAGTTTCGGAGCAATATGACTGTATCTTCTTGTATTTGAACCCTACATAGAGCTGCCAGGGATTTTTCTACAGCAAGGTAATATTTTTAACTTCAAGCCGCATCTTGTTGCTTAGAGGAATGTGAGTCTGAATAAATGAGATCTGGTCTGGCATGTGCTGTACAGGGGCAGTGCGAATGCATCTTTCCTTCTAAGAGATTACCTCTGACAAGATTAAAAACTGAATGATTCTTCATTATTATCAGAACTCTTTTTCCCCTATATATTTTATGAAGAGTATCTCAATAATATCATGTTTATTTGAAATTTGTTTACTGGAAGGTTAAGTATATATTTTCTTGCCATGTGTCATGTAATTCCTGTTACTGAAAAGACTTAAAGCTACATGCAGATTTCAAAGGACACAGTTATTGGAAATTTTCAGTGTCTAGTAAATTTCATTATGAATTATTCACTCGTATAATACCTGTGTAAAATAACTTACATACTGTTTCCACTGATCAAGATAGATTAAAATTGGTCTTACAAAAGTAAAATTTGCTATTCATTTAATAGGTCACTAAAGCTCTGAGAGATGATTATGTATGGGATTGTAATTCTTTCAAGTAGTGTCTTCAAGAGTTAAAAGTCATGCTGTAGAACTGTCTGTCTGTAGCATGTTGCTACCCTGGGTTTTACGTCACTGTATAACATGTTGGTTTAAGTTTGCACCATTTGCAAAACTTTAACTTTGGTCTGATGCAATATACTAAGATTTGGGGGATATTGTTTTATTTTTTAATTAACATATCTGGTCCTGAGAACTAGGCAAGAGAAAAATATATATTTCTCACACTGTATCTAAAATTTTAAAATGGACCTGAAACTTTTCACAAAACCATTTGCATAGGGAATATGCCTTTGAAAATTACCCCAAACCTGTCCTAGTTACAAACCATTCAAAAATTGATACCTCATATATTCTCTGACTGCCAGAGCTACCTGTAAATTGTCCTAGTATTTAATACCACCAGTCACAATCTAAGAGAGGCAGATCATATTAAGCTTCTCAGATTCAGAGTTCTTGGTGCTTCTGTCTGTTCTGACTCCAAGGGGAAAACTGGGAGCAAGGGACTTTTTCCCCAGGGTGCTTCTCATCCCTTTCATCCAGATCTAGAATCAAGCTGAAGGATACTGTCTTAGAGATGCATACATGGGATAAGACTAGGAACTGCAGAATAGGATAAAGGAGCAATTGTTGGATAGAGCAGCAGCTGCGACTTTAGCATGTGAGAGCCTCTCCTAGACAAAAAGCTGATAAAAAGAGTCCCTCCCACTTCTCTCATATAAATGAAATTGAAAACCAGTGTTGGAACTTTTAATGTTCTCCTTGAAGGAAGGATATATGTATTCACAAATCCTGTGAATTATTATTTATTTGTAGTTCACCCATGATACTGGTCTCTAGACATTCTTGGAAAAAGGAAACAAAACACTTTCAGATGGCAATTGACATGCATGAAGAGTTAAAACATAATTTGTCACTAAATAGGAGACTGTCATAGAGTGGATAAGTTGCTTCAAACAATGCTGAATTTGGGAAGGTGTTGGGCTTTGTCAAACTATCTGTAGGGACAGACTTGCAGATCAATTAGCTTCGTGCTTCAGGTCCATGATCACCTTCATGTATGACATGGACAAAGTATGGTGTTGCATGAAAGGTGTAAAGTTTTGAGGGCTTAGTTTTAAAACAGGCACTAGATAAAGTTCCAACTGCAACTACTGCAAAAATGCTCTGAACTAAGTGTCTTTGTACTGCTGTTTTGTTAGCATTAATAGAATTTTTACTTTCAGTAAATATCAAGTTCATACTAATGTACCTTATTGTCAAAATATAGCTTGTTACTATGAAAGTTTAGTATTTGTGCTACAAAGCATACTAGGATTTTAAAAATGCAAGCAGCTTCCTGACAACAATGTAAATATCATCTTCCCAAGCTTGACTCTAAAATGTTAGTTTTGCAATGTCCGTTCTCATATTTTAGGTGTGCTTGATGGAGCTGAATGGTACTGAATAAACTGCTGATCTTACATCTTTGGTTCACTGATCAAGCCCACAATGAACTGCTGAGTAAAGTGAAGTGTTTTTCAGGTCAGGCCATATTGCATAACAAAGAAAAGTTGCCCATGCCAGAATCTCTGTGTATAAACTGTGTCTAGCCAGAGTATCCATGAAGGATCCCTATGGGTTTTGTTGTCTGGAAACTAGTAAGGACTTAAGCCCTGCTGTTCCTGATTTTTAAGTGCTGTTGTCTGTGTTACCTGTATTAAAGCTATCACAGCTATGTTGATTCTGCTGCAGTCATCCTGCTATCATTAGGTTATAGCTATATATTTTCCTTTGTAGCCATGTTTGAGTTCACAGAGAGGGGACTTCTTTTTTATCTATAGTGTTAAGGGTAGCCTGAGAGCAGATCAGATGAGCTTTTGCTGAAAGCCAGTGTAATGACAAAATTAAGCATGGAAATTACTCCATGTACATTTGCAAATGAACAGTGTAATGTCTTACATGTGTGGTGCACCTGCTGTCATCCCCAGACCACTCTCGGGATGTCCTCCACAGCTCTTCAGCACCAGTTCCTGCTCTGTAGTAATACCATTGCCATATTGTTTGGCAGGCCTAGATGAACAAGGAGTCAGTGGCCTTAGTTCCTACACTACTGCTGGAACAGATTAAGAATGTTGCCTGAAATGAACTATTCCTTCCCTCCTAGTTAAAGAACTGGTTTATAGCCAGGTTTGAGCCAGACTATTAGTTTAAAAGTAGCTATTTTAAAGGAGGGAGATGTGAAATTGTCCTGGTTTGAGCAAGATGCATGCTCTACACAGAGTTTACAGACTCTGTAAGGCTAACTGCCTTTCTCTAAGACCTTTGCCCTGCCATGCCAGCCTATGCATCCTCAGGACCAAAGGTGCAACCACCACATGTCGGATTTTGGCTGTTTACAACTTTATCAGAACAGTGGCTTGAGACAGGGAAATTCACTGTTCCGAGCAGACTTGCACACCTTTGTTCTAGCTACCTACTGTAGCTTGGGCTCTCCAAGGCAGTCAGTAACACTGACATTCCTGTTCCAATTGAGGAGGCAAGTTGATCAGCAAAGTCTTTATGCCTAAAACTCATTCCTCTGTGAATTTATAGTGTTGCTAATGGACATCCTCCCAGATCATAGTGGATTTAAGGGCACTGGGCAAATATACAGTGTCTGTTTGCCATCTCCAATTGACCAGGGTATGCCCTGCATTATCTTCCTGCTTACAGACACCAAGTTAGCAGCATTGAAGAGTCAGCATGTATCTGAGCTGATGGTGATTGTCCTCTGTAGGACTTAAGTATCCCTAAGCAGATGACCATGGGCCACACAGAAATTTTAGTAAAGGATTCATAAATATGAAGTATCTCGACTATAGACTTCACCCAAAGGAAGTCTTGACAACTACTATGTTACTATAGTCTTCCAGGAGTGGATCAGGTAGCAGCTCTGCTGAAGCCAAATGATCCCACAGTGTGTTTTGCATTCAAATGTACACATCAGTGTTTAGCAAGTCTGCAACAGAAAATGCCCTGAACAGTTAGGAATCGAACTAAGAATGGAAACAGCTCATGTAGAATGTCTGAGAAAACACACATGGACTTCATCAGTTTTCTCTCTGATGGGAAGGAGAGAAGGGCAAGTCTGTCCTGTGGCTTGCTGTATCCTGAATGTGTCCAGGGGACAGCATCTGTCTTTGCAGAACTTAGCAGCACAATTGTAACCGTGTGCTCCTTACAACTCTGACCCTCTGTGTCACACACCTCCCTAACTCTCAGCACACCTACCCTACTCACCAGTAGGTCGGGCTGGATATTCACTGATGATCATGGAATCACTCCAGTTGGTGGCACCATGGACACATGAGCCTCTGACCCAGCTGCACACAGACCCCTGCACAGACACACACACAGACACACACACACTACAGAGGTCTTCACACAGAAAAAGAGTTGTAAATGGAATTTAACGAGCAGAAAGACAGAATGCTCTGATTAGGTTTTTCCCCTGTGCTTGATTCCTCCTCCAACAAGTATTTACTCCATTCTCTCATTTTTGGTTCCTTTCCTAAACAGCCCATAATAAGTCTCACATAACCCCAGAATGCTTTCCCCCCCATCCCATAATCAGTGCTATCCCCCAGAGCAGGGACGTGCTCTGCTCAATGCCCTGGAAAGCCACCCCCAGGAACTCACAGTGCTGGGTCTCACCCAGCCTATGGGGCTGATGCTGTCCTGGGACAGCCCAGGGTGTGGCTGGGGCAGAGTATCATTTATTTCTCCTGCCCGTATATTTTTCTCATGGTCTTCTCAGAAGTATTTTTTGTGATCAAGGTGCATCCACTGCAGGCAGAGGGGAGGGAGAAACCCACAAATCTGCCCATTTCCTCTGAGTTGTACTTGTGTGCCAGCCCTGAGGAGCAATAGCTTGGGAAATTGAGGAACTCAGAAAAACTACCTCTACTGAATTAAGCTTTCAGACCCTCACTTCTCCAAATTCCATAAATATGGCAGCAGAGCTATCATTTGTCTTTTCGCTGTGCTCTTGTGCAACAAATGCCTGAGGCTAAAAGCACAGAACTTACAGAGTACATGTCAATGGCATCTTACAGCAGAAAAAGTGCATAAGAGCTTTCCCATACCAACGTTCTGGCTATTGAGATTGATTTTCTTTAAATCTTCTTTGGCTTTTTTAAACAACATTGATATATATGCTGCTTATTCTTTGATTTCACACTCCACTCTCTCACCCAAATTAACTACTGGTAAGCTAAAGAATGAATGGAAGCTTTATCTTTCTTCCAACCTGCACTGAACAACATCTCAGAAACAAAATGTTTTCTTTAAATACTATGTATTCTGCACGGCATCCTATGGCTTTAGGCTAAAATACAACTGGGACACATTTATTTCCATCATTCATATGTTTACTTGTTAACCTGTGTCAGCTAGCAGCTGCTAGACAATGACTGTGCCTGGTCTGGGGGAAAATATGAAACCTTTCTCAACAGAAAGTATGGGAAAGGCCACCACGTGGGTGTGCACCATGCTCTGCCACCCGGACCAGCACGTGGCTTGGCCCCCACTTAGTTTAATGCTACAGATATTATTTGGAATTTTAGAGGGATGAGTCTGGCTGGGCGAGTGTCTTGAGAGGTAAGAGATGCGAGTTTTGATTCTTGCAGAGTGAAGAGGTTGCCAAACTTTCTGCTTCCCATTTTGAGAGGTTTAGCCGTTTAGCTGGTATATGAACTGGGGAGAGGACTGAAGAAAGAAGGCAGGAAGTCATCCTGGTGGCAAGGGTAGTGAATTGATGATAGAACAGATGCAGAGGCATTCAGGGAGCTGCCCTGTCCTGCTGTGGTACAGCAAGTGCACGGTGAGAACATGTGGAATAAAAGGGCTCTGTCTACACTTCAAGACCTGATCCGGCTAAGGTGTAAGCAGGTCCTTTTGTGAAGAAAGAATTCTGTTAACGTTGGACAATTTAACTAAAATATTAATAAGGTGCATCAGGACTGTACAGGAATTATTTGGAGCCTACAAGATCACAGCTATGCACACACATGCCTAAATTTTGTACCAAATCTTCTTTGGAGAGGGCCCCATTCTGCTGAGACCCGCTGGTTCCCAGGATGGTCTCTCACCCCTCAGCTGCAACAGCTGTTTCTCCTTGACTCAATATGATTCAGTGATCCAATATTGGTCATACCGAAATACAAATTACTTGCTTTCATGACTCTTCATTGGTGAGAGCCTCTATTAATTACTTACTTAATTATTAATTACTTATGGAAACTTTTTTCATAAATTTTTTCAGTGACTTTTTTTCTCTCCCTTCTTCTCTGACAAATATGTTAAATAGCATAGATTTCTAATCAAATCCCTGTAGGAAACCTCTAGACACATTACCACACAAGCTTTTTCTCTTTACATCCCCATTTTAAAAGCCATTAGTTAGCAAGTTTTGAATTCATTTAATGTTTTCAGGCTAAGTTTGTAATTGTGAAGCTAGCTTCCTAATAAAAATATGAACTGCTGTTAGGGCAAATGCCTGAAAGAATTTTAAAAAATTAATACATTACTGACACTATTTATCAACGAGATCTATAATGTAAGAAAAATACCAAGTTAGTTTGAAAAGATTTATTTTTCATAAAATAAAGGTAATTTTAAGAAGAGGGGAATAAAATTATTTATTAATGATGATGTCAAACATTCTGTTGTTTGCCTAGAACTGAGATTTGATGGGTAGTTTGCCCTATTAGCATATTGGCTTAAGATAAGGTTTTTTACAGCTCTTTGTTATTTCCCCTGCATTTTAAATTTTATTAAAAATCGACATGCATAGCTGAAAAGGTTATGAGATTATTCCTTTTGGTGGTTTTAAATGCACAGGTTTTAGGTCTCTTGGTAAAAAAAAAAATAAAAAAATAGAGCTAAACTAGCTGCTACTTTCACATTTTTCAGGAGACTTGGAATGGAACTTCTCACTCTTAATCAGCTCAGTCTGTCCTCTCACTTGTGGAGTGATGCTGGGGTATGCTCATTTCTTCTCTGTTATTACAAACTCTTTCCCCCACCATCCTTTCAGATGTTCTACCAGCTAATGAGGTTCATAATTATTCTTAAATAAAACCCTCATGTTTAGATATGAATGCATGTGCTTCTGTGTATGGATATACATGTAGTAGCACGGTAATTATGGTATTAGTTTGGACACTGTTCTGTTTGCATACAGCAGACATAATGAAGGCACCATCACTTGCCCATATACTCTGCTAAAATTTTTTTCTGGGATCAGTTTCTCTTCATCTCATCAGGCTTTGAAGTGATACTCCAAGAAGATCCATTGGCTGGAGGCAGCACACATGCTGCAGGCAGTGTGCCAGGGACCAAGGTAATAAGAACAGAGGAAGAGAAAGCAGCTGTGATGGATTTACCAAACTGTTCTGAGCCTTCTTCTACAGCTCCTAGCTCAGACACGTGTTTGATCATTTTAGAGATACAAATATATATATATATAATATTACTTAGATGACATAATATAAAAAATATAGTCCTAATAAGACCTAGTCTTTTACTGCAAGAATAATCCAAAGGAGACTAGTATTAATTCCTAAAACTAGATTATTTTGCGCTGTTATTGTTTTCTATAAGCAAAAATATGCAGCTTTAGGTTATAATGGCTGAGGGGCAATATATTTAAGCTACAAGTTCCTCATTTTGACAGAAAGCAAGTCTGACTTTCTTCTCAACCATCTAGGCATTTTTTAAAGGAACAGAAAACAACTGGCTGCAGAGAAGAGAGGAGGGTGTAGCAACATAAACCAAAACACAGTTACAGATGGGTAGAGGAATGTTTTGCTCTTATGTTTGGGATTAGAAGAATTACAGGCAACCAGAGTTGAATGCTTCACTGTCCTTTCAGCATTTGACAGTCTCCCTTATAGGATACAAACAGACACTGTGAAAAAGGCTTTACCTGAGCAATAGTTACAGATTTTGCCTTTGTCCCTCTCTCATCCAAAATCTTGTCTCTCTTACACTGCTGGTAAACACAAATGACCACTTCTTCATCTAACATCACGCTGTTGTTTTATTCCAAATAAAAGAGATTAACTGTGGTCAACTACATTCTTTTCATAAAAGAATATATTATTTTATTCCAGCAAATACACACATAGTGAATAGCATACAAACTGTGCAGTGGTTTGTCCAGAAATCAATTATACCACCATTGTATCACTTCATACATTAGAGATCTTGATGCCTGTATTTGAACCATCAAAAAAAATCAGTAAGAAGTATATTTCTGTATTTCAGAAAAGGAATAAGGCTCAAACAGGAGGAGATATATAACTTATTTTTTAAGGGGGAGCACAGCACTTTTAGGATAGCCATAGAAGGGGCTATGTTCTATGTGTTAGTTAGGAAAAAAACACAGGTGATCCTTCTCAGATAAGTTTCACACCTACATCTTATTTCCTTAATCAGACAGTATGAGACTAAATCTTGAGACTTTTATATATCATTCTACGTTATCTGAGTAACCTCCCACTAAAATGGTACATCCAAATTACAACACAGAAATGTGACAGCTTATTGCAAGGCAGTGTTATTAACTCTTCCTGCATGTGCACCAGTCACATGAATCAGCATGACCTGTGTCTACTATTATATGCTTTAATTTGGAAGTATCGTGCTGAGCTCCATCTTTCATTACATTTCTACCTGGGTTTCTGATAAAACAATTTAATCAGATAAAACAAGATTATACTGTAACTGTAGATGCATAGCATGAAGATTTGATCCCTACAGGATTTCTCTCTTAAACTCATTTTGTTTCTCTCATTAATCTTACTGAAAATTATTATACAATAAAGCATGGATGTAATCTGCCACTGACAAACTGCCTCAGACTCTTCAGTCCCCATATCTTTATCTTCAAAAGGCTTTTCCCTCCATGTTTCTTCTGGTTACTTCAATAAAAAACAAGCTGAGGGAAAACAGTTTTTGTAGATCTTTTCACCAGCCTTTATAAAAATGCAGTCAAGACAATTCCAGTATTTTTCACCCATCCTCAATCATGTTTTTTTGGAGGTTTCAATTTCTCAGCTTTATGCTTCTCCCATTCTGTATTTGGTCCTGTCAGTAACTTCCTACACACCACAGCAACCTTTTCCTTTGCATTATCTGTACTTGCTGATAATGAGACAAACCTCAAATTGCTCACTTTCAGTTGCCTGGCTATTGAATGAATCTGAAGCCCTAAGCTGGGAAGGAGACAGAGCAAGGTAGACTCTATTGAGCCCAAAATGCTAAGAGGCAATTTGTTTAAAATAGCCAAAGGTAAGAAATACCTAATGTCTCAGCTGAATGTTCCTCTGTACACTCATCACTCCTTCTGAGTACATGGGAGCCTCTTCCCCACCTCTTGGAAGAGGGCCCTGAGCAGCAAAGGCATATGTGTTTTGCAGTAGGACTTCTCTGCAAGACTATTTCACTTGCAAGTGATAATTAACTACCCATCTGGTATATGTTAAAGAGAGCAAGTGAAAGTGAGCTTTGCTCCCCAGCCTGTTGGTAGGAAAAATTGTGCAGAAATGGAAGAAACTTTGATCCAATGCTTATTCAGTCTCAAATACTTGTATTTCCAGATGAATAGCATCATTAGAGCAGCAACTGACGTTGACATTTTCACTGAATAGTCCATTGAGCTGTTGATTATTTCATGCAAAATGAAACAGCTTCTGCAAAAGAGACAAATACAGCACTTCACCTTAGACTACACAGGATTCTGATTGCTGGATATCCTGCAGGGAAGTGGGAGACAGGAATTCAAGGGCTGTCAGGTAGAGGAGGCAATTAAACCTCTAGATTTTTTCGGTGAGTGCTCAAACTGTTTGAAGACAAAAGGGATTACACCATATCCTTCTCTTCTAGCTGTATTCTTGTGTAGATCAAATCTGTCCAGGTTTTAAATTGTCCCTTCCCCCAAATAAAAGAAACATGCCATGTCTGCAAATCTTGGCAGGATTTGTGTAAAATAAACTCATCGTTGCAGTGGCTGAAAAAGTACTTCTAGTCACTGCCAGAATGGGTCTGTAGGTATAAGGAAAACTGCTACCAAAATCTTAGGTAATGAGGGAGTTCAGACATTACCAGGATGTGGCAGTAGCATAGTGAAAATCATTAAGAACCAGATTTTCTACTCAGTGAATGATTTTATCAGAAGCCTTCCTTCATTTCACTGTACTCCAAACTCTTAACTTAGAAATAAAGTAGGGAAATGCTGTTTATTCTTACAATGTTATTGAGAATGAAATACTTCACAGTACTGAAATTCCATAATCCATATCGTAAATACAAATTTCTAAAGTAACATACCGTAGATAGCAGGTCCTATTCAGTGCTGTGGTGCTTGTTTCTTTTGTGATAGTTCAGAACTACTCCTTACTGAAATCCCTAAGTTTGTTTTAAAAGTTTTCTCAAGAAATTTTTACTGACACCTTTTAAATCTTTGGTTTCATTTTTCTCTATTGAGCTAGTTTCAAATACTGGGGAATGCCTTATATCTTTAAATAAGTCTATTGTAAATGAAGTTCAACAGCATGTATTACTATACATCTGAAATAATTCCATAGGTTTGTGACTATCAAGAGTAGTGATAAATTATTAAATCTCACTGTTAAACAGTGTCCAGCATGAAAGGCTGTTGAGAATGACATTCAGAACAAGATTTTGAGAAGTTTACCAAATATTATATTGTGCTACATGTTCTTTACAGTTTAAGACAGGTAAATCTTCCTCTTACAATCTGTTGATGGTTGAGTGAACAAGCTAATGGACCACAAATGCTTTGTGCTTCAGCTGCAAGACTGCCTCCCTGCTCTCCACTTACCAGCCACCAGTTGTTCTTCTGTGCTGCAAAGATGCTACAGGCCTCCTGAGTGCAGCACTGGAGGGATGAAACCAGTTTATGTGGCCATATTCTTTCTTCCCACCGTTGAGGGTATGCTGCAGCTCACAGTTCTAAAATGTTTTGTCAGCTTAACTGCAGAAAGTAACTCAGCCTTGCCTAGCTTCACTTAAGATTCTTTAAAAGGAATCTTTTTAAAAAACTTCCAAACCGGGTAAGTCATCAAAGATAGCTGTCAAAATAAATGTAAAGGAAAAGGTGGCCTTGTCCTTTCTGTAACATATTCTCTTATGTATAATTTGTCTTTACTCCATGAAGTATTTGGTTCACATTCCTGTACCAGAAAGGCATTTGCTAACTGCACTGTATTCAAACTAGCTTAAGTGAACAGATTCTCATCAATCAGTCATTGGGAAACACTGTATTGAATCATATACTTTAAAAAAATACATCAGGCTTTTATCAGTAATCTGATAAGCTTCTGAGAAGCTGTTATTTATTATATTCAGTGGAATATGTTATGTATACAATGTGGTGTCTTAGAGCCTTTGAAAGCCATAATCTTTCTCTCCAGAAGCTGTGAAGTGTATGGTGTGGAAATGGAAAAAGGGCTGTTTTATTCTCTGGTTCCCTAAAAATCTCCAGTGGAGATTTTTAACTTCATGTAAGTGATAGGATTACAGATTGTCTTCAAATGTATTATCTGTTTTACCAGTTCTGCACAGGCAAGTGTCATGGTTTGGGCCTAACATGACAACAAGGGACCAACCACAGGTTGAGACAGGGACAAGGAGGACAAGGACACCGATTAAGGTCATGGGCATTGTACCACTGAAGTGCTGCTCTGAAGCCCCATTAGACCCCATTGCTTGTGGTTAGTTCACTCCTCAGGAGTAGGAAAGCCTGTTCCTAAATCTCCATTCTGCTCAATTTGGACTTCGGATTTCCCTGTTCCTTCTCAACACATTTTATTTTAAATACTGTGGGGAGGATGTTTTTGACCTGTCATACTTGAACTCCTTGTGAAGTTTCCTTCTATTTCCTTTCTATGGATAGTGAAATATTAGGGAAGGATCTAGAAAATAACTCTCATGTGAGAACTGCAGCAGGGGAGATTCCCACTGGAGTGCCAGGTAATGTTGCAAAGGGAACTGAGACGTGAGTCCCTGCTCCACAGCACTGGCAAAAGTCTGTAACCTCTGCTTCTTTGTCTTGTGTGAGCAAAAGAAATGGCAACTGTCACATCAAAATTCCAACCTTCACATTTTGTCTTAAGAAGAAAAAGCAGGAAAGCTCTCACCTGGACTCTTTCCATTATCAAACATTACAAACCATCCTCAGCTTACAGCCTTTTGCTTCACCCGTACTTGATTAATTATCCCCAAGCCAGGGGACGCAAGCCCGCTCTGTCCCAAAACACTTTGTTTCTGTGGGATTTTTAGCCCAAATGCAGCACCTTTTGACTGCAGCATGATTGCATCAGATGGCTTGAGAGATAGGTCAGTAAAGGGCTGATCTGTACAAGTCCTATGTAGATAACTATTTCCTGCATAAAAAGATGCTTGAATAAAAGCTGCAAAGGAAAAAAAAAAAAAAAAAATTGTGTTAACATGGGGTATTTTCCCTTTGGTAAGAAAGGGCTGAGTTTAGCCCTTGTCTTAAATAGCTGATTCTACAAGAGGTTTCACCATTCTGCACAGAATAAAATTTTAGTTTACCTTCAGGAACAAAGCTTCTTCCTCATACCTACCTGGTTTGCTTAAGTGGTTCCCTGCATTTGCGAATGTCATCCTCAGGCTGCAAAAACTTCCAGTGAGGAACTTTGTATGGGACTCATGAGTACCTAAGAGAAGGCTATGGATTCTGGTGGACAGCTTAAGATTGACAGTCTACACAATGTACTCACATACACACATTAAAATAGGCCTTAGCAGCTTGGCTGAAAACATAGAGGAAGCCCATGTTGGAAGAGGAATTTGGGTTCAGATCACCTGAATCCTAGCTTATGTCCTGAACACCTGTGTTACCTTTTTTACTGTCAGCCATTAGATTCTGATCCATCTGACAAAGGAATTATGTACATAAATTTCACAAGACATTTAAAGCCTTTCAGCATTCCTAGATGAGGGCTGCCAAAACAGTTTGCTCCAGAGTGCATGAATGATGGTGTGTCTGTCTTATCACACCAGCTGTGGATGGCTGATCAACTCCTGGAGAGGTTCCTAGGTGCTGCTAAAACACAGTGATGCTCATCTTCCTGCTGCAGGCCTGGAAGACTGCAGCAGGGCCTACATTTTCCCAACACTGTTACAACAAGTCTTGCGAATCTCCTCTCTGGTTACGTGGCTTTAAAAGATGAAGGAAAATTTTGTCATGAAGTATCTTGTTCTCTCTTCCAAAGAAATGTAAAATTTTTTTCCTCATAGTTTTTGTGTGACATTTTCATCCTTCAGAAGCTCCTAATATTACTTTTCTACCTTAAGGAGTATTGAAAACTTGTTTGATATTTTTCCTCTCATTGCAGTATTTCAAATTTTGCTGTTAAGTTGATCTAAAACCTTTTAGCAAATGATACTTGCATCTGAAAAGGCAGACAAAAACAGTAGTTGCAGAGATATTAATTGTATCTATAAAGCATTAACTGCTGGTATGTGTAAAGTTTGTTAACTGTATAGCATAGAAGGTTTGCAAGCCTTTCTCTTTAAATTCTTTGGCTGAAAAAAACAAAAATAGTTTCAACCTCTTCAACAGGGGTTTCATCTGAAAAACTCCTAAAATAATTGTGACCTGTTACTTAGTCCCATGCTTTTCTGTGCAGGTTGGCATAGGTAGCTAAGAATACTCAAAATCTGAAAAGAAGGGCAAGGAAAAAGCAGGTTTAACAAAATACAGGAAGTGCTGATATAAGGCGTAAACTCATGTTAAAAATTGAGAGAAAAAAAATAATAATGCCAATAAAAACCCCCTGGAGTTCTATTGAAAAATTGCTGGTTTTTTGTTTGTCTTCAATGAGATTTTCTTCTCCTAGCAAATGTCAGCATTGATGCTCACAAACTCAGTTAGGAATGCAGTGCGTCATCCTGTACCCAGATGAGAAATGCTTATTGCATTTGCCTTTCTACATACTTCCCTAGGAGGATCTGAAATGAGCATTCTCAATTATCATTATGGCTGGTGCTATTTATTAGGCTCTCTACAGCTGTGTTATGCTTTTTTTTCCATTCATGTGTTCTCTTACAGTTAAAGAACTGTTTTAATTTGCTGTAAAATCGCAGTTGAGAAGAAAAAAGAAATACACAGGAACATGTCAGAGCTGCCCAGTGTAGCACTGATATCCACAATGAATATTTGGATTCCATCTTTCCATCCATACCTGTCTTCCCCTTCCCTAGGTTTCTTTTAACAAAGCAACATATTATTGTACTATAATTGTGTCTATTGGAAAAGCAAAGAACAGTACTGGAATAAAACATCTAAATATTGAAACTTGACAAATTAAACTAATTTAATAATTTTGTCAAATAACATGGGAACACCTGGAAGTTTTGTAAAAAACTTTAACATTTTTTTAAAATTATTATTATTATTAATTTTTACTGTAAAGTATCACCACTATTTCTAAAATGTCAACTCCTTTAATGTATTAATTCCTTTTGGGAACAGTGAATTCCTAAGGCAAACAGTGACCGAATTGTTAGAAATGCAACTCTGGAAACATTTCTTACAATAAACACAGTTCCCTCACCTTTTTATTGGTTTGAAGTTCCAAAAGGTTCCAGGTGTACTATTGGGAAGAAGGCAGTTGAATTACTTTTTTTTTTAACTTTTCAAAGGCATTTACCATTTTGCAAAACCACTAATAGTTAGACCTTAGATTTATCCTTATACAGCAAAGCATTTAAATCCTTACCTCAGTTTGCCTAGGCTTACATTAACACATAACTTTGCACAATAATATTAGGTCAGGATGACTGGTGTTGTTTCTTCCACTTCATTATATATGGTTTGGGGTTTACTTCAAATTAAGTAGATGGGATATAAACGTGGTGTTCAGAGCTTTTGGAGAGGCAGGACATTTTTGTTCTCTCAGCTGGGATCCCTGCAGGAAATTGCCTCTGCCCCTTTTGTCATGTAGTCACAAGGTAATCCCCCCCGTCATCAATTAAAACATAAAAATTGCAGTCTGCATTTGAAACTCAGAAATGATCAAGGACTGAACACAAATCTAAAATGAACTGATGTTTTTCTAAGATTTTTAAAAAACTTACAAATTTTAGTTTAGACTTCACTTTGCCCATAATAGCCAAAGTTATACTTCAGTCTTTCATACAAAAACCTTATTTTACTGAAAAATAAATAGCATACGATGCTTCAAGATGTATAAGAACAACCGTAACATGGGTATTTATTTTATGAAACCTCATGAGTTTTCTATCAGCTCTATTAGTCCCCTTTCTGGAATTTAAAAAAATGCAATTGGCAATTATATATTATATGGCCAAAACCATAATTAAAGATCTTTCTATCCTAAGATGTATAAATAATACCCCTTTGAAAATGCAAGCTTAATGGTACAAGAATCTGATAGCTAGAGATCAATGTATTGAAAGAAATTTGAGAGATTAACTCATTTGACAAAGGATCTAAATTCAAATGAGGACCAAGATCAAACCACTACTAAAATAATTTCCATCTAGGCAATGTGGCAGAAAAACTGGTTAAAAGCACAACTAAAAATATCTACTGTGACTCAGAGTATTTGAAAATCCACAATAAAAACTGTCAGTAAGGTGCACCTGCGACCCATTTCCTTGTTTTCATAAATACTTTATCTTCATTGTTAAGATAAACTTATTGCAATGTAGGACCTGGAAGTACAAGATGCCAGAAGTTTCAAGCCTGCTGAGAAACAGCAGGTTTCTACTGCAACAGACAAAGAAACAAGCAGAAAAACAGAGGTCCTGTTTGTATTGGTTTAAATATTGCTTAAAAATGTCGTATGGTCTGTTTATTGCCTTACAAGTGGCAGGCTTTTGTCTCTGCATCATTCAGCAAAGAAAATATGATGGAAACCAGAAATTATCAGTAGCAGCAAAAAGTGGTATGGACATTCAGGTGTTAAATTCAGAGTGGGAAAATTTATTGTGAGGGTTGTATCAAAAACATGGGTACAGCGTAAATGAAAAAAATTAAATTAAAAATAGAGTTGAACAAAGGAAATAGTTCTGTGTTTTTCAGCCTTCTTTCTAACATGGAATTGAAAAATTCCAAAATATTTAACTTTTGTAATTTTGATAATTTTTCTTAATTAGATTATTTAAAAAAAATAACCTATACATATTTTAGAGAAAAGGTAAACAGGTTCTGTAATTTCAAGATTAAAATGTGGAGGAGGGTTTTTTTTTTTCCTTTTTATCAGATAAAAGGAGACATCAGGATTTATTTTTTTTCTAAGAAATTCCCCAATATTTTTCTATTTTTTAAATTTACTTAGGTGGTTTCTTACATAATTTCTCCCAAAGGACAGAAGATTTTAATTTTTATTTAAGCTAGTAGGTAGTTGGAGAACGTGCCTGTCTAGTCATGTATTTTTCTAGTCTACCTTCAAAGAAAGCTGGACTTGAACAAGAAATTTCCAGCATCTGAGAATATTTACATTGTTTGATAGTAGCCCTGTCAGCTGTGCAACCCAGTCTTTCATTTTTTTTTGTTGTTTTACTTCCAGAAGTGCAGGGCTATTATTATGGTGCCTACACCAGATAAGCAGGGCTATGATCCTCCTGACCCCAAATCACTGGTGTGGCTCTCTGTAATATCAACAGTAAAACTTCCATCATCTTGGTGCATTGTCAATAAGCTCTCAAGGACACTTACAACCACTAGCAGTTATAGTCAACTCTTCATTCTAGGTAGTTTTTCATAAGGCTTACACAAAACATGCAAAAGGAATTCTGCCTGCTATGCCCAAGGTGAAGTTACCAAATCTCAAGGCAATTCTACCACAGTGACTCCAGGAGTGAAGTACTTAAGGGAAGCATCTGATCAGGTCGCCAGTGTCCTTCATTTTCATTAATGTATCAACAAAGTGTGCAATGCATGAACGTGTCATGGGCCTTTTAGTGCCTTTCTTGCCTTTTACCATCCTCCGTGCTTCTTAACAGTGCTTTTGCTGGTTGCTAACCCTCTGTGATGCCTGAATACAAATAGTAAAATGCAACTTCAACTACATACCTTGACCAGCTATTTTTGGTCAGCCCATATGTCATTATATAACAGCACATACACTATAGATAAAGGTCTTAGCTTAGCTAAAATAATTTTCTCCAGTGGCTTGAATTTAAATTTTGCACTTATTCTTAAACCAGCTTGGAAGTAGTTTACCTTCTGGCTTACTGCACTTTGTATTTTTCTGTCAGAGTTAGAACAGCAGAGAGCAAACGTGATGTTTAAGAAGCAACATTTCCCTTTAATTTTTTAATTTGTTTTAGTTTGCATTGTTTTATTGGGTTATTTTGCTTTTTTTTTGTTGTTTTTGGTTTTGGTTTGGTTTGTTTGTTTGTTTGTTTGTTTTTAAGTGGTGGGACCAGTTTTCTATGTGGTTAAAAACCACAATTCCCAGAGCTGATGGAAAATTGATAAAGTTATATCAAACACTGATGTGTCTTCCTTTTAAGAACATATGACATTCTCCTTAGAACAGCATCTGTGAAGTATTATTAGTTCCAGTAAGGTGTTTTTTTATTATAAAGGCCATTGAAGACCTTGGTTCTGTATTTTTTTTTACTAATGTGTTTTGCTTTATAAAAACACATGGAAATTCCACAGAAGGAAAGTTTTTAATTAGTTCCAAAGAAAACTTGCAGTTGCTTTTTTTGCCTATTGGTATATTGCCTGTTGTTTACTCAAGGTTCCTCTTTTTATGATTATTATATCTTGATTTGTGTTAGTTTTTACAGTAATAAGATGTATGATTTGTGTGAAATCATAGATTATCTCAGTATGCTTCAAGTCTTCATACTGATTTACAGAAGACAACCAATGGCTCAATCACAAATGCATACCCCTGGCCCAGCTCTGCTGACTAGCACAGACCTCGCCCAATCTTCCCTTGTAAACAACAACGTTATGACTTGTTTGACATTACTGAGGGAAATCAAGGGACCATATTAGATTAAATATTGATCCCAAAGTAGTATGCTGTACTTCTCTCTTCTTTTTAATAGCAGCACTAATAGCACTCTGCTCTCACTTCTGCTCTCCGAGAGACAGATGCTTCCGGCAGCTTCCTGATGCAGAGTGCTCCATATACACACTTTTTCCCACATTAAAAATCTCATCTTCTCCATTTATTTAGAGTTTTTTAATGTTTACTGCAACTCGCAAGCCCTACAATAATTAAATAACGGAGAAGTTATGATTTTCTATTTTACAGGGGCACTACTTCTGTAATGTTGAAAGAAGGCTGGAACTGATCTAGGATTTATTTTACTATTGAAAAAGAAAATAAGAAAATATTCCTGAAGCATTTAATACATTTACATAGTAATTTAAGCCTGTGACTGTGTTCATAACACATTGCTCAATTATTGTTATCTTTGAAAACAAAGCAAATTAATCTCACATACACAAATCTGCATAACGTGTGACAGGAATGCATGAGCTGAGGTAGTTTCCTAAACACTACTGAGAACATCACCCACACAAGCTTAAAATAATGTGTTCCCCTCCAAGCCGCAAAATACCTGGCAGAACTCTCAGTTAAAGAAGTCAGGGATGAATATTTAAATTTCAATATCTAAGGAAAAACCAACTTCAAAGCCCACAGAGGGCAGTAAAAGGAAGATTACTGCAGACTGACTGGGGAAAAAACATTGATTACAGTGGAGAAAATGTCTGCATAGAATATGGCCAACAAATTTGGAATGCTGGAAATGCTGAACTAACTGTAAGTAAACACATGCTCTGTATTCTCCCTGGGTTACTATACAAGGGTATTTTCCTTTTACATTAATAAGGAATTAATATTAAAAGCATAGTTTTAAATTCAGCTACATTTTTAATTGCTTCTCTTAACAATTCTATTTCTTACATAAAAACCCTTTTCTAAAGAAAGAATGGAGACTCATCCGTGGGCAACACTCCCATTTTCTGTGTAGCAATGGCAGGACAAACCCCTGCTGCTTCGCTCTGATCGAACTCCTCTAACAGGAGGCTGTAGAAAATAGGTGGATTGTCATCTGTATCCTCTCATGGAGCAAACACTGCTGCTCAGTTTGCCACTGCCACAGACAGACCTGTTAGCAGCAGAATGGCCATTTGATATGGTCAGGGAAGAAGAAGGGATACCAGAAAGATAATGGATTTCAGGAGGATGGATATACATGGGTTTCAAACCACTCATGTCCACTGGTTATTTCTGGAGTGCATGATGGCAGATCCCCTTGGGTGGTAAATGGAGTGGATACTCAAGAGTGACAATCATCAGTTATCAAGGACTGTGGCATGTGGTTAGGGTCTACTTTAGGAATCTTCCAAATGTCCCTAGCAAGATATCTATATATTCAGGAGTTACATGGGAGATAGGATTTTGGCCATTTTGAATTCCAGCATGGGGAAAGCTATTTATCCCAAACCTCCGAAGGCCTTTGCCAGTCATGCTTAATGAATATGAATAGTGAAATGGGGATTTTTCATATCCTGGTTTACCAAATGTAAGGAGGCTTTTTGCTGCATTACTCTTAAATTCAAAATAACACAGCAGTATACCATTAGCTACCTCTAGAGTTAATAGTGATCATACTTGTTGAATGCATGGATATGATCCATCCTGGGGATCCCACACAGTGCAATATACAACAACTGAATTTATCATAGGTATTATCTAGCCCAGTATTCTGTCTCCAGCAGTGATAGGAGAAGACACTATTTGGAGACAGTATATAAGCCTAAACTTCTTGTAGCCTGTTCACCTAATACTGTCCTAGAACCCACAGCTCTTGGATTCCAGATACTGAAGGCAATTCCCAGCCTTTCCTTTTACTCTTTATGCATCTCTTGCCAATGGATTTTGACAACTCTTTTTTGAACCTGCTGATGAGGTGTCATGGTTTAACCTCAGCTGGCAACTAAGCCCCACACAGTCAGTCACTCTCTCCCCCTGTTGGGGTTCTGTGGGAGCTGGTCCCTTTCTGATCCCTATTCCATGCTTACCTCCATAGCAGGAGGCCCTTAAATGCTCATTTTCCTCCACTCCAACCACCTTCCTAGAACATTTTTTCTATTTTAGTTCCCTGATTTGTTTTAAAATTCATTGGACTTATGCTCCCTGGCCCCCACAATGTCTCAAACATTTCCGTAAACCTTGGAACTAATTGGATGTGGGTTTTGAAAATAATGATAGAGATACATCATAATAATCTAATACACATTTTTAATGAGTATTTCAGACACTAAGTATTTTTCTCCTAATCTTTCAGTTTGGGCTCATTTTCTTCATCTTTCTCTAACAATTGTTTCTGAAGGAGTTTAATTTCAGGGTCAATGTAAATCAATGGAAAGCAGTTGGGAAAAAATAAAGATATTTTTGCTAATAGGCCTGAGATAGTATTGAGCAAAAATTAGGATGCCGTTATGCACTATGAAGTCCCAGCAATCTGGTTTTATTTTGTGCTTCTTAACTGTAACCAAAAAGCAGTGAATTGGATGGTATCTTCTAGTAAAATTGTTCCTCTTCCCTTGAGCACAGCTGGACACACACTGATCATGCCACCCATTCTGCTGCTCCGAAGAACATCTCCCATTTGGGCCCCAGCCCCATAGCTGGATTCTCTCTATGCACATCTCTTCATTCTCTGTACCTAGAAATATGACCTTTGGTTTGGTGCCCTCCCCCTGTAGTGTTTAGTTTAAAAAGATATACAAGAAATGGTCACATAAAGGATCATAAACCATGAGGAAATAACCTTTACCTTTTATTTACATCTTTACTAAAACTTCCAAGTTATGCCCCTTGGAAATTAGTTTTGCCATGTAAGAAATAAAAAAAAAAAAAAAGAAAAAAAGAAAGAAAAGAAAAATATTCTTTAAAAAATCATCTAAATAATCAATGCATATGCTACCTACCACACAGGAAGATTATGCACTTGACTACTGCAATGTTACTTAGGGCAGTGAACATGAAAGGTAACAGTGCTGGAATGTAGCTTTGAGTTACACCAGGAGAGGGTAGAGAAGAGAGAATCTGAACACTGTTATCAGGGAGAAGAGTAAAATAACAATGAGAGGAGAAAACTGAGAGGACTGAGGTGAAAGTCTGAGAGCCAGAACCAACTGCTGGTATGTCACAGCCTCAGATCATCAGCACTGTGATATCATAGGAGATACCTTTGACAAAGATTTTACTAGAGCCTTCCCAAGTGATATGAAGAGAAATTGGTAGAGTGCTGTGCTATTAATGGAGACCAAAGCTGCATGTCTTCTGCGTGCTGAGGAATTGTTCCTCTTCTGTCGTCTGATAGGGGCACAGCAGCATAGCAGATATTTAAATCTTTGTTACTGTGTAGGAAAAAATGCAACTCTATGGATTTTTCTGCTGAGCAAAACTGGAAGGAGAAAGGAATAGCATCCAGGTTCAGCTGGGTGTCTACCTCTAAATAATGTGTAGTTCATTGGTTGACACAGCAGATGCTGCCACCACTTACTTGCTAATGTCCAGTTTGGTAATTTGCATCTGGTGTCTTTTGAATGCAGGAATTAGGAAAACTTGCTATGCCAGGCAAATTTTTTATAATTTAATGCAACTTACAATCGCATGAATTGGGTAAGAAAAATCATGTGTGTCTATCTCTCCTTGTGAAGCAGCTATATTTGACAAGTTCTGAAGAGATTCTTCAAAGACAAAGAAAGATGTGAGTCTCAAAATATAGCTACCCCTGAAGAGACTAGTAATGCAGACTTAAAACAAACCCAACGTGTTTTCACCATCATTTTAAAAGTCATTTGTTCCCATGATGGACAGTATTCTGCACTCCCTAGACAGTAAGAATTCCTAGTTGGAAGCTTCTCCCCTGAGACTCAGGACATCTTTTGGTCTCCTGATTTTTCTAGAGCTGTATGCTGGTGAAGGTGCAAACTGTTCTAGCAAATTCTCCAGAGGCTGCCTACTGCTCCTGCAGAGCTCCAGCTGCAGCCAGACATACATTAGCCCTCTGTTATCCCAAATCTGAGGCTGCACTCAGAAAACTGCCTTTTGTATTTCCCCTGCTGTCTATCTCAAGATAAATAGCTCCAGGTGAAAGTATTATATAATTTTTTCATTACTTTGTACAGTTATGCATGCTGCATAATTTACAACCTCTTATAATACATAGTGTGAAGGCTGCTGTTAGACATGGATTGCAGAATATAGTGTATTTCATGGCTTACAGAGAACCTAGAATGAAGAGACAATTAGTGAACATGATTCATTCCCTTTTTAATACTATAATCTTTGTGACATCATCTTTTGGTTCTTGAAGAACTGCAGAAGAGTTGCCTACATAATCTTGTCTAATAATCTACCCCAGTGTATGTCAGTCTGCGAGGAAAATTGCTTCCTTGCTCTCACTATATTTGACATTACTGACAAGTAATGCTTCCTTTCCTGATTATACTCACCTACGTGTAACTGAGCCTTTTTTTTCTGCAGTAGTTTTTGCTGAAGGCTGTGTTAGAGTCCAGATTAAGATAAACTTCCAGTGGTCTCATGTCTAATGAAATAAAGGAAACTTTTTTTAACAAGGTAATCTTGACTATGCATACTGTTGTACGTGATGTCGTCAGAGCAGCGAGTTACCGTTACGCACGTGTTGTCCGATACTCTTTTCTGAGCGAGAATTTATTTGGTATTCCTACTGTAAATATGCTTCTTGTGCAGCAGCAATTTTCTGTATCTCTAAAAACAACTGAGCAAAAAGTCTGAATCCCGGATAGGGTAGTATAATTTTAGGCTTTGTAGTATGTTTATAAACCTAAACCAAGGTGGCGTTGTCATGTTTATTCTTACGGGTATTTTAGGAAGACAGGGAATCATAAGCCACGCCTTAAAAACCACCTCAGAAACAAATACTTTGGGGGCTTTTTAATTTCTAACAATTATCTACAGCTCTTTATTATCTACAGCTCTTCATTTGAAACACAGTAGTGTTTGTGAAAGTGGAGTGATCATGTAATCTATCTTGCCAAATAGATCTCCCAGTCTATAAAATCATATTTAGGGAAATGTTTCGTAAGCTCTTTGCCTTGGACCTGTCACCTGACTGCTCTGGGCTGCACTGGAGAGCTAGGGTGAGTTTGTCTCTCCCCAAACCTCGTCCACAAAACCCAACACTTCGGAACAGGAAGGACATGTCATCCGAGAAACACGGCATAAAAACTCCTCTTGGCATCGTCTCCTACAGTTTTCAGACCTGATTTCTGACCTGATTTTCTTCCTGAGGGGGGGATGAGGGGTGGTTGAGGCGGCCCTGAGGTAAATAGCCCGACCCTGAGGTACGCTGCCCAGCCCAGCGCTGGGGCCAGAGGACGGCAGAGCCCAGCCCCCAGCCCATCAGAGGCTCCCCAGAGCCCCCCCGGAGCCGCCCCGCGCACTGCGCTCTCCGGCTGGCTCGGGAGGGAGTAGCCGCAGAGGAGCGCACCGCAGGGCTCCTGCTTCCACGGCGCCGGCAGGACTCGGGCGGATAGCGCCCAGTTCCAGGGCCTCTTCTCCGACACGGCGGGGAGGACCCGCACGGCGGGAGGTCACCCCCAGCCCCGGGGAGCCGCCCCCTGCCCCGGGCCGCGAGAAGCGAAGCCATCCCCACCCCTTTAAGCTCCAGCTGTTCTTTCCGCGGCGCCTATTTTTAGCTCATCCTCTTGGTAGCATCCAGCTCTGCCCCCTATTTCTCCGTGTTTTCCCCGCTTCCCCCCCTCCCCGGTGGTAGGTTCCGCACGGCGGCGGGGGGACTGAGCATGTCTGAACGCGCTCGGCAGTGGCCGCCGCGCCGGGGCTGCGCTCGCGCGCCGCGCTCGGAGGGCGGGAAGGAGGGCGCGCGGCCGGGGGCCGCGTGAGGGAGGCGTGTAGTGCCGCCGCTGCTGCGCGGCACTGGCCGCCGCCACTCGCAAGTAAGTTTCTCCGCGGGCCCGGGGCTCGGCGGGCGGAGGGAGCAGAGCAGCGGGTGCCGCGGCGCCGGCGGGAGGTAGTGGAGCGGGTCAGGGCAGCGGGGCCGGGCGGGTGGAGGGGGGCAGCGGCGCCGCCTCCCTGCGCAGGTACTTCCCTGGGCAGGGTCTCGTTGTTCGGCGACCCCCTGCCCCTGGGGGCTGGCGTCGGGCGGGACGCGCCCCTGCGCGCCCGGCCGCCTCGCTCCGCGTAGTCGCTGTAACTTCTCGTCTGCCCGCGGCCCGGCCCCGTCGCCCCGGGGGGGGCAGCGGCCCGACACGCCTTGTGGGGTCCTGCCGCCTCGAGCCGCAGCCTGCGGGCTGGGCCGCGGTGGGTCCGCGTTGCGCGGGCTGGCGGTGGGTGAGTGCGTCCCCTCAGGTGCGGGCGACGGTCCCGCGGGCGCGCTGTCCCCGCCGTCGGGAGAGCCGGTCCGCTCTGAGTGCGGTCCGCGGTTGCGATCGGCGCAGAAGGAAGGGGGAGGATGCGCTCACCCTGCGAGGAGGGCGCGGTACGAAAATACCGAGCAAGGAACCCGTACAGCCAGTGCATCATCAGAATTAGCGAGGCTGTGGCGTCCAAAGGAGTTTCTGCTTTAGCAGATGGTACCGTAGGAAAGTGTTTGCGGAGAGAAACTATAACGGCACACGCTTTTGCTCCCTCGTGTGACAATTTATTCAGGGTGTTAGTTTAGTAGGGGTGCAAGGATTTTAACTTACCTGTCAGTAGCAACCAAATACTAAACTATGCCCCGAGGCTTTTTCCCTCTGAAAATGGGGTTTCGTTATTAATTTTAAAAATGCTTATTCTGTCGTTGTTCCCTCCACATGTAAAGTCGGTTTGAACAGTGTTTGTTACTGATACGATGGAGTGTAAAGTTCTGCACTTGATGTTGAAAACAATATGTTTTAGTTAATTTCTTTTTATGTGCTCTGAAATGAGGAAAGGTTTTGGAAAGTGCTTCCCTATTCAGTGGAGGCTTGTTGCTTTTTGCAAAGTTGTATTAAGACAGCCATTTAATTAAAATGATAAGTTAATAAGGGAAGGGGAATTTGAGGAGCTTTCTGTGAAGCTAAACATCACTTAAGAAAATTCTGTTGCTTATCATGTCACTGGTGAAAGAATTCGACTAAGAGAGGGGCAGTAAAGGTGCTCTTGGTGGACAGTCTGTCATAATTCTCCTTCGACCATTCCAGTAGGTGTTCTCACTTTAATTACCTGTCTTTTAGGCATTACATGTCTTACAGGCATTATTATGTTTGCACATTGACTTAGATTTGGTGGAGTACTCGGAGATGACTATTTGTATAAGCTTAAATGTCTGCATTTTAAGTCTCATCAAAATGTAGACATATTTTAAAGTAGTTAAAGACCCAGAACTTGCCATTCCTACTGTGTATATCTTGATTCTGTTAATTAGTGTTATTGCAGTGGAGACAGGAAGACTGCTGTGTGATTGTTTCCGTGCCTCTGCAACTCTTCTTCTCTCCCAGATGAAACAACCCCCCTCCAATAAGGCACCCGACCTCCCCCAAACAGTAGCAATTGATCTGTGGATTTCTGAAAGCTAGTCTGTGTGTGATTGAGATCTGACTTGTGCGTGAATAAACTGCTGTCCTGTCAGTTCCATTTTTATGAGTATACAATAATGGGGAAAAAATGAATTCTTGAGTAGATGCCTTTTGCCTGCTGCACCATAAGAGAATGCAGCAGGAAAGAACAGCTTGTGTTACCTGTATTGACAGCATAGTAAAAAATGAAGGGATTTTTTTGTGCATGGTAACCTGCCATTTTTCTCCTGTAATTAAATTTGAGCTGGAATAATACCAGGTATTGAAAAAAAATAAGATTATTCAAAATAACAGAAGCCTTCAAAGTCTGTGTTAAAAATGCATTTCCTTATGCTCTTCGAGTAATAATTTATTTATTTGTGTTGCATTTTACTCTTATGACATTTTAATACTTATTATAGTTCCAGAGCTCATACAGATTAATAGAATTATTTCAGCATCCTAACCAAATTACCATTGTTTGATAGTCAAAGCATATGCTGATAGAGCATATAAGCACATGCTTAAAGTATGTGCTGTCCTATAATTCCTGTAGAGTCTCAGTTGATTCCTTGTTTATGTTCAAGTTTGAGCTCAATTACCAGAAATCAGAAAATTATTTGAGTGGCAGTGGGGTTACATATTATTATTAAGTGTTTGGGAACATCTAGTTAGCAGCTGCGGTGTTTGCACAGGGTCATTTTTCTCTTCAGGCAGAAAAAAGTAACTAATCTTCTTTCTCATCTTCATGCATGTCTTGCCTTGAAATTTCTTTAATTCTCCATTATTTGCTTAGTCTAGGAAATATCTTCTATGGTTTTCCTTTTTTAATAAAGTGTGTCATCTCACATTATAGGAAATCATATGTACTCGTCCCCCTAGGACTTTAGGGAATAACAGAACTATGGGAAGAGATGTAAAAATACTTTAAATTGAAGTAAATTTTTTTTATTTAAACACTCCCCTCCTCCCCACCCCCCCTCAAGTCCCCAAACTCTGTTAGTAATGCCCTCATAAATTTTCACAGGGAAGTGATTATTTCCTAAGGCTGATACCTGAAGGCAATAGTCGAGGATTGCCAGCATTACCTATCAGCTGTTAATTCACAGGAAGGTCTCTTATGATTTGTTTTTGTTGATGAGCTACTGTAACTTATTTCTTCTTCATCCTTTAGTGAGCTGCTGTTTCTTAAGTTACTATAGCAGAAACATTAAATTAAGTATATTTTGAAACACATGGGAAATTACAACAGAGAAGCAAACAGTTACTGCTGACAAGCATGGTTGGGTGTCAGGTCAGCAACAGATGATACATGTTCCTGAGTGGGTTCACTCAGGAGATACCGATGCTTTTGTTTAATGGAGCCATTTACTTAAATTTAGCATGGCTTTCTTGTCTACCGCAGCAGGTACTTGCCAAGGTAGGGTGTCTGCCTTTGGTGTGTGAACTGTTGCCATCAGAGGCAGAAGGAGCAGTTTGGGATAGGCAAAGAATTGCTCATGTTCCAAAACTTTTGGAGAAGACCTTCAAGTGTCTGAAAAAACCACTGCTATCTTTATTTCATCGGTGGTGGTTTGTGCCAGGAACAGATGCTTGCATGGTGTACTGCAGCAGTGAGCTGTAAATTACCCTTTATTCTAGCATCTGCTCCTACCAGTTTTGTTGAAGATTAGACATAGATATGGAAAAGGTATCTCCTATATATCTCATGGTACATTATGGATATGTCATATAGTTCCTGAGACAGGAAGTTACTTGATCAGAGATGAAAATCTTTCAGATTGTGCTGAGGCCTCTGTCACAGAGAGAGCTTATCTATGGCTGCAGCAGTACAATTAGTGAGTTCCTCCTGTACGTAAAGTCACTGTCTGTATCTCTCAATTGCACATTGATGACCTCCTGTTCCTGCTTTCTTACATTGCCTTAGCAAAACAGACATAGAAGGAGTGTTTGCTATTTTTTGTTACCTGACTGCCTGTAATAGGGTTTGGAGAGGAAGAAAAAGTCAGGGAGAGAATTTGTGTGAATTCCTCCTAAAATAGCTCAAGGCCATGAAAGTTATATACCAGTCTCTATTTTCTTTTTGCTGGACCCAGTTGGTTTTGGGCTTGGACTGGTAAGTCTAAGCCAATTTATATATTTATGGTAGGCTTCTATGACCCCTTTGTTTTATATGATAGGGGACTTTTTTCACACCACCACTACCCCTTCTTTCTGCCTGCCCCCCTCCCCCCAACATCAGAGGTGAAGTAACAAAGTACTTACTCAGCAGTAATAGTTAATCAACATTGGCAGCTTGACTAACTGATTTGAAAAGGAGAGTTAAAATTAAAACTTGTGACTTAAAACTTATGAAGGGACAAGGGGATTCCCCTAGCACAGCCATGGACATCATAAAACCAGAGGGACATATGCAGTGACTTCCCATATAATAGAAACTGGTGGATTCTGTTGAGCAAAGTCTTGGTTGATGAGACTTACCACTTAGAAAAAAGGTTACTATTAATTTAAAAATATGAAGTAAACCCCTCTTGACACTTGTGAATGCTTCCAAATCCATTGTGAGCTTCCCAGTCATTAATTAACCTAAGTGTTTGCTATTAATATCTTAGTTTCAGCTTGGCATTGTTTTTCTTCAACTTCCAGCTATCTGCCTGTTCAAAGAGCTACATATTTTTTTCCATGAAAGTACATACAGATCAATGGAGACCTGTTGCTAAGACTGAGCTTATCAAATACTTTGCTGTTCATCTATTTTCAGTCCTGTTTCATTTTTGAAACTAGTCAGTTACTCTGTTTTCTGTCACTTGGAAGTTATACCTACTGCATCCTGAATGCAAATACATTTCCTGCATGTGCAGTATCTTCACACACAAATGAAATTATTGGGGCAAAAAAAGCCAGTGCCTTAATAGGAGGGAAAGAACATAAAGAAATCTTTAATGGTGAAGTTGTTTAATTTTTTGCTAGTAAATCTATCAGTGATACACAGAGAAAGATGGATGAAAGAGGAAATTTTGAGCACTGACAAAGTGTTAAGCAGAGCTTAAGCCGATGTTAGCAGAAGGAAGACTGTTTTGTGTGGAAGGACAGGAACGAGTAAGATCCATTGTTATAGTTTACATATTCTTCAGTAATCAGTGTCCAAAGGGGGCATACCCCTTGTGTCCCTGTGAAAGCACAGTTAATATCTGTGCAACCATGGACATACAGTGTTTCTTACTGAGCATATAAGCAAAGCTGTAGCAGTTCTGTATCAGACTCAAGGGAGCAAATTTACAGGGATACCTCTGGAAGACAAAGTATTGCTTCTTGGTTTGTACCTTGTTTGTTTGATAATACTATTTGTGCATGCTTTGGTTTTGGAAGGTGTTGGAGTCATTGGGACAGTATACTAGGAACCATTTTGTCTGTCATCAGTGGGTGATCTCACCCATTAAACCACCAAATTTGAAGGAAAAAAAAAAAGTGCTGTGTGAACACAAGAGTGTGTTGATGTGCTTTTTATTTCTAGACCGTCTAGGTATACAAGTCCTGTTCATTTTACTCTGAATTTGAGATGTGGAAAGAGGAAAAGAGTGATCATTTATCTCCTTTTCTCCTTTGTATGAAATGCTTTTGGGATGTATAGATGTGAAACAGATTCGTAGGTAAAACATAATTCACTGAAGTGCTGCTTTGGTACTATAGTCAGAACTCTTTCCCCCTAGGCGTGACAACCAGATTCCACGGAGACGCCTTCTAAAATAACAGCCAATACATTATTAGTTATTCCATAATCTAACTGTGGCTGTACAAGAGCTTAGTAATCAATCACCTTCATATTTCGTAAATAATACAGGGCATAATAAAATGTTAGTATTTATAGTACTTTTAATTTTAAATTATTAATACTGGTATATTTCAGAAATTGCTATTTATATACTGTTGATGTAAACCTAATCTATTCAGTCATCTGAATCTCTGGCACTTGAACTCCAAGTTGTCTTATGCTTTTTGTTGCACTGAAAAGCCAGGACATGAATGTTGTTGATATAGGCACATTCCAATATAATTAATTATTATTGCAGCTTCTGTATCTTCTGAAAGAGAATCTATAACAGCTTTTAAATTCCCTTTAGAGAAGGAAACAGCTCTTATCCAGGACTACAAACAGCAATTACAAGGAACACAGATACAATGGGAAAGAAAATATATTTGTTTCTTCTGGCCTTAATTTTCCTTTGGTATCTTATCATTAGTCTCTCTGGGTTTTCAATAATTTTTCTCTGGGATTATGACTATATATTAATTTTTCTTCTTTTTGCTAGAGTTAATACAAACACTGACTGCAGTGAAATGTTATGGCCATAAGACTAATGCTAATTAATGGTTAGTCAAACTCACTTCTAGATGAAACCTCGAGCCCCTTGGGGTACTTTCTGCCTGAATATTTTTAAAAAATTGCTCTGATTTTAAGTGTGGTCTTAAACCACTGAAAGAAGTCCCACTCCTGCCTTCTGTTGCCTTTAGTATATCACCATGGCAAAAATAAATTGTATCTTTCTTTGCATTCATTTTCCATATGCCAGAAAGGATGATATTAGCAGGAATTAACTGGTTCACGTGGAACACTTGACTGTGAAATTTTTTCCATATGCAAACTGTCATACCTACTTTTTTTCCCCTTATTTTTTTCACTAAGGTCTACCTCACCTGAAAGCTTGTAACCCAAATTTCTGCTGTACTGAGAAGTTTTACCTGAAGCAGTGAAGGACTTAGACACTTCTAGAATGGAAACAGTGGAATAGCTGTGTGTAAGAAATCGTGAGGCAAGTTTTGAAGTGGAACCAACATTTATAAAAGCTTCACTGCTCAACTGATTTTTCTATTTAGTACTTCCCAGTGTCTTCCTGTATGTTGTGTAATCCCAGTGTAAGCTCTCTACAGTGGAGCGTGTGTGTATTTGCTTGTTTTAGAGGGCCAGCTGTTTTTGCGGAGTTAGTGTGTGTTTTATGTTTATCTTCAAATTAAACTGTTAATACAGATTATCAAATTTGAGGACCCAAATATAAGATTTTTCTCAGGTGTCCCCTTCATAGCAGCTGCTTTACATACCTGCCCTGTGTAACCTTTCACTTGCTTTATCCTCAGGCTGTACCTGAAGCGTGGGATGTGAAGCAGTAGCAGTGTTGCTGTGCTGCATTGCATCTGAGAGTCTACCTCCAGGCACAGCTTTCCATGTGGAGTGTCCCTGTGTTCAGGGGTCCCAGAGGGCACAACTTGGTTTCAGCTGAGTCTGTGTACTCACATTTAAGTGTCAAGCAAGACTTACCCAGGATTTCCTCTTTGCCATAGACAAGAGCTGCAGAAGTAGTGATTGAAAAAAGTTGAATTTTTGGTATTTGTGTTCTTAAGGTCCTTAAATCTTTGAGGCACTGGGATGTCCCTGCAGTTTAGGTAACCTTATGAGCAAGCATCCTGATGAAGTGCTGAAGCAAAAAGAGATGTCTTTGGAGCTGGGATCTACAAGTGAGAAGGTCTTGGCTTTGGATCAGGCTAGGACTTGTATGAGCTGCCTGGACAAAATCTTAGTGTAAGTTGCAGTGAAAAGCAGAACTAGGATGAGGTTGTCAGAGGATGGTGATGGGATGGGGCTGAGGGAAGGTGGGAATGGATGGCACTGGGCAACTGAGAAGACATAGAAGTAGTGGAGTCCATGTCTTGTGAGGGTAGGCCTTTACAGAGTCCAGAAGGAATCCAAAGTTTCCAGGTCTTCCTGTTCAGTTGTAATTCAGGCAAGCCCATTATTAAGGGTATTTCACCTCGTTGTTCTGCTTCCCTACAATCCCTTAACTATTCCTCTTACTTATTATTGTAAACTTGTATTTCTGACTCTTGTGGGACTGGGTATCCAAAGTAAATGAAGACTTTTCTATTTAACTTTGGTCTCTACTTTAAGTCAGTGTGTCAAAAATGAAGACAATATTAGCTGCACAACATAGCATGATATAAGTTCATTGCTGTTGGCTAAATAGTATAATACTGTAGTGATGATCACCTTGGAGAGGGTCATGAGGAAATTAATACTTTTGCCATCCTAGCAGAGCTTAAGTCAAGTACCATAAGGCCATGGACTGAACAACTCTGATCAGGTTAGACAGTGGGTACCTTAACTGCTTACTCAGTAAATAGTGTCCTTCCTGCTCTCTGAGCATTGAAGCAGTCTTAGTGGAAAGAAATGCTGTGTGAACATCTAGCTGAAAACTGTATAAAGCTGTTTATGTATCCTCTTTGAGAACACTGTTTAGACACTTGGTGACCTTTGGTTCTTGACTTTGTGAAAATAGCAGCCACAGTACATTAGGCGTTGGTACCTACTGAAGTCCTCATCTAACTGCAGCCAACCTTCTGCATTAGGACATCTTCAAAGAAGATTGAAGTGGTTTTGGTTTTGGTGAATGTGCTACTTTTCCTTACGCTCCATGAAGGAAATAACGGCTTTATGCATCAAAGTTGTGTGACTTGTCTGCTGGAAGACTAATAGATACACATGTACATTGTTTGCAACAGCACTAGCAAAGGTCTGCAAAACGGGTGAACCTAGTGATGGTGGCAGCGGATGGAGTTGCCCAGGTGGAGAAGTTGCATGTCTGGATGGAGCTTGCAGTGTTTGGCAACAGAATGATGCAGTGATGAAATGTAAACAAAAACTATCTATGTATCTAGTTTGACACACGGAACACCATTTTGTCTCAATGCAGTTCTGTCACCATGTCCTAATCATGCTCTTAGCCAGTATTGCAGTAAGTTTGGAGTGAGTGACCTAGAGGTCAGGCTTGATCTCACTGAAGCTTTAAAGGGTAGGTATTACAAATATACTGGTGTACTGAGAAATACCCAGAAGAGATATTGTTGCTTCCCCATGTGTATTTTCTCCAAATTCCTCTACCTTCTGTTTTCCCCAGTTTTCAGAGACGTGTCCTAACACTCTAGCATGGACAGAATGCAAACTTGGTACTGCTCTTTCAGATACCATTTTATGCCTTCAGTCACTTCTAACAACTTTGGTTTCTCAGGTGTACCCAAAGGCAAAAGTTTTATAAGATGATGTGGTAATGGACAGTAGAGACCAATTCCCCAAAGGATAACTGACTGTTATCCTGTGTGACCTCCTTTGAGCAACACAAGGGAGCACTGGTTGGAGCCTGTGGGGTGTTCTTCAGCTGAAATGAATGAGATCTTGAGGAAATCTGAAAGTTGATGTTGGTAAGGAGGAAATAGTTCTAGCTTCGTGAAACATGCAGTCTCTTCTAAATTCTTAAAATAACTTTCTACTTCCTAATTTTACATCCTAGTTATCTCAGTTACAGCTCAAAATTGCGAAAGTACCTTTCCCTTTTGCTGTCTGAGTGAATCCAGGAGCAGGAAGAATAAAAATTAAAAAAAAACCTTACAAAAAAAATTTCCTATATTAATTCCACTTCCTTGTAATACCAAGTCATGATGTAGATCAGTTTTCTATTTTTAGTTTACCAAATGCACACCTCTTTAGATAGTAGAAGTCAGCTTTAATTATAAGTATCTCTTTTTTCCAAAGGTTTGTAAAATTTTCAAGGTGAATTAATTCACATTAGCTGAAATGAGCCAGGTTTATACATATGTGAGAGCAAAAGCAGTCATCGGTGTGCTTTAATGCATGTGAGTTAAGACATTTCATGTAAGTCCATGATTATTAGAAGGATTTTAAAGAATAGTTGGAAAGAAATTAAGTTAATGACTTTTTGATGGGGAAATTAATATAAATTGTGCCAACCTGCAGAAATACAGACTGAGGTGGTGTGAAGCAGTGAAGCTGGTATAAGCAACTTGTAGTTTTCCAGATGCTTGTACCTGAAATTTTATACCACAGTGCTTACACAGTGGCACCACGCAAATTTCAGTGCATCAAGCATTCAGTTTCCATGCTGGGATTGAATTACTGAAGTATGTTTGGAGTTCTGGACTGTTGCAATTTTAAACCACTAGTGTTTTGTCATGTGTCCTGTTCAGGAAGAATCCCATTCCATTTAATAAAAATTGAATTATGATAAATTAATGATTGTTACAATTTCTGGGCTACAGCACATCTGAAGCCTTCAAATTTGTTTATGCTTAAGATATGTATAACTGAGTAACTTGAATAACAATTCTCGTTGGATCTTTTAGTCTGTTCTTGGTGAGTTGCTGGTAACCATACTTCTCTAGCAGGTAAAGACAGATAAAATGATGTATTTTCTCCAGATAAACCAAACTAATCATGCACTTCTTGATCTTGGGCTAGAAACGCAACATTATTCTTGGAGGACTTCACACTATAACCTTCTAAGATGCTTTCTTCAAACACACAGCTGTTGAGCTGTACGAGGACACTTAGGTGGAATACAGTGAAGTCTCTTTCAGTCAGCTGGTAGATCATCATAGCTAAAACAAGACTACTGTCTTACTGTCTTCAACATGTGACTTCTAGATAAAGTTCATGTTCTTTTTTTAACTGTAATCTTTTGTGTTACTTTGTTTTGATATAGTCTCAAACTAGCCTCCGGATGTTGAAGTTAAGGTACTCTTATAGATCCATAAAATGTAGATATCACTTTGCGTGAACTTAAGTTTGGCTCTGTACAAATGAGCATTTGCATTTATACAACGCAATACCGAGTTCATGTGTTTGTAAGAGTCCATGACTCCTAATTATGAATCTCCACAAAGGATCTGAAGTGACCATTTGGCTCAAAACTTCTTTCCCACTCTCCTGCCCCCCTTTCCCCAACTAAATAATTTAGCCTGCCTCTTCATGCTTTTCTTTTTTAAAATCTTTAGACATTTAGTATTGCTGATATGTCACACTATTTTTTACAGTTTTGTAAAAAATGCTGATGCAAAAAAACTTGTTCCTTTGAGACTGCTAGGAGAGTGCTTAAAAATTATAGTACTTTTTGAGCCCAGTCACATAAAGCATGACTTAAGTACAGTTGCTTAAAGGTGAGCTACAAGAACAACATTTCATTCCAAGTTTAAATTAAGTTGTTAAATGATGGAGTTTGGGATGGGAGATTGCAGAGGCTGTGGCCTGGTCTGTTAAGAGCACTACTACACTGAAATTCATGCCTAAGCTAGTGGTGTTTTTCCTCCTTGCATAAGTTATCTTTGTTTGGAAGTTCTAGTTTTGATGCTTTCCTCTTAACAGATGTTTCTGTTAGAAGTCTTTACTGTGAATTTATAACCTAGACCAAATAAAACTCTACAGAGGAACAGTATTTCCTTGTTGAACCAAAGAAATGAAACCCTTCCCTGTAGGAGCTACTTCAGTAGGGTCTGAAGTCTAGAACAGAGCCGTGGGGGACTGATTTTATTTTAACATATGGAAGATGGTGGATAATTTTCCTTTAATCAGTTCTACAAATCAACAGGTGGTGAAAGATAGATTCCTCCCATGGGTTAGTGAAGGGTCAGATAGAGTTTTGCTAACAGCTTTCAGCCATGTGTGAAGAATATTCCTACCTTCTGTTCATCAATAAGGAGGTAAACATTACATGTTTATATTTATATTTAATAAATTCAAGTCCATATGTATTTTTTGTTCTCTACCTTCTGGCTAATTGGTAGCACGGAGCTAAGTTGCAGTGGACTGGACATGCATACTACCAATGTTACAAATTTGTATTCCGTGCTTTTAAACTGATCAAAAAAAAGGCTTTTTCTGATGCAGCACCACTGATTTTATGCTATTTTTTTACATGTGACTCATCCCTAAATGCTGTCCACTACAGTGGACAGATTGGGTGCAAACATATTACGGTGTGTGGAGCAGTCAGAGAACACTGGGAGAGAACTGGCTCTGTGATACAAATCCGTGAGTGCTTCAGTTGCAGGATGGGTAGGAACAAATGTCTCATGTTTGTTCTTTGCAGGGTGTCAAGCCACATGTGGGAATAAAAGTAACTTGCTTAAATTTTTACGCAGTGTTTTTTTGTTGCTCCTTTGCGAATTCAAGTAGTTCTACTATGCTTGCCAGTAAAATAAACGGATTATAAGAACAGAATAAAACCCCCTTCATTCTCTTCCAATTAATTTAATTCCTGCTAAAATCCTTTTTTTTTCGAAAGGAGTGACCTTGAAACATTGCAGTTCACAGTTCAGATCTTTGGGTTGATACTGGCTCATATGTTGAGTGACCCAGATAAAAATAAATAGTAGAATATTTTGTTTTTCAGTTGCCTATTATCTTTTTAAGGTGTTAATTTTTTCACTTTTCTATATATGCCAAAGGATGAATTTAGTATTGTGGAGACAATATCAACATTTCTAATTTGGTGGTCATAGCTCTTACTTAATGCTATCAGCACAGTCACTTTTATAGGTGCTCTGCAGGATGTATCAGCGCGGGCCGGATTTTCCTCTGTGACTCAGTAGCTGTTGTCATTACATGGATGCAGGCAACTGCCTCTCTCACTTATGACGCTGTAGTAGTGGTAGTGAGTTTTCTGTGTGAATGAAGAATCTGTAAGCCTACACCAACAATATATAAATAACTTCCGACGAGTGTTGAAATTTGATTTCAATTATTTGATAGTGATCTGTTGTTTCTGTCACAGGGTTCTGTTGTTCTTAAGCATCCCTATAAATGCTTGATTTTGCGGTGTGCTACAGATGATTTGTGCCCTTGTGCGTTGTGTTGGGATATTGGTGAAGTTGTCATCTTGGTAAGAACATACTCTGTCACTCACTCCTCCTATGCCCTGAGTCACCTTGGCTGTGCCACAGTTGAATATTGCTGAAAAAAAAAATGCCTAATGCAGGCAGCCTAAGATTATGTGGAAAATGCTTGTGTTGGTCATGATGAAATACCTGAAACAGAACAGAGGGCACCATTTATGCACAAATATAGAAAGCTTGAATTATTTATCAGAAGATGGTGAAAAACTAGTGTGGGCATCCTGCCAAGCAGAAAACCCAAATGACTTTAGCTGTAGTACAGCAAAGCAGTATGGGTTTCTAAAAAAATAGACATGGGGTTAGTTACTACACTGTATCAGTTTTACCTGAATTAAGAGGGAAGCAGCAGTGTGATTTCACATTAAGGGGATGCACAAAGCCGAACTAACAGCAGAGCCCTGTTAGGTGTTGGAGAGGCACAAGAGAGTATCTGAGTTGCCTGTTTCCTGTGTGCTGCCTGTACCTTTTGGAATGTTGATTTTCTCTGGTTCTATGTGGAGATCGCAGCTAAGAAGGGTAATGAGATAAGCCCTTTCTGGCTAAAAAAAGAAGAGAGGTGCTAAGCTTGAGGATGAAGCACACTCCTTCGGGCTTCCACCTGCAACTGCCAGAGTATGTAAAAAAATCCTTTCCTTATCAGCTAATGAGATCTAGGGAGTCCCCACACTGGTCACCTCTCGTTTTAACCTGCTGAAAACAGCCCTGTAAAGCAGGCAGGTTTCTTACGTTCATTCAGTGGTCTCTAAAAAAGTTCTGTACTGAAGTGAAAGAGATTATCTGCCCTAGTTTGGAATGAGGAATTAAGGATTTTTAAGATGCTATTTAAGTGGAAATGGACAAGTAGCAAATAAGTGATGTCTTTATTCAAGCTTTATTCAAATTCCACTCTTGTAATCCTAAGACTCAGGCTTCTAAACAGTGGACTGCCTGTCTAGTGTAATTTTAATAGCACTTGAGCAAACAGCCCTGTTATTATTGGTATGATTGTATACAAAGTGGAAGTTAATAATAAAAACTAAGGAATTACTTTTTTAAAATTTTTCATATAGAAATACGGTTCTTTTAATTTCCATAATAATAATGACTTGCAAAACCGAAAGTTGGAGCATTAAGAAGCAACTAAAATACACGTTTCTTAATAAAAAAATGAGGAAAAATGTTAAAGTCTAGGTTTTAATTAGAAAAATACTAACTATATGATTTACTTTATTAACAAAAGCATAGCTAGGTCCAATTTTGTTCTTCTGTATGGTAGTTGAGATGTCCGTTTGAGGATTCATAAATCTTAAAACTCTGCAAATGGAGTCTAATACAGGCACCATATGTTTCACTACTTCTTTCTTGTTGATTTTATGGTATTATCAACACTCACAAATAGACAATCCCAGATCCATCTAAAAATTGAAGTACTTGCCATTTCATGATGTTTTCCCATGAGGTTTCTCTCAGAGATTTTTCTTTTCGATTGCCTTTTGCTGTTATTCAATACTTCTTGTACTTTGATTTTATAATGCAGATGCCTCTGAATCCATCAAAGTTTATTTCAGTCTCTTCTCTGTTTCCATGCTGTTTTCAGTTCCAAGTAATTTTTCAGGATCGTTCTCCAAAAACATGATTGGTAAAGTGTAGTGATCTTCAGAAAGCAATATTAAGAGTTCATAGTTTTAGTCTTTTCTGAAAAATCAAAAGAATGAGACCATTTATCTTTTGAAGTTTTAGTGAAATTAAAGCATCACCAGGTAGGAATTGGGGCTTTAAGAAAATTTAAATATCATGGCATAAATTATCTTGAAAGTAAGAAAACTCTAGTATTGGTTGCATCCATAGTGGCAAAAGCAAAATGTAATGGCTTAAGAGTATGTGCAGTGCTTCTAGCTCCTGTCTTATGCCTAAACGTGTAATTGGCCAGAAAAAAAAGAAAAGAAAAGAAATATCACAATAAAAGAGCGATACTGTTGGCTACTCTCTTGGAATGCTAAGGCCAAAGCAGAGTAGAGTGTTGGTGCTGATACGTTTTTGCAGTTAGAGATCTTGGGGATGAAGCTATTCCTCAGTGAAGTTGAATTCAGTCATTGTTATGCTTGTTTTTCTACAATGCTAAATTCTTACTAATTTTTGGAAGTTCGAAAGTGCTTTGGCCTTTACTGAAGCCAGTCAGAACAGAGTGTGTTGAAGTCAAAGTTGCATGCCACAGCACAGTTTATGCAAGGCTCCATTGCTAAATTGCTGAATTAACTAGCTAATAGCTAAATTAAACCTCTGCTCTTGAATTGCCCCATGAAAGTGTCTGTCTTTTTGTCCATTGATGAGAAGTAGCTACTTGCCACATTACCTTCTTTTCTTAAAAATCAGCCTTCGCAAGCACTGTGTGTTAATTTTTCAGTCTAAGTTTGAAAGTGGAAACTTTTGCATTCATGTTTTGTAAGCAGCAATACAAGTAACTCGGTTCTATCAGTGTAACTTCTGTTTCTGTTCATTTTACAGGAAGATTAAAAGCAAAGAGTCATTCTTGGGTGTTTGGCCACAAAATTGGTAGATGTTAGAAGCATGCTGACAAGTTGAGCATTTTTCCAATGAGACATTTTACATTGTTCCTTTTTGAATTGATGTAGCCTGCTTTTGAATTTCTCCAGTTGCATTTCTTAAATTTCCTGAGATCCCAAATGGGAATCTTGTGCCTCCCTTTTTAAAGTGCTGTAGTTCTTACCCAGTTACTTGTCAGTGTGGTTCGTGTTTCCTCTCATTTGACAAAGGAAACCTGCATGCTGTTTCATTACTGAAGTGGTGAATTTTAATTGGCTATATAGTTTAATTTCTTCTCAAGAGTGACTTTATGACATCAGTTTTAATGAGTCAAGGAGCTACCTTCTGTGAAGTTGGTCTGCTTTTTTTCTTCGAGAGAAACAAATTTCTATGTGCAAAATAAGTGCTGAACTGATTTTACAGGCTTTTGTTAGGAACTGTGGTAGGGCTTTTTTCTGTTTTGTTTTAAATCCAGCTCTGGGCTTGTGATATCATGTTTCCATAGGATTTTGTTGCCTGGTTTTCAGTGAATGGGCTGGTGTTGGCATCTTGAGTCATTCATTGTACCATGTCCTTCCAACTGCTTAGGTTGAAGAATGTTTTAGGAGGAGCAAGTATTTGGGGGTGGTTAGTGCAGCCTTAAACATCCTGCTGATCTCTGTGCTGCTTCCTCTGTTCAGTTTTGGGGGGGTATAATTTTGGCTGCAAGATTTCATGCTACTTGTTATTCCTTAAGTTGAAAATTCCATCTGCATAAGGTATTAATCTGAAATGTGATTCTGGTGCAGCTTGTTATAAAGTTGTTTTGGCGTGGGACTGATTTGAGCAGTTGTTTGTTAAATAAGGAGTGACTTCTTCAGAAGTCTTTTTTACTATATTTAGATGAGACCATATACTTTTAAGAGTGTTTCATGTCCTATTTGGTATAGTCTGTGTTTTGAGCATGTTGGTGACTTTGTCTCTCAAGCATGTTTATCTTGAATGGATTAATCTATTTTCTTAATTTTTTTCTTTCACAAAGTCTAATTAAAAAAATTGCTTTGACCTAGATTTCTTGCTGATTCCTTAGATTCTGTTGCACATACTACTTAGAAGTTACAGTTTAATATGAATGGGAGGCTTTCAATTTTATTTTTTTTTTAAATTGCAGTTTAACTATCAGATGAAGTATTGTGTCAATGCGGAGTTTGAAAGTAGGCAATTTAGAGGCAGCCTTTTGTAAGCAGTTTTCCCCAATATTTAAAATTCCTGTCATATAGCAGAGGATCAGTGTGAAATATTCTTGGAGGGAATAGTTTCTTCTGCTGTTGCTAGATTAGTCTTGAGACCTTGTTTCTAATTAACAAAAAAAGCCCAGCAGCATAATTTCATATGGGGAAGAAAGCTCAGGAAAATGCATGGTTGAGATAAGGCAAAAATAGGCATTCCTCAGCAGTATCTTAGAGACAGTTTTATCAGTTGCCATTTTTAATTTTTATTTTAATTTGTAAACTGTTTAAAGAGAAGAAAATATAAGCTAAGACTATTTTTGCAGAAAGAATGATCTCTTCTTATCCCTAGCCTTTCCCTGTGTCTGGCTGCTGCAAAATACAATAATGAGTTCATATGCATATAGAAGTGAATTAAAATATATTAGTTCTAAAGATAAGCCTTATCAGAGACAAAATCTGATACTCTCTAGATTCTGTGAGTGACTTTCCCTCTTTCCTCCCAGTCTCATGGGAGATGATCCAGTGTGCTCCTGCTGAGCAAGCTTTATTTGCCAGAGATTGCTCCCCCCACATACCCACCCACCCAACCCCTGTTTGAGAGATTGCAATTTTTAGGGTTGCAGTTTCTGGGACCTCTGGGAGAAGATGTAGATCCAGACCATGCTTCTGCCACCATGGTTGCAGGTTGCATGCAGGTACCATTGCTTGCCATCTGGGCCATTTTTTGCTGTTGTAGCTCATCTTTCTAAAGATGCCAAAGTCAATATGTACTGAAATTCATTCTTTTTCCTCCTGTTCCTCCTCGCTCCTTCAGGACAAGGAATATGTGTGTTCACAAACCAGCGTGGCTTAACATTGCTAGTTTGCAATCTCTAAAGCAGGGGTAGACTGAGGGCTTAGAGTAATAATCTTCAGGTTGTTAAAAACAAAATACGTTAACTAACATTTTTCTCAAGTTCTGTTTATATGTAGATACTGAGTGTTTCATTTGTATCAGTATTTGTATTTGTATTCTGCCCCCTTAATTTTAATCTTAGTGAAAGGAAGGATGTCAGTTCTATAAACCATATTCAGAGCTGTGAAAAACAGCATTTGCTGCAAAATGGGGTTCCTGATGGAAGCAAATATGCTTCCAGATAATAGTCACTGCTTCCTGAAAGGGCAGGCCTGTGGCAATACTCTGAGGTAGGGTGACAGATGGGGCAATCCAGGCAATCTACTTGTGTCACTGCAGTTTGCTATGTATATTTAGTCCTGAGCTACTTACAATGAAAATCACCATAAAACCCCGTAAGTGGGGTATGTGCTGTGCTAAATTTAAGCATTTAAACGTGGGGGTTCTGTTCAGTGAATTCATTGCTGGACACAGGGGTTTTTAATTCTGCTTTGTGTACGTACATGTGCTGCAGGTTTCAACCTTTGGGAATCCATTTTGCCCACAGATGAGATTGCAATTGATATACTCAGATGAGTTGTGAATTCTGTATAGTTTGTTTGGCAATATTGTACACATTTTACTGTAAATTCAGGAAACTGGCAGAGAGCTCTTATTGAAATTTACAGTATTGAAAACAGGCAGCCGTTTGTAATCTTTGGATGTGAGGTTCTTCAGCTATGTCAGGATGATAAACAGGAGCTCCACATTAATCTGACTTGGTAAGGAGCTTTCAGGATCGCAAGTTAGCAGATTCATAATCTGTTTGTAAACAGATGCAGTTGTTGACCTCGTTCATCGTGGGTGTGCTTCATCACCATAGCTTTAGAAGACCAAAACACATTTTCCCCATTACCTAAATTGCACAAATAAAAATGGAAGCCAGATCTTTCTGCCATACGTTTCTCAAATAACTGCATTATCCCATAGCTGAAAACCTAGTGCTGCTTTCCTGTTCTTATTCAAGGCTTTTAATCCTTGGTGATCAGCATCCTTTAAGAATTAGAGCATCCAGTTTTTCCACTCCTGTTATTTGTGTGGGCACACAGTACACATACACTTGTGCTGCTTAGAAGCCACTGTCTGAAATAAATAGATTAATAACAAGCTGCATTTAAGGGTTCCCCTGCTGGACCTGTTGTCTTTCTATTACTTGCTGTTCTTGTTTTTATTATGCAAAATAAATTGTGTTCATCATTTAGCTGGCTAAGAAAAGATGAACGCCAAACTCTTAAATTCTATGTCTTTAAAGTGCTGAGTGTTAATTGGGTTTCTCATTAGAAACTGTCTTGAGAGGCAATAAGACTATATTGTAATTGCTTGAAAGCAAAACATTTCCAAGACTGAAGCAACATCAAGTAGTTTTGTTTTCTAATAAGGTACTTGAAAAGAATTAAAATTATTAATATTTTACATGCCACAGCAATAATATTTTTCAATCCAGTGGCTTGTGTCTTCAATTCCTCTCACAGAAAGCACTAAACAGAACTTGCTCAGTGGGAATATGTGAGACTTTTCATCCTTGGAAGTTTTCTTGCATGCCTTTTTGTTTCTGAGATTAAGCCGACTAAAAAAGTGACAGGTTGGGTAATAAAGTTTCAATTTTTTTGAGAAAATAGGGCCAGATTTCAGTTAACATTTTTTTGCTTTTTCCTAGACCTAGTTTCATGTCCTGTCAATCCTGTCTGTACTTGTGTCAGTAGTGCTCCAGTCTGTCAGTGCAGTGATGGTATTCCTGTTGCATTTGGTACAGGAAGCTGGGTGCCCGGAGGGATTTTTGTGTTTTGTGCCCATTCAGGGTATTGGCACTTGATCCCTGTATTGTAGCTGTAGAGCAAAAGTGTAATGATGACTGTGGATGTAACTGCTGCTCTGCAGCAACTTGTTTTCCTTTTACATGACCTTTTCACCTCATGATTCATAAATATCAAATCAGAAACAAGTAGCTAGTCAGTGTGCGTTATTCAGAAATGCTGGTTGCAGCCAATTCCCACCACTCATGAAGAAGTAATCCATTTGCAGTTGCTTGTTTTAAGCAAAAGTATACCTGAAGCTGACCAAACAGCAGATGACTAGATAATATCTTGACCTGAACAGATTTTAGTTGATTTTATATTAGTTGATTGGTGGAGTCTCCCACATACTTGCAGGAGCTGCTGTATTTCTTTACACTTCACAGACTCTTACTTCTTCCCAAAGAAGATGATTAGGCCCTGATACTGGTGAACATGTCACCACTGCAAAGGTGCCATGCAGCACATTGTGTACTGGCATGTTGCTTCTTGCAATTAGTGGGCAGATAGATGGTCTGTTAAGCATAATTGAGCAGCTCTATAGGAGACCAAAGCTTGTGTCTCCCACCTACTTTCAGTCTTGGCTTCATGCCTCTTGCATTCCTGACAAGCACTGACTGGGGCTTCTGCATGTGAAGCCATCAAAGAAAGGATTTTGGGTCTTGCCTTCAGGTGTTTTACTCCTTCACTGAATCTGTCCTTATTCAGTGTGGTAGAATGACAACTGCTGCTGTTTTTAATTCACACTAAACAGTAACTGGGCTCATTGGAGTGGGACTACTTAAAAAATTAGAATCAAGTCTGTAAATTGATTTTCAAAATCTGATTCAAGGGAATCTGGAAGAGATTTAATGAGAAACAGGAAAACAAGCATCTTGCAAACCACTAACTTTTTCACACACATGCACACACGTATGCATGCACTCACACACATGCACAGCACCTTAGTGTCTCTGGAAAATTTGTAGTCAGTTCCAAGCTCACTTAACGTACTCTACTGCTGCCCTCTGTTCATAGAAAAGCTTTGGATCTGAATGACCCATTTTTCTGTTTGAAATTGTTGGCTGTTAACCCTTTTGTCATCTTCTTGCTCAATTGACTCTCTAATGACTATGATTGACTGTAGTTCAGCTTCTCCAGCTACTTTAAATAAGTAAAATAGAAATTCAGTGATAATAGTGATTGATCTGTCTATTGTATAAGGAACTGGGAAACCGTTTGCAGTATGTTCAAGACCTAGGTGTTTCCTGGGTATATCCAGTTCTTGTTTTGGGGAAATAAGATCTCATAAATGGCTGAGTTCAGGAGAGATATGTAGAAGAGAGGTGAGCAAGTAATGACCCTGAGCATCCTACAGACTGAAAACTGTTTACCAGTGTTGGGGAATGACAAGAGAACCAACTCATTCTGCCTTTCTTCCCTTCTGCTGTCACTGTAAACACTCACTTCTCGCCATCTCTCTCTGAAGCAGTTTTGTGTTTTTAGGCATTATCTTGCATGTCATCGTGCTCCTACGTGCTGCTTTCCCTACTGAGAAACTATTATAGCATGGTGGACAATAAAGGCTGCCTGCCGTGATAATTGTTGGCTACCCAGGGGCAGTGACATCCGTGTAGACTTCACTTCTGAGTTGCTGACTGTGCCTCCTGGGAGATCTACATGAAAGATCTTAATAAATTGGTGCTCAGTTCTGTTACTTACTCTTAGCTTGTGAAATAAATTAAAAAATCTTAAGTAAGGAAAAAGTGCTACACTTTGTTGTGTACAAAGTAACCAACTGTCACAATTCATTTTGCCAACAGGTGAGAAGAAACTGCAAGTTAGGAGGTGTGGAGCAAAAATGTTTGTTTATTCTTCTCTGTGTAGCTTGGGAATTTTTTTTTTGTTCACCTCCCACCTCCCATTGGCTTAAAAAATGTATTTTAGTATCTGACTAGTGCATGGTTGCTCCAAGCTGCTCATAAATTCAAACTGATCAAGACTTCTCATTTATTAGACTTCGATTTCTTCTCCCAAATTAAACCCAAGAATGCTGTATTTTGCTTCTTGTAGGAAATTTTTTTCATGCATTTAGGCAATTGCAGCAGTGGTTTTATCAGTTCTTGATGAATTTGGAATTTCCAAGTATTTCTAAAGGTAAATTTGTTTCTGTTTTTGTTGTCTGATGCTTGATTGCTTGATTTTTCACTCATGTGAAAAAAGTGTATCTTGATAGATTCAAATAGGTGTGTCTCAGGGTACCCATTCCAAATGTTTTGTGGGGAATGATTGTTATTGTGGATTTGAGGCAAAGAGCTTTCCAAAGAGAAACATTAAATAAATACAGGAACATCTAACTTACAGTTCCTTCTGAAAATTTTTATTTCAATGTTGGTAATATAACTTTCTGTTGCAGTTTTTAAGAGCTAAACTGAATAAGCATGTAGTAACTTAATTCCACTGTTTTGTTTCCCTCTTACATATAAGTCCACTAGGGAGCTCCAAAAAACTCCAGAAGAATGACAGTAGCAAAAAGAAATGAGTAATAAGACATCTCAATAAGCCTGATTTGCCTAGAATTTTTTTGTGAGATTTTATTCTTCCCTCACATAATAAAGTTGGAGTCTCTGGCAGATCACTGCCCTTGTGTCAGGTTACACACTTTGGTACTAATGCACGTTATGTTTCTCTGTACCTATCCTACAGGCAACATGTTAGTATTTCAGGTTTCAACTTCAGGCATGGTCATTTGCATCTCAGAGGAAAATCTTTGATTCTGGACAATCCTGGGTTATTTCTACTGGTCATCAAGATAATGGCACATACTGCAGAGAGGACTGTGCATGTCTGTAGTAGTAACCTGTGAATACCGTGATTGACCCTTCATTTTTCCCCCACTAAGGCCACCCAAAAGATACTACCAAAACCTTCCAAACAGTAGGGTTTTTTGGGTGGGTTTTGTTGTTTGTTTGGGTTTTTTTCCTTTCATTGAGACTATAAATCCTGTACCTTTGGCAGAAAGGTGTTCTGTTGTTTTGTTTTTTTTCCTGCAGAGATTTGGTGAGGTAGTGTACCAGGACCTGCCAAAAGACAGCTCTCCAGCTCTTGTATTGTGTCTCTGAAGAGGATCAATTTCCTTGTCAGATTTTGGCTAGTAATGTAACTGTATGCAGAGCTCCTTCCCTGCTCTTTTATGATGTGAAGAATTCTGAAGAGAAACTTAGCATTTCAGAAGTGATTTCAACAAATCACAGATTGTCTGTTAAAAGTAAAATAAAACTTAATTGAACATCTTTGCATTCATCGGACCTTTTGTAATCTCTTTGCTGCTGTATAAATCTCTTTCAGCGATAGGTATTCACCACAAGGAGACACTGATGCTGTCCCAGGAGTAGGCTTGGTCTGATTCTTCACTGAGGTCACTGTATGTCTGGTACATGCTTAGTTCTGCAGAAGAGCCTTCCTTGTGCAATCCACGAGTCTTGAAGCCAATGGGTGATGTTATCTTTATGACTTAGACTTGACTTAAATTAAGACATCTTTAGTTATTCTCCCAGTCCTTCAAGATATATTTCATCAGCTCTCCTGCCTCACTGTGTCTTCAAGTAGTGAAGGTAAGGTTTTGGAGCTGCTGGCTGAAGACACAAATGGCTGTGTGCTGATAGGAGAAGGGGTGTAGGTTGCAACCCCAGCTCATGCTGGAGTTGCTACTCCATGAGCAGCCTTTGATGGCCATGCCTTTTCCATCTGTATTTCTGCTTACTGACTGCTCATCCTGCAGCAGGGGGCAAGGAGATTTACCAATACTGGAATAATTCTGTTTCTGTCAACTCCAACAGTTGTGTTTAAACAAACAAAAACCCAAAAGCCATCACCAACCACCACATTGTCTTGGACTCCCAATTACAGCCAAACGACTGAATCCATATGAACAGGTTTTGTGACCTTTGGTACCGAGTCCATTTCCACAGCATTTAAACACATAACTAATTATAAATAAGGGAAAAGTGCTTCTCTGCCCTTCAAAGAATCCCTGCCAGTAAATCCCTCCCAGTAAATCAACCAGGCCTGCTCTTTCTCCAAGACTGGAACACTAAAATGCATGACAGCAAACCTTCTGTCTCCCATCATAACAAGAAGCACACAATTTCCAGTGTGTTATAAAAACATTGGTTACACAGGCTAGTCTTTACATACAGCTAGGAGTCAGACAAGACTAGTTGTTGCCATACGATGAGTAAACGGGTAAAAATGCAAAGGTTTAGGGACACATTAACTGCATATCCAAGCTACAGCATTAATGCTCTCAATTCATAGGAGTGTTGTTACATGAATGTGTTGGTTTGGCACCGAGTTGGCAGTCTCTCGATTCACCCCTCCCCCCCTCACACAACGTGGGAAAGAGGGAGAAAAATGAGAAAGAGAGACTCTCTGGGTTGAAAAGTGAAACAGATTGATTTTAATTATTGGTGACAAGGGAATATATATTTGCAAAGGGATGTGCAACACCCGATCCCCTCCCTCCTCCCCCAGCGACTCTCACAGCAACTCTTCTCCCTGGTGACTCCAGCTGAAGGGGGGAGTGTCCGGGCGCACGGACGGGGCCCTCGGGTGTCGGCTGGGAAGAAAAATGGAAAAAAGAGAGAGAGCCAAAGAGAGGGTGATAGAAGCGACAGTAAGCAGGAAAGTGAGAAAAAGGAAAATGGGAGGCTTGACTTCCATGATATATTAGCCTATACTGAAAGCCAAATAGAGCAAAAATTATGAGAAGGGAATATTCTGATTTGCTGATCCTGCCTTCAGTCTAATCTGCTCCCCTGTAGGGGGGGAGGCTGCAGACAGTCAGAAGTGACCTTGGTTATTATCAGTCCACTGGCACTGCTAAAAAGTTGACTGAAAGGAAGAAAAAAAATCAGCAAAGAGCTTGCTCAAACCAAAACAATGAAATTGTTCAAAATCATGGCTCATAAGTGTAAAATAACAGAACAATTCAGTTCTGAGGGGATCTTTGGCACGTGCCTCCTCTAACGCCTTGCTCAAAGCAGGGCCAACTTTTAAGATAGATCTCACTCAGGACAAAGCAGAGCCTTTTCCTGTCAGCTCTCATATATCCCCAAGGAAGGACATGGCCAGCAGGTCAAGACTAGTCATGATTTCCCTCTATTCGGCACCAGTGGGACTGTATCAGAGTACTAGGGCCAGAACTTTGGGCTCCCCCGAGCAAGAAACTGGAGCCAGAAGAACTGTTCCTCCAAACAGTAGCAATTGCTTTCCTTCAACAGCAGTACCAAATCAAATCAGTATCAATTTCTGAGCCATCTAGTAGAGACTCTAGCCTTTTTTGCCATGCCATTTGAAAAATACTGTCCCTTAAGGTCCTGGGGAATAATTAAATTTGGAGGACAGAGGTGTACTTGCCATTTCTGATAGTCAGTTTCTGGTTGTCACCTTCCAAAATTTGATTTTTCTATTAAATTTACATTCCAAACAGAGCCATTGAATTAATAGCTGGTGCTTTGAAACAAGTATACCTCTTGCCTTCCAAATTGACTTTTACTCCCAAATCCTGACCAAATTGATATGCTTAGAGCTTCCTGGATGCACCTTTCAAATCCATTAATTCTTTCTATAAAAATGCAGCAAGGGGACATACAATCTGTTTCAGTGTAATAGGCCCTTTTCAAATGCCACAGAGAATAACTTGCACCTGTCTCAAGGGGATTTTCGTAGACATCACAGGAAACAAGGCAGCCTTAAGCGATGCCCTTGCCAACATGTACTGCATGTTTATTCATTTCTGTAGACCTTGAAACTTCTGCTACGTGGTCCATGTAATGTATGTACATTGGTCCCTGCTTCTTTCTCAGCACACTAACACTCAGGAACTCCCAGAATGAAAGAGCCGCGTGTACCAATTCCCATGGGCTCTTATCGGTCCTTTGCATTGGCCACAACACCCATCTCAGCCTGGCATTTCAGCGTCCCGCGGTGAGAAGGGTCCCACGCACCCGCACCCCCAGCAGCTCCAGACACGCAGCACCAAGGACAGCGCCCCGCAGGTCAGGATGGCCGAGCGGTCTAAGGCGCTGCGTTCAGGTCGCAGTCTCCCCTGGAGGCGTGGGTTCGAATCCCACTCCTGACACTTCCTTTTGGGGCTGCCCCTGGCCCCTCACCACCGCTGCTCCGCAGGGTTCGGCTCCGGGCCCCTTCCCTGCGGTGCAATGAGCAGCCGGCGGGTGCAGCACTTGGGGCACCAGCACCAGCTTGGCCGGGGAGACCAAGCTGGGAGGTGCTGCTGCTTCTCCTGCGGGACAAAAAAAGCCCTTGGGCAGGGACCCCGTTGGGCTGGGACATCTAACAACGCGGCCAGAAGCTGGACTGGGCACCTGGGCTGGACTGACAGCAGGCACAAGTGCAAAGGGAGAGCAGAGTCTGGGGAGCAGCCCTGCAGAGGCATCTGGGGGTGCTGGATGGCAGCAGGTTCAGGAGGAGCCCCCGGGGAGCCACGGGGCAAACTGCACCCTGGGGCATCAAACACAGCATCCCCTGCCCCTCCAAAGAGGTGACTGTCCCACTGTGTTTACTGTTGGTGCAGCCTCACCTTGAGCACTGTGTGCAGGTCTGGGCCCCACAGTTTAAGAAGGATGTGAAGGTCCTCAAATGCCTCCAGAAGAGGCAGCAAAGCTGGTGTACAGGGCTGGAGGGAATGTCCTATGGGGAGCTCCTGAGGACTTTGGGCTTGTCTAGTGTGGAGACAAGGAGGCTGAGGGCAGACCTGAAGGCCCTCTACAGCTTCCTGAGGAGGGGAAGGGAGAGGGAGGTGCTGGTCTCTTCTCCCTGGTATCCAGTGACAGGTCACAATGGGGATGCTTCAAAGCTGCACCAGGGGAGGTTCAGACTGGACATTCAGAAGCATTTCTTTACTGAAAGGGTGGTCAAAAACTGCAACAGGCTTCCTAGAGAGGTGGTTGGTGTCCCAAGCCTGTCAGTGTTTCAGAGGTATTTGGACAATGTCTTTAATAACATGCTTCAACTTTGGGTCAGCCCTGCATTGGACAGGCAGGCAGCTGGACTAGATGATTGCTGTAAGTCCTGTCCTATTCTATTCTATTCTATTCTATTCTATTCTATTCTATTCTATTCTATTCTATTCTATTCAGGGGGGCATCTTAAACTAAAATGGGAGATCTAATTTTCTCAGCCTAAAGAAAGCAGCAGTTCAGAATCCAAGCCTGCATTGGACAGGTAGTTGGACTAGATAATTTTTATAGGCCCCTTCCAACTGAAATACTCTTCCATTCTACTAAAATTTCTTCCAACTTGTTAGTAACATAAGCTTTCACATTAGCAGTTTTATTATCCCATCTTTAAAGCTACATTTCAACATCTTATTCTCTAACTTGGTTTATTGTTTCCACTTCTTAGCCTGAGGACAGCAAAGGTGTAACAGTATTGCAGTATTTCCTGTACTTGTACATGACAATGAGCCTGGTGATGGTGTAAAACATGTTGCACTCAGGCTGCCTTTTCTAGCTTTAATGTCAAAGACCCTTTTATCCCCCAGATGATTGATGGACTAGGCACTTAATTATTTTTATTTATTAGTCAAACCTTAAATCAGATGAACGTAATTAATTTCACAATGTTGCTATATGTAAAGCAATAAATGGTTCCAGTTTTACTCAGTTCTGCATGGAATACTCTCTCCAATTTTGGGCATCCACATTTTAAAGCAAGATGGACAATCAAAAGTCTAGAAGACGTGACCTCTAGAAAAAATGGAGTTCTAAGGGGATGTTTGACCTAAAAAAGAGGTGCATTGGGGAGACATGAGAACAATGCTTAAATATGTGAAATGGTTTTGTGATAAAAAGAGTAAAAAAATGTTCTCTGCATCTGCTGGGAGAGTAATGAAGAATGAGCTCAAGTTGTGACAACATTTTCAGGAAAAAAATTACGATTTTTAGAGTAGCAAAGCCCTGTTCCAGTTTTTACAACTTCCATCCTTTGGTGCTTTAGTTTGTGGTTAGGTATATATATATAAAGTGGCTTAAATACATCTCATTTTGCCTTGAGCAAAGAGTATAAAGTAAGTAGTCTACTGATCACTTCTACCTCTCTTCTGTGTGTTCACTAAATTTCTGACACCCTTGTGATCCACTGATTCTTCATTCCATCTGTCTGCCAAATGTAGCCTTAGCATAGTTGGGCACAACATCTTTGGATGATTTTAGTTTTGGGTTAATGATCTCTTTTTCTCTATAGTTTTTGCTGACTCTGTAAAAACGATGTGTCTGTTAAGAATTGTTTCTTCTGTGAGAGTTAATTTTGAAGCTTCCCGGCGTACTATGAATTTGGTTCTACTCGGGAAGGAAAATGGTAGGACTTGTTTTGTTGGTCGTTAGAAGTGGAAAGTCAGCGTGTGCCTGCAGCCAACATTCTTCCAAACAGGACTGGGAGAGAGAAATTAATTAAGAATCATCTTTAGGGGCCACAGTCACGGATGAGCCTTTTCTGCTATGATGGATCCACTGTGCTTGGTGGGATGAAAGCTGCGCAGTGCCAAGGAGTGGAATACTTCTGTTATTTACAAAACTGGAAGTGTAACTTTAATCTGAAAACTTGTTCACCAATTCTTACAGATCTGGCCCAAAAGGTTGGAGAGTGGCACAGCCTATAGTCTGCAGCACTCTCCAGCTGGGAACTTCACTGTATAGTCAGCTTTCTCCTTGGAAAGGAATGGAAGTGGAAAACATAGCAGAACTGGATATATATAAATTGTGAAAGGAAAATAAGGTATTGTAAATGTTTTATTTTGTCATTTTTGTACCTAATGGCTTTCAAAAGATAGGATAAAAGCTATTCATGTCAATAAATGAATGGCAGTGGGACAACCACAGTGATTACGAATGAAAGAGTTTTTTAGTGTTGATAATATAGGAATAAATAGGTAGACATGCCAGTTGATTAGGGGAGACTTAGTAAGAGAACTGTCTGAGAAGAAGCGTTTGTAATGCAGTCAGGAAAATCTGCATTATCGTATCTTGGGCTATATTCTTCTACCAGCTAATGACTAAGCATAAATACCCTTCATGTTGTATTGAGTAAATGTCATTCTCTTTTTATTTTCCTCCTTTTGAATATCACAGACTAGATTAAGTGAAAGTGCTTGAGAGCCTATTTAATAAGAAACTGATATATTGAAATTATTATTGTTTATCCTTCTGTACAGTTAATTGACTTCTTTAATTAAAGAGGTAAGTAATTATCACTGGAACTGCAGTTAAAATGAAAATCAGCATTGTAGCATTAGTTTAAAAGTCAAAATGTGAAAAACAGAATTCATGGATTTTTAAGATGAATCTACTACTGCTGTTGTTTGTAGCATCTGTAATCAGGTACAAAAAAAATCAAAATGCCTCTTTTAATGATGATAGCTGCTAAACTCCTGAGTGTGACACATCCTGCTTTGTCTATCAGAGTTGCACTCATTCTGCTCCCTTTTGAATTAGTACAGGTAACTACAGCCAAAGCTCATCTTCATTTCTTCATCCTCCAAACGTTTCTGTCTTTGTTTTGGCTGACTGGAGACTCAGGTCTGTGTAATTCTGTTCCCTGCTGTTGATCACATTTAGCTGAGATTATTTTATTCTGAGGAGAGAGGGCTTTTATCTGTTAAAAAATATGCTTGTAAAATATGGAACTGAGCTTACAGTACCACTACATTTCATAATAGTGCAAAAGAGTACAGGAAAGAGAGCAGTTCATGTGCTTTGGTCCCAGGAATTGTTTTATCTCTATTTCTGTGGAATTACTTATGATTCCTGCAGTCCTCCCTCTGCTGCTGTAAATTATAGAACCATGTTATATTTTGTCTGCAGCATTAGCAAATGATGTGTGTAAATCTGATACACAGCTTCTCAAATGGCTTGTAATCAGGCAGAAGTGAGACTGGTGTATTGGGTTGACGTGGCAAGGTTTTGACCAGAGGGGCTTCTGTGAGAAGACATCAAGAGCTGCCTCCCTGTCTGACGGAGCCAGTGGCAGCTGGTTCCAAGGCATCCACCATTGGCCAAAGCTGAGCCCACCAGTGATGCTGGTGGCACCTCTGTGATAATGTATCTCAGAAAGGGTATAAAAAGCTGCATGGCAGCTGTGATAGACAAGTGAGGGGGAAAAAAAAAGAGAGAGAAACAACTCTGCAGACACCAAGGTCAGTGAAGAAGGAGAGGGAGGAGGTACTTCAGGCATCAGAGCAGAGTTTCCTTGCAGCCTTTGGAGAAGACCATAGGGAAGCAAGTTGTCCCCTTGCAGCCCAGGGAGGACCACGTTGAAGCATGTATCTGCCCTTCAGCCCATGGAGAACCCCAGATGGAGCAGGTGGATGTGCCCTGATAGAAGCTGCAGCCTGTAGAGAGCCCAATAGGAGCAGGCTCCTGGTGGGGTCTGTGGCCCAGAGAGGGGAGCCCACACTTTTGCAGGTCCTCTGGCAGGACCTGGAAAGAAGGGAGGGGTGGGGGACAGTGGATTTAGTTGTGCTTTTATTTCTCACTATCCTGCTCTGTTACAATTAATTGGCAATAAAATTAAATTAATTTCCCCTAGTTGAACCTGGTTTGCCTGTGCTAATAACTGGTGAGCCATCTCCGTGTCCTTATCTTGAGCTTTTCCATGCTATTTTCTTCCCTTGTCCAGTTGAGGAGAGGGGGAAGAGAGCAGCCAGCCAAGGTTAACACACTTTTGATTTGATATTTACTATATATGTGGGATATACAATCTGAGAGATTACATTTTTTCTCAGAATGGTTGCTAGAATTACTTTTACAGGGTACAAGCATTTCTTAAAGCTTTTAAACTTGAATGGTCATTTGAGAAGTTATGACCTGGATATTATATTTGACTTCTAAATCTGCTTGTGAAACTACTATTCCAGAGTTCACAGGTGCTTTCCTTGTGCCAGTGCAACCTGTGCTGTAAATTACATCATTTAAATGATCTGAGTTGTTGGGTTTTTTTTCTTAAGTAAATATTGATTTTTGAAGACACTATTTTATTCTTTTTTTGAGAGAGAGGGTAATAATCTGATTCATTTCAGCTGTCTGGTTTTAGTGTAGTCTTATATGACATTATGTTTGTACAACTAAAGGGAGAGCAGGCTGAGGGATAGGAGCTAAAAATGAGGGTGGGCCTGAAGAGAATAAGGCCTCACTTGCTACTAGAGGAAATTTGTCACCAAGTTATGTATGAAAGCAGCAGCCCAGCTGCTCCAAGTGATGCTGGTTTCTTCAGCTTTGAGGAGCGTTAAGTTCTTGATCTTTTGTGTCTACTTGGGATATTCTTTTTCCTGGAGAGAAGAGGGGGGCTTAAATAGCACCAACTTCACATCTTGTAGCAACTGGAAATGAACCATTGCATCTACCATTTATGTCTCAGCAGATTTAGTTTTATCATTAATGTTAATTGACTTCAGGTGAGCTTTTGGAGAAGGTGTTTTTAGTGTATTTTTTTTTAGCCTGGTATTATTTTCAGGGTTGTTTTTGTGTGTGTCTGTGGTGGTGGTGGTGTTGTTATTTTATTTTTTTTAAGGGTGCTTCAGCAGGCTTTACAACTTTCTATAAATGAAGAAAAATAATGAAATCCTGATCATTCCGGGATGCTTCCTGTGAGTCTTCTGTGTATGCCTGCTGTTTTCTGTTCATAGGCAGATCCACTACTTAATTAATAATAAATAATTAATAGTCCAGCAATTGTGCCTAGAGAAGGAGAAGTGGTCCTTTTTTTTTTTTTCCCTGTGCCTCAGATTTCCATGGAACTTAGATTTTATGATAACGGATGTAGAGGAATGCCCCTTTATCCTGAAATCGTAGGAAAGGAAGCTGTGCGTGCTGCCATGAAGGGGAAGGAAGGCAAAATACCCAGGGCAATTGGTTGGTTGTTTTTGTCTATCTCATTTTAAAAATCAATACGTTTCTTTAGCATGCTGACAGAGACCGTGGTAGGATTTTTTTTCTTTTTTACTACAGTAGCTGCATTTTGCTTTGAATTAACTACAGACAAAGGTAGATGATCTAACAGGGAATGAGTGATAGAGCACATCCACATTGCTGCATCATTTACACTATGCAGATTTGGTGGCAGAAGCTACACTGAGCTAGGGCATGAGCAAGATGTGTATTTGGTATTGTACAATGTAGAAAATGAAGAGAAACAAAACAAAGCAAAGGGAAATTAATAATATTGTGAGGCTTTAGCGACTATATTATTTAAAAAAAAAAAGACGGGTTTACAAACAAGGATGAAAGAAAAATTATCAGATGAGATCATCTGAGCTGTCACTGGGCTGAGGAGGTAAACTGGTAATTCTTTTTTGTGTGTTGTTTTAAAACCACAAATATTTAACTTCATTTTGGAAGAAGAAAACATCTGTCATGGAAATGGTGTGATTCCAATGAAAAGCACACAGCAGTCTTAATTTAATTACTTTGTAAAGAAAAAACTGAAAGTGTAAGAAGATTAAATTAACAGGATTACAAATGTAATCATAATAGACAATAGCATTAGAACTTTGGCAACTATGTTGTTGCTGTAAAAGACTGTTGACAGATGAACTGATCACCATAATCAAATCTATGAAGTTAATTTACATATTTCTAAAATACTTTCCCTTCAGATATCAGGAAAAAAATAATACACATTAAAAATACAGAATTAATACTTCTGAATGACCATAATTTTGGCTGCCTTCATGATTTACTGTAGACAAAATGAATTATTTATTAAACTCTTGATAGTGTCACTGACCTTTGATCAACAACAGATGGCAGTTAGGTTTATTTCATCCCATTTGCTGTTAAATATTTGGTTTACATTTCAGATGAATCAGTCTTTACATTAGTAACTGCATTTTGGTTTTCTCTGTTTCAATAGGGCTTAATTTTATTGGCTCTTTTATTTCTCATTTAGTTGCTTAAGAAACTCGAGGAGCTGCCAAACTAAACCTTTAATTGTTCATTTGAATTTTAAGGTATACTGCTTTCAAGTGTTAAGGTAGTTAAGCAAAGCAGAAAAAAATCAAGCTCGGCTATACAGGGAATGTGTTGCTTGTTTCATAAAAGTTTGAAGAAACTCTTTTATTTTGAAGTTGGTTGTGCAATATACTAAAAAGGTTGAAATAAGTGGTCTGAGGCAGTTTCACAGAGCTTAAGGCCAGAAATAATCAATCTCACCGTTTATATCCAGTGGCCATTACATTTTTTCTGTTAACCCTATATGATCCTAGTGTATTTGACTAGACATAGCTTGTGTTTTTGGAAGCATAGCTTTTGGGGAGATGTTGTGATCCTACCTAAGTAGCCTGTATATGCTATATGCTATATTACTTCCTGTAAAACCTTTTCTTACATTGGTTCCTTAGGGTTTCTACACTGCTGTGTAAAGTACTTGAAAATTAAGGTGACATTTTCTTGCTGTGTATGTTTCAGATGCATCTACGTACCACTCAGCTTATTTTACTCTGAGCAGTTTGCACTTCGATTAAAATAGTCTATATGGTTCCTCAAGTATGGAAGAGGGCAGATGGAGAAAGCCAGTGTTTTCAAGACAGAGGGCAGGAGAAAAGCACTGACATACCAAAAATGTTCTGCTGTAGGTGATCTTATCCTTTTCTTCTGTGGTTTTTTTTCGTCTTTTGGTATCTCTAAGGGTATTGATGAGTTTGTCAGAATGTTCTTTCTTCAAGTGCCAGCAAATCAGTAACTTCTAATGAGGTATGCAACTTAGGGCTAGTGCTGTGTCATTGAGACACACTGAATACCAAGTTGACATGTTTTTAATCTCTCATGGCGTTTGGTGGAATTACTCAAAAGGCCTCAAATGTATGAAAGTACACTTTAGGAAAAGAAGTGTAATGTGTTTTAGTGGGTGATACAGCTGAGAACAGGGAAGTGTTTGGGTAGTGTTCCAATCTTTTGGAAGGGCCCATCAACACAGAGGCCCTGCCTTTGGAGTGCACATATAAAGAACTTAGCAGTGTATTTGTTAAGTATCATAAGGGCACTCTGCATCGTACTTGTGAAGCCTGAATAATGTTTAAGAGCCTTTAGATCCCTTTAACATTATTAGTTTTTTGTTACTTGTTTTCTTTTTTGTTTTAGTTTGGTTTTTTTTGTGTTTGTTTAGGTTTTTTTGTTGTTTTTTTTTTTTTTTTTAAGTGATTATGATTAGTGAAATACAGCAGTAACTGGTTTAGGGAAATGGTGAAATTTTGTTTCCAGTAAGTGCTTGCTTCATAACACGGATAAAATTAGGAATTTCTAGTTAACTTCATGCTTTGCTTGTCTATTGTTTTCTTTTTCATCAGTACTTTTCCAGAGATAGCCTGAACTAACTGACTGCAAAGTCTTTCTTAGAATTGTACTTTCCATTTTATTGCAACCATAATACTTATATCAAAAGCCACCACATGCTGTCTTTAATGTGGCAGTGTATCAAAGCTTTTCTGAACTGTAAAAATTGTTTCATCATGACTAGCTCTCATTGTCACTTCATCATACTGGAACCTAAGTAAGCATGACCTGTTCTGTGTAAATCCATGTTCATTTTTAGTTGCCTAAGTGCTGAACTGGAGTTCTCTATAATTTCTGTTTTCTATGTTTTTCTTCTTCACTTGTTTGCATCTTCAAAAAAAAAAGTGGAATAGTGATGCTGCTAATAAACTTATTTTGTATTCCAGGTGGCCCCAATGCTGTGGGTGCAGGAGTCACACCTTTTCCAATCTTTAGGTTATTTATTTTGAACTGGTAAAAATCTATGTATTGTTCTTTTTATTTCAAAGGAAGCAATCTGCAAAATCTTTAGATTTGTTTGTGTTTTGTGACTCAGATTTCCCCTTTGCATATGGAAGATATTTAGTTCTGCTCTTACTTTTCAAGGCTTACTGTGCATAGTAGTGTTTGATTTCTCAGTTCTTGCCTCATCTGCTTATTGTACCCTCCTTTCAATATCTTTCAACTCAGCTAAGGTTTATAATTTGTTATATTTTGTTCCTGTTTGATATTTTAGTCCTGTATATAAGCTTACTGAACTATCTCTTGTGACAGGAGTCTAATATAATTTGGTTTTCTGACCTTTCAGAACAGAAATTTTAAAGTGTTGTCTTCTTGCTATTTCCTTAAAACAAGAAATCATCTGTAGTCATCCTGTCATTTTACTTGTACCAGCATTATAATGTAATTATCCCAACTTCAACCATAATTTCACATCACCTTCCATTTGTTGCCTTCTTTTTACATAGACTTGTGGGATCTCAGGATAGCTCAAGTTAGAGGGGATCTCATCGGGATCTCATCCATCCTCCTGCTCAAAGCAGGGTCAGGTGTGAGGTTATTCCAGGTTGGTTAGGGCTTTATTTGGATGGGTTCTTTAAAAGCTCAAAGGATGGAGGCTACATCACCACTCTGGGCAGTGTGGTCCACTGCTTGACTGTGCTCGTGGTAAGCAGCACCACCGTGCCTCACTGTAAAGAGTCTGGCTCCATCTTTTTGATAACCTCTCTATTGGTGCTGGAAGGAATCATTATGTTCCCTGAAACATTCCTTCTCCAGACTGGAACATCCAAGCACTGCCAGCTTCTCCTCACAGGGCAAGTGCTGTAGCCTCACCAGGCAGGGGGTCCTGTGTTGAACTTGCTTCAGTTTATTAGTGTCTTTCTTGCATGAGGGAGAGGGTGCAGAACTGGATGCAGTATTTCAGGGATGTTCTGATGATCTCTGAATAAGGGGGGATGATTCCTTTTGTCTGTCTGGTGGCCATGCTCCTGCTAAGAAAGTCTGGGATGCTGTTGTTCATCTCTGCTGCCAGGGCATGCTGCTGGCTTGTTTGCAGCTTGCTGTCCCCAGGGCCCACTATCAGGCAGTGCCCATCCTATGTCATTGCAAGAGTTTATTCCTTCCCAAGTACAAGACTTTGTATTTTTGTTCTTGGTGAATGTCGTAAGGTCCCTGTCAGCTCATCACTCCAGCCTGTCCAAGTCTCCCTGGATGAGAGGCCTGCCCTTAAGTCTATCAACTGGTCTCCCCTAATCTGATGCCATATGCAAACTTGATGATGGTGCAGTTCATTGTCTCCTCCAAGATAAAGATGATCTTTTGTAATTCTTTATGAACCTTTTATACCGTATTTATCACTACAATGCAACAAAAGTTTATTAACAAAATATTCATGATACTTATACTCAGATTTGCGTAAGTTTAAGCAGTCAGTGTGAATCTCAGTAAATTATGCTTAAATATATCTGTTGTAAATGAAAATGTTTACTGAGTTATTGTGCCAGTTTTACTGTAAAAAATGGCATCTTTAAGACATAATTTTAGAAATGATGTTGCTACTAAGAAAATTCTCATTTTGGAAGTCACAGCCTTCAGAATTTATCTGCAAGCGCGTAAATTATATTTATCATCTGCTCCAGTGCAAAGTGAGTCTGCTTACTTTAAAGAGCCTTTCTTAGCAGTTTGTTGTGGGTGTCTAGGAGAGAGTGAGGGAGGTTCTCCCAGGCTGTTCTGCCACGTTGACCTGAGCGTGGTACCTTCCACCAGAGAGGGGTGAGGTTCAGCTGAAAGTCAGTAGCTGACACAGTTGGCCTTGCTAACCCAGTGAAATACTATGGGAAACATTTCTGTGCAAAAACTTTCTGTGCAAGGGAAAAAATGTCCAAAGTCCAAAATAATGCTTTGTTGAATATTTTTGGTGACTGTATCAATCTTTTTTTTTTTTTTTTTCCAAAAAAGAAGATAGTTGTGCCTCAAGGAAAAGAAAGGTGATACTGTCAGGAAATTTTCTGCTGCCATAGGTGGCAACATATCCAACACCTTGCACCAGTCACCTTCACGGGAGGATGCTTCAACTACTCAGCAGTTTTGTACCTGTTGATTTTCCTCACATGGTGTGTCCTGTTTTCTGAGAAACTGAGTACCATATGTCATCCCCAACATTATTATTTACATCCAAGAAGAGCCAGAAAGCATCAGAGCCCATCCGTTAAAGCTTGTATGAATATAAAGGCAGTCTTACCTACTAATGTAAATAAAAAGCTTGTGAGTGGGCATAGAGATGATCACCAAATGATTGAACAAACTGGGATTAAAATTTTCCATATCAAAGTTCCACTTACACTCCTGAGATCCTAAGTGACTGTGTCATTTTCAAATATGGGATCTGAATTTCCAGGTCACAACCTAAATAATTCTGTTACTTAAATTAAGGAGCTTGAACCTTGCTACTTCTAAAAGAAAAGAGACCCCCGACTTAGATATTTATAATGGATTTACAGATTTAGGCTCCACCTTGTATAATCAGTTACCTAAATGGCTTGGGTTACTTAATATGTGCAGTGGGGCAGAGGCTGAGTTTCACTCCTTAATCTCAAGACAGCTAACTCGAAGCATGCATTTGTTGTGCTCTTAATGTAAAGAGACTGATGTTGTTGAGTGGCAGGGGGAATAATTGCATAGGAACAAAAACGTACTTCAGGCTGATATTTGTGCTGCTTGCTCTTCTGCAAGGCTGTGATTCTGGAATAAGTGGGCATGGTTAGGAGAGTTGGGCAGAGAAGAACATGATGAGGTTCAATAAGAGCAAGTGTAGGGTCCTGCACCTGGGAAGGAAGAACCCCAACCACCAATATAGATTAGGGGCAGACCTGCTGGAAAGTAGTTTGGAGGAGAACGATCTTGGAGTCCTGAGAGACAGTAAATTATCCATGAGCCAGCAGTGTGCCCTTGTTTCCAAGAAGGCCAACGGAACCGTGGGTTGCATAAAGAAGAGCATGGCCAGTAGGTCGAGGGAGGTCATTCTCCCCCTCTACTCTGCCCTGGTGAGGCCACAGCTGGAATACTGCATCCAGTTCTGGGCTCCCCAGTTCAAGAGAGAGGGAACTGCTAGAGAGAGTCCAGTGGAGGGCAGCAAAGATGATTGGGGGGTTGGAGCATCTCCTTTATGAGGAAAGGCTGAGAGAGCTGGGACTCTTTAGCCTGGAGAGGAGAAGGCTGAGGGGAGACCTTGTTGATGTATACAAGTATCTAAAGGGCGGATGCAAGGAAGATGGAGAAGGCTCTTCTCAGTAGTTCCCAGTGACAGAATGAGGGGCAATGCGTACAAGCTGGAACATAGGAAGTTCCATTTAAACATACGAAAAAACTTTACAGTGAGAGTGACAAGGCACTGGAACAGGCTGCCCAGGGAGGTTGTGGAGTCTCTGTCTCTGGAGATATTCAAAACCCACCTGGATGCAGTCCTGAGTAATGTGGTGTATGTTATCCTGCTTCAGTGGGAGAGTTGGACTAGATGATCTCTAGAGGTCCCTTCCAAGTCTAACAACTCTGTGATTCTGTGATTCTGGATAGGAAGACTCTGCAGCTGTACAAGTGAAGGAGCCACACCAATTAAAACAACAACCAAAAAAAAAGCTACACAAAAAAAATGAAATGCTTTAAGAGCAATTGGTAAATCGAGACAATAATGCCACTGCCCAAACCCATAATGAAATATGGTTCTGTGAAAATACCATTTCCTTGCCTGGAGTTAACAAGACATTTTACCTGTGTCATTTTATTTGGTGTGGCAAGGTGATATGAGCTTCTTGCACATTTAGGAGGGAGTCTGTAGACAAAAATCCCCCTGTCATTCAAGATCATGCAATCACAGCTGCTTATGTAATCACAGCTTCTTCCTGATGAATGAGACATTTGTATTTAGAGCATACATTTATATTTGAAAAATCAACTAAACTCGGGTAGACTTTTTATTTTATAAGCAGTGTCTTTTTGCTTTGAACTGAACATTTGGGACCAGGGCAGGAAGGCTTCAGTAGCATCAAAATTCTGTGCTGTGACGTCAGTGTGTGTGTGTGATGGCTTTCACAGGGGAAGTGAACAAAGGTCTGGAGAGGTGGCAGGCTCATGGGAAGGGACCTGGTGAAGGAAGCCTCAAGCTGGAGGGGCTAGTGCCTTCCTGTGCTTTCCAGTTAGTATTCAGCTGCTCCTTAGGCACTGAAAGACCCAGAGCCCTGTGAACAGGGGCTGCAAAAGGGACTCAGTTTGTGGGACTGGATAACCAGCATATCCCTGTCCCTCTTGAACTGGGGAGCCCAGAACTGGACACAGTACTTTAGATGTGGTCTTACTAGGGCAGAGTAGAGGAGGAGGAGAACCTCCCTTGACCTGCTGGCCACTCTGTTCTTAATGCACCCCAGGATACTATTTGCTCTTGTGGCCTTGAAGGCACGTTGTTGTCCCATGGATAACTTGTTGTGCACCAGGACCCCAGGGTCCTTCTCCATGGGGCTGCTTTCTAGCAGGTCAACGCCTAATCTATATTGGTGCCTGGTAGGCCCACTCCAGGAAATTTCTGATTTATATTAATAGTTTATTTCTGGAAAAATTACTAATTTACTGAGGTAGTCATTCAACAAATTGAGCACCACCAAAATGCAATTAAGATGCAAATTTATATAGCTGCGTTCAGACTGGCAATTCAGGAGGATCATGTTTAGTTGCTTTGAGGCACCTGAATTTAACTTGGGTCCATGAATTCCCCTCTCAGAGGTGAGGGCTTTTAGATGTTGCACTACCACATAGCATTACACCCAACTCTTTTGTTGAGTAACTGCTTGGATGACCTCAGGTTTAAGTCCTACCAGGATGATTTGGTCTTGGGTTTTTAATTTTTATGTTGTGTTTGTTAACCTTTACATTGTTTTGCTAACCTTTGTATTTGTATAAAATTGCCAGGTATTCTGTGAAGTTGTGCTGGAAGAAATTTACTCATGTACTTATTGTTCAGGATATTAAAATCAAAGTCCTGAGTTGCTTGATCTAAAAATCTCTCTCTTTCTTAACCAGGTGAACAGAAACAGCCTGTGCAGAGCAGTGCATTCATAAATGTGAAACAAGCCTACACCATCATGTTTAGCACTAAGAGGTCAGTTATCATCTTTTTTTGTTATGCTTTTCATCTCTAAAAAACAGTGTGGCTGCTGTGAATCTGATCTGAAGATTTTACATTTTCTGAATCTATTACTATGCAAAATATATCAGGTAGATTTGTTGCTCTTTCTATTATATAGATTGTTTATTCTTTGCTGTACAGCTCTGGTGTACTTTAATTGACAGATATGTGGCACACAGGCCATGTAGCACAGAGGCAAATAGTATCTGCAGCACATTATAGGTGACAGCAAGACTGGCAAAGAAGACACTGTGCTAGTGCTGGAGGGCATCCCTCCTGTGTTCTGGGTACAAAGCACCAGCGTAAGATAGGTTCTTTTCTGCTGTTTTAGGGAATCCATGCTGGATATGAGGTAACCTTCATCTCTTACTCTGCATGTTTCAGTGTCGTACCCCAAATGTCTCAAATTCAACATTTTTTAATCCATGCTTTCTACTTCCTGCACTCTTCAAGTGCTTCTCTTGAGCACCAGGTGGTGCAGTTCTGGTCCTGTATCCATCAGCAGACAGCATGGCCTGGCTTCCCCCCACAGTTCCTGCAGCTGCACAAGCCGTTGCGACACCTGAGGCACCTTGCCAGGTACCAGTTTCTGCACCTGTGGGTCTTCTCCAGGAGAGTGTGATTTCTCCATGGAACAAAGATACTATAGGTCATTCCTCTTCTCTGTGAAATTCCTAATTTTTTTTTCTTCTTGGTAGGCTTTTAGGTTTTTAGTACAAGCTAGCCAAGGACTCCAACACTTGTGCCCCAGTCTTTGAGCAGCCTAGTGAAACATTTAGCCCATGCAGTGGCTGAGCACCTTTAATGTTGTGGGAAAAGGGTAGACTGTCTTGCTCTTAAGCAGCAGCACATATGAAGCAATGTCTTGCATGCCTGCAGGAATCAGAGTTGGCAAACAATAAGGAAAAGCAGCTTGTTTTTTTGAGCACCGGCTCCCCCACCAGTTGTGCAAGGCTCCGGTGTGAGCTGCAGCCTCATGTGAGTCAGGGTGCTACCGAGGCGGCCCAGTCCCTCGTGCTCCTGTGGGCACTGCTGCCTCACACTGCAACAGATTCAGTGGGGTGCTTTGTGTCTGTCTGAAGTGGTATTGGCATCTGACTCTGGACTCTCTTGCCTTTTATATGAGATGCAAATGCAGTACATTTTTAGGGTAACTTTTCATGAAAAGGAAACTTTGGTAAGGAAATTTAGCTAAGCACAGAATCTGTTATTTTGCCAGTATGATGAGGTTAAGATAACTGCTGCTGTGGGTACAGTAACAGAACTGCAGACTTTCCATTTGAGGATTTCTGCTTTTAACTGATTGCCTCTGAAGGATATTAACAGTCTAGTGAACCAAAGATATTCTGCTAAGAGAATGAAATTGTTGCATTACATTATATTCAGATGGGTTAGTTATTTTTATCAATGTTCAGTGTTACCCCGTATTAAATCCTTCTGGACCAATACAAACATCTTTTAACTCTCAGGATAGTCTCTTTATCTTTTCTTAGCATTATAAAACAATGGCAAAATGAAAAATTGTGGTTTTTTGGTAGCAGAAGTCTGCCTAAAACTATTAACAGTTTTAAAAAAATCTTTATTTATTATGTTAATTCTCTTCCTAAAAATAAATACTGTATTTACTTGGAAATATCATGAGGAGCAAAGCTATTTTTCTGTAGGAAAGGATGATTTAAGGTTTATTTTCTTGTAAAATTATTTTTGAATTAGTTTTAATAATACATTGCTAATCATAACCTGCACAAAACATTTAGCATGATCACAAAACTCAGACTCAAAAACTAAATTATCTCCTATCACCAGATCATTGGAAGTTACCAGGTAAGCAGTGTCTCAGCGCCATTTTTTATTTATACCTTTATTTTAATTTTGCATACAAAGTTTATTTTTAGTGGATAATCCCTATTGAGTGGACTGAATAATGAAGTCAATAAAAATGGTCTTATCAGAAGAGCTTTGACAAAATTTGTATGTGAGGAAGGTATTTCTCAGCTGCTTTTTTCTCAGATGCTGTGTTGTTAATGTGAACTGACATCGCTAACACTTGATTTCAATGTAATTTGAAAGCTGATCCCATGCTTTTAAATACTGAACTATGGTGGTTTCTCTGTGTTGTCTTGTATTGTGCTCTCATCTTTTTCTCTGTCATGTTAATTTTTCTCCAGTTAATTAAATCCACAATAGACAACAGCATTGAAACAGCAGTGGTCAGTATTTACACCAGTGAGTTTCTAATGTGTTGTGTTATTCATGTTGTGTACTTACTTCAGTCTTGCAAGCACAATTGCTGATACCATGGTCCTCCCGTATGTAAATAGCTTTAGAGAAAGGATTTTTATTTTCTGGGAACCAACTTTATGTGTGGAAGTTGCTCTGCAAAGATAGGCCCCAAATTAGCACATCCTCTGGCTTTGCAACAAAATCTGACTGTCTACCTAGCACTGGCATCATGATGTTCAGGGGTACTCTAACCTGTGGTTATGTATGTGCTTCAGTTTGGAAACTTTATGTTATATAACTTATTTTAACTATGTCCACACAGCTGGAGAGTATTTATCCAGGATTTTATGTTCATTTCTCCTTTCCTTCTCTAGCCTAGATCAGGACTCTTCAAAAGATGGCCTGTGTGACAGATCTAGCTGTCGGTGCCCAGCCATTTGGTCCCTAAATGAGTTTAGGAGACTGAATGAAGCAGTTGTGAGAAGCAGGAGGTGAAAAGTATGAGAACATTTGCTTAAGTGTATATGTGATATGGCTCAAGTTCTGGAGCTACATCATTTGTCCCTTCTTTGAGGAACCTTGCATGTGGCGCGTGTTTGAATTGGGTTTGTGGAGGATACCAGGTTAGTCCTGTGAAGTCCACAGAATACCAGTCTGGCTAATTAGAAGTCAGGTGCCCACATCCAAGTCTGTGTGAGTTGTCTCGTGCCCTAAGTGTGTGATGTCTCCTTCCCCCTCCACTGGATTGCACCTCAAGAAGGTCTGTAGAGCTAAGAGAGTAGCTAGAGCTTGTGTGATCTGTTGGCAGCACTTAGGCTGTTGAGGGCTGGTGTAACCAGGTTTACTTCCAAGTATTTTGGAGGAAAGTAAGGCAAACAAAAAGAGGAAAGGACTCTGATCTCCAGGCACCCTGATTGCCCTGATGTGAACTCAGGGTTTCTATTCATTGTGGTCCTTCTTTGTGAAGAGCATTTTATTTATAGGGTGTGATTCCAGCCTGAGGCCCTGGTGGCTAATGCAGCTGGTAGTTTCTGCTATGTCCCGATGGCTGGTTTGGTGCTTTGTGATGGATGGCCAGGTTGCATGAATGGCAGTGCTGACAGCCTTGGCCAGTGGGCCAAGAGTTCCATAACACAGCAATTGTTTCTGGAGGCAAATAGGTTTCTTTCTGAATGATATTCCAATCAGCCGTCCTCTAAAGTAATAGTAAATTTTCTTGGACCAGGTGTGTTAGCAGCAATTTGGGTCCTGTGATAAGCAGAAAAAAGAACTTTTCTTCCAGTGTCTACTTATATTGGCATGTTTATAATTGTAGAGGATGGCTAAGTTGGGCAGGTAATGTGACTGGTATAGAAGGAAGATGAAGTGATTTGGGAAGACACATTGGCTTTTTAGCCACTGACAGTTACTGACTTCGTGTTCTTATATCTGGTTTTGATTAGAAAGTTAAGGAAATACTGTTCATTTATAAGCTCCTGATATGAACAGACTGTAGTGTTTTCAAGATAACAAAAGCTTATTTTTTCCCCTTAGCTGCAGAAAGGCTATGTTTACACACGACATTAGTCCTGGACTGTTCCTGTGTTTGTTCTTATACCTCTACCAGGTTCTAAAGCATGGCCAGTGGATGGGCACGAAACTCTGTCCATTACTGAACACTAAGAGAGTATCTCAAAGTTCTTTTCTTTGGGATTTGTAAGTGTAGAAAAATAATTATCTAATTTGACCTAAATTCACATGGTGCTCACTATCTTCGTTTTTTTTGCTTTTTAATTGGATTTGACTTTACTTGAGTGAAGCTATAACATGCTTTGTCTCTTCTGCTCTGTTATGGAATTAACTTTCTTACTGATGAACTTTGTTGTGGTAGCGAATTGCAAAATAATATCTATTGACATAGACTCTTTTTATGTTTAATACCATTTCCTAAATATGAGCTTCCAATGTTGTGCGCTGTTTTATTGCTTCGGGGCCTGGAGGCTGAATAATGTGAAATGATAAAGCAGTTCTGGGACTTGGTGTCTAGTTCAACCAGAACAGACAGAGTTTAGTATACAGATGTATGTAGGGCAACAGAATGGGTAACATCCTACACTGACAGTCTCTCTGTTTTTAAGGGTTTTTTTCCCTTTTACACACCTGGCCATTTTTTCCAGCCTGTGCTATGCTCAATGAGAGCTCAGATTTATTAGGAGATCACATTACTCTTCAGGTGGGGTGATTAAAGTCTTCAGTGCATACAAAGCCTCTCTCTGTTGCAGAATTCACCTTTCCAACAGGAAGTGTGGCTCTCTTCTGATAATCCAAAGCTTCTCTCAGTAGCATTTGTTCTAGGTGTGGATAAGCAAGAAGGAGAAGTGGTGTACCCGAGCTTGTTGATCCAGTTATGAATGATTGCTTTCTCACATCAGATAGCAGCAGGGAAGATTTTTCTTCTTCACCTTAAATGTTCACTCTACCCCTGTGCCGACTGATCCAGGATGTAAGAGGCCAAATTCTCAGCATTTCTTCACAGCTTTGTGTTTGTTGCTCCAGAACTTAACTGTACAGCAGAACTTCAGCTTCCCTGTAGATTGGTGGTCTTTGTCAGGTGTTTCCTCTGTCAAGTCTTCCAGCTGCTTAGTTTCCTCTTTTCATTGGATTTGGTATTTCATAGAATCATAGAATTATAGAATAGTTAAGGTTGGAAGGGACCTTAAAGATCATCAGGTTCCAACTCCTCTGCTATGAGCAGGGACACCTCACACTAGAACAGGCTGCACAAAGCCTCATCCAACCTGGCCTTAAACACCTCCAGGAAGGGGGCTTCCACAGCCTCCCTGGGAACCTATTCTAATGCCTTACTAACCTCATGGTGAGGAATTACTTCCTGATATCTAACCTAAATCTCCCCTCTTTCAGTTTAAGACTTGTCCTGTCACTACCCTCTCTGGTGAAAAGTCCCTCCCCAACTTTCCTGTAGGCCCCCTTCAGGTACTGGAAGGCTGCTATAAGGTCCCCTTGAAGCCTTCTCTTCTCCAGGCTGAACAATCCCAACTCCCTCGGCCTGTCTTCATAGCAGAGGTGCTCCAGCCCTTTGATCATCTTTGTGGCCCTTCTCTGAACCCTCTCCAGCAGCTCCATGTCTTTCCTGTGCTGAGTGCTCCAGAGCTGTACACAGTACTCCAGGTGCGGCCTCACCAGAGGAGAGGGGCAGAATCACTCCCTCACGCTGCTGGCCATACTTTTTTTGATGCAGCCCAGGATGCCACGCACTACATTCTCTGATCCCTTGGCGCCCAGTTTCCTGTTTTCTGCCTTTACCTTGTCTGAGCAGTTGCTGTGCATCTCCTGCCTCTTGCATTCAATTCACTTACTTGGATTCAGGTCACCAAAATTCTTAATGATCTCCTTGTGACCAAGTCTGTCCAGCACTCTGCACTTGGGCCTCTGCAGCATGGTAGCTGCCTTAGACATGCACTTCTTGAAACCTTATTCACTGTTAGCTTCCCTGAGTCTCACTTCTCTGAATATTATTCCTCCTACTGGAGCGAAGAGGGTTTTTATCATTTTTATTTCCTCTGGTAATAATGAAAATAAACCCCAAAGTAGCAATGCTTAACTAATGAAGTAGTTAGATAACAAAAATTTGATTTGCCATAAATCTGTCATGGTTTAACACTGGGCTGGCAATTGAACAAGTGACAGACGCTCTTTGTTAACCCCCATCCCTCCCCTTATAGGGAAAAGAGAAGGAATAAGGGAGAGAGACTCTTACGGGTTGGAAACTAAACTACACAGCTTTAATGAAACAGTAGTGATGAAATATATACAAATATACACAAAAGGACTATCACACTGCCCCCCCCAATAACACTCACATCACCACTGAGACTGCAGGGCAGGCCCTGCGAAGTCCTGGACTCAGCTCCTGGAGTCAGCAGCAGATGGGAGCTGGGATGCAGAAACACTGGGGTGCAGGAATGCAGGGATCAGGATCAAAGGCAGATAAAGGGAGGGAGTCCTCCCAGGATGCCTGTCATGGACGGAAGTTTACAGAAGTTTACAGAAATTGGCTTCACCTCAGCCAACAACCAAAGACACTTGCACTTCAGTTAAAACCCTTAATACTAAAACTTCCTTCTTCAAAAGTGACTGGCACTTCAAATTGTAAAGAGAACCTAACATCTCAGTGACTGGAATTCTTTTTGTCTGTTTTTCTTAGCATTGGAATGCAAGCATGTTTATTTACTTCTCCAGCTGATCTCAAGCAATTAATGCCTAAGGAAAGAAAACCACAGACACCTTTCAGGTCATGTTTCCAGTTCTGTTATGCTTTAGAAGATTCAGGATGCACAGTTTCTGAGCAAGACACTTAAAGACATGTTGTATATGTGACTGGGCTCTCCAGTGTACAGACATGTGTTCCCCATTACATCCTGTTCAACCTCCTGCTGAAGAGGCATTTCTGAAGTCAGTGAAATTATTTTGCTTTTATTCTAGGAGTCAAGATTTCACCTGAATTTTCTAACAATACTGTTTACCAAGAGTATGCAGGATGAGGAAAATGTTGTTTGGTTTGGCTTTTCAAGGAATGCATTTGGAACAAAAATATGCTAAGGTGTAAACTGAAGGTCAGTCTTGCTGAATGATGAAGTCAGTTGAAGGTACTCATGCCCCAGTTCAGTCATTCTTGCACAGGAAAGCATGAAGGTATTTCCCAAACAAGGATGAACACTTCCTCATGCTCCGATTTTGTGCTGAGCTTGGGCCTCAGTGCCCTGCAGATATCTGCAGTTCTTACATTTCCAGTCTTAGTAGAACTGTCCCTGTTAGATTCCAGCTGTAAAACTAACTTTTGGAAGATTTCTCTCATTTTTCGGAAATTAAGTCTGTAGACAAGATAATATATAGTTTAATTTCAACTTCAATGTGAAAGGCACACCTATGACAATCAGTTCCCAACAGAGCTACATGGCATCATCTAGGCTCTGCTGTATCTTTCACATGTGAGAATAGCTACACTGCTGGTCAGAAATACATTTCCTCATGGGGGTTGCTTGCCAGATAAATTTCTGAAACCTTCTGATGCAGAACGGGTACCACATCATGAGAGCTGTTGTCATGTCCTGCAGACTTTTTCAAATGCTTCTGGCAATTACATTTCTCAGATATCTCTCTTTCTTTGGAAAATTTTTTGAAACCTTGCCCACAATCTTAACACCATATCAGAGCAAAAGGTTTTTCTCCCTGTATCTTTATTTCCTAACAAAAATCCCAATATCCTGATAAAAATCACACCTTATTCCACAGTACGATACGTCTCCATCCTGCCTGTATGTGTAAGCTCTGGGGTTAAATTTTCAACATGGTCAATAGTAGATATCTGCAAAATCCTGTTGTCTGCTAATAGGATTTGTTCATGCTGCTCCCTGACACCTTTTTAAACACTCATACTGGTGATTTATTTTATTACAGTGGTATAGAAGACACTTAGAGTGTCTGATTCTGATTCCACATTCAGCAGCATGAGCAAGTCCGAGGGAACGGGCCCAACTGCATGGCTGCATCTGTGCTGTATTGCTGCAGATAGTGGTCATAGGTTGTTGGCTCTGTATTTATGTGGTCATAAATTGCCTGTTTTGCTGACACTTTAAAGTAAATGAAGGAGAGCATTAGCACTGCTGCTTTCTGGCAGAAAGCCTAAGAGCAACTTGGTATGCCTTGTGTGTCTAGCTAGTGCCACTTCGATGGAAGGTTTTAATTAAGAGCATGTCTGTGTGTACAGAGAAGAAATCAAAGGCACTTGGGAAAAAGAAAGTTTATCTGCTCCAGACTCATTGAGGAGTAATTTGGTGAGAGCACTAAATGACTTTCAATTAATTGGAAGATATTTTCTTAAATATTGCCAGAAAGTACAAGAAAATCAGTCTGAAGGGGAGACTATAAAATTAATCTGTAGATCTAATCCATTTGCTCCATACTTGTTGGAAAATGTCATGGTGGTACAAGTCAGAGATGCAGGGATTCTGAAACTAATCCGATACACTGGATTTCATTAAGCTCCCAAATTGTAATTATCAGAAGAACACTGGAATCTGGTTTGTCTGCAGTCAGTATTTTTGATTTGCCATTTCTTTAACAGTTTCTAAGCCTATAAACATCCTGTATTTCATTGTTAATACAAGGATAATTTTTATAGCAAATCTTGTATAACTGTAGGTAGTCATATTAAAATTCTAGCTGTTGAAATTGGACTTATTTCCTGGCAATTTTAGATCTGTTTCCTGATTCTCAGAGTTACGGGAATAAAATTCACTCAGTTCTCTTCATACTGTCTAGAGGGGTGGCTGTATGAAAAGAGCAGTTCTGAAGGAGCAGGGGTAATTCATTTACCACTAGATATGGTGCATGATGTATTTTGGACAGTGCTTGGTGTATGAGTCATTGTTCTGTCTGCATTATAGCAAAGCCAGAAGAGCCAACCCTGGTTTTTACAGGGCTTGTTATGTCATACTGTATTCTCTTTAATCCCTGTAATCTTTTTATGGCCTCAGTAGAATGTGACTTCCACCCTTTTGTCTTTCAACTAAGGTAGAAAACCTGCTTTATTACTCAAGTTTTCTTCCAGAAGAAATGGTGCTTTCCCAAAAGCTGTGCAAGAAACTCCATGAGGGCCTGGGGATGACCATGCAGTCTTGGCTTTTGTCCCTGTTTGATCTTCCATCTTTAACATGATTCTAAGATACTCCTTGCATTAAATAACCACAGTGACAACATGGGGAAATTCCAGAACCCAGAAAAATGAAGCATCTGTGAGTAGTCCAATAAAAGTAATGAATACTGTGGTCTCAAAACCTTTGTGAAATCACCACGTGAAGTTAGAGCAGTGGTCCCGTGCAGAGTGTAGGGAGACATGAGAAACATTGCCCATGTTATAATCTGCACCCCGTGCTGCAGGCTTGTGCGTAGCCTCAGATGGTGCACAGGCAAGTTCTGGAATTTGTTGCAGAAGCAAGTGAATGCTAAAAAGTTCAGGAAAAGTAAGAAAAGACCTTTTTGTTTAATGTGTAGGTGGTCAAACACTGGAACAGATTGCCACGAGGTTGTATGGTCATCCGTCCTGGGAAATAATTAAAACCCAAGTGCTTATGGCTCTGGGCAGGAGGATGGATCCCCAGAGGTCTCTACCAGCCTTGGTGACTCTGCAGTCTGTTGCAGGCTATGGAACACAAATAAATGCTTTCTACATTAGGAAGCCTCTGGATCCCAAATTCCCAGGAGCAGGGAAGCTTCATCCTACTGGTTCCCACTGTCCGTATTGATTTCATCCTTGAGGCTGGTCTTGGCCACCATCCCAGAGGATGCTGAGCTAAGCTGACCATTGGTCTGATCCAGCATGGATGTTCTTGTGTGTATTAAGAGGATACTGGGCTAGACTGCAGATAAGAAGTAAGTCTAATGATGGAGGAGAGGTTATTTAGGAGAGGAGGGTAAAGCAGTGCAGCTATGCCTGCGATCCGTGTAGGGTAGCCCAGGAATCATCCTGACATTGAGCCTTGTTTCTCCTCTGAGCATTGTCACTCGGTGGAGATGCTGGAAATCTGGCCAACACCGGTGTCCCCAGGCCAATCCACCAGGGCTGCTGGTGGGGCTCAGCCACTAAAGTGCAAGGCAGACTGGTGCCCTGTGCTCAGCTCTTCTCTACCAAAACTCAGCAAAGCTTCTTCTTGATTTTAACTGTGTTTAGTCCAGTTGGGAACCTGACATTATCCAAAGAGCTAAACAAATTAATGTTTGTGACATTTGACCACTGGGCAGCCAGGAGGCTTCAATTTCTGTTACAACCTCTATTTAGTTTCAATACATAGGTTTATCATGTTAATGGTTGACAGTTTGTTATATTCCAGTTGGAATTTGTAATATTCTCTCCTGAAACTTAAGTGTTTCTCATGTAAAAAGGGAGGTAAGCAAAATTGCACGTGGCAATGCAGAGGTATTTGTTGTTATTGCTACTCAGTAAAACCTGCACCTGAGGAGGGGATCTTGTTGCTGCTATTGCTTGGGTATCCTGTGCTTTGCCCAGTGCTGATTGCCACAGGCTGCAGCAGCTCTGCTCCTCAATTAGTGAATGAGAAAGAAAGGTGGGAAAGCACTTGTTGCTAGTTAAAAGAGAGCTTACCGAAGGAAAAAAAATCAGTAAAAGGAAAATTTGCTTCATCCTGGCTCAAACCAGGAGAATAGACTTGCACTGTCTGAATTGATTCCTGTTCACAAGGCTGACATTTAATTCACATCAGAGTTAACCATCAGTGTCCTCAGCAGAGTTACTCCAGCTTTTGTGTTTTAATGACTGTGAACAGCACAGGGCCCCGGGTAGATTCCTTTCAAGATAGATTCATTAGGGCAAAAAGATCATTAGCTTCTGGCAATGGATTGTTTCTCAGTAAGATAAATGCAAATTCAAACATGCTTTGAACTGTGGTGTAGGCTTGTTTCAATGACAAAGGGAGCAGGTGAGCCATGGTATCCTGATTATTCCTTTTATTTCTGTTTAAAAAAACATACATCTTTGAAGACCACAGTGTTGGAAATATGCTGTCCTATCTGTTAATGAGCAGGAGAAGGAATGAGGTATCTCAAAACTCTTTCACTGTCCACCTACTTAGTGTATACTTGGTTGAACTTCCTCTATTTCTTTTCAAAGTGATCTGTGGATTTGATGTCAGGAGAGAAATACTGGAAGCAGTGTCCAGTCATACAGTTGCTCATGCTGAGTGATAAGCACTGAACAGATCTAGGCATCAATTATGCTTTGTGATGAGCATATAATGAGAAGGTCTCTGCCTTGCTGTATTCTCCTATAGTCCATCAGCAACATTCATAAAACCAGAATGAGAAAAGTTTGATGGTAGCCAGTCATTTGCTGGAGAAAATTTAATATGAAGGAAAAAATATTCTGTGGCAGTGTCCTCTCATGCATGATGGTACAGATTTGGTAATAGTAGAAGCCTGGCTTGCCCATAAAATTAACTGTTTCCCAGAAACCTCTTTGGGGTTCACATAGGGCATGGGGTCTGCCTCTGTTCTTTCCCCTTGTGGTCAATAAGGGCTCTGCTCAGAGATGCAGCTCTGGCTGCAGCTGCTACACAGGGTGTCTTTCCTTATGCCTTATTAATTGAGAGACTGTATTTAATAGACACTTGCTGAAAGAAAACCTTCCCTTTGGTAAAACACGTGATCCTTCTGTGCCTTTTACCTCCTGTTTGCATTGGCATCCTGAAATATGTTTGTTTGAAAAAGTGTATAGTCCCTTTCTTAAAAAAAAATAAAAAAATTTGTCCTTCTGTGTATCTTACTTGCCAGAAGCACTTCCTCGGGCGCCACTCCAGAGAGATAAAAGATTTCTGAGCTGGTTGTGGTCCTGTATGTCTTGCATTGTGACATTTTCTCACAGGAAATATTTGCCTCATATGTGAATGTTGAGAGTTTAGTCTCAGTCCTTGTGACTAGCAGTGGCTAAGATGTATGTAATTTTAATCTCAGAAAAGGCAATCTTGCTTCCTTTAATAATGGAAGTTATTTAAGCCTGGACATCTTGTATAGCTAATATGATTATTTTGGTTTTAAATTGACTATAGAGCTGAATATATTAAAATTAAGAGTTTGAATCTAGCCTCACTGAACAGCTTGTATATAAAAGAGTGCAGATATCGGGATGTGATTCTGAAATAACTAACATATATACTGACCATCAGGGTTTTTTTAAATAGTTGTTCTTCTTTCCCTCTTCTTTCCCTTTCACCTCTCTAGATCCTGTCCAGTCCATCTTGTGAAAGTTTCTGAAAGTCATTTTATAGGAAGAGACTGTCTTCACAGAAATGCTTACTATCAGTTAATGTGTGCTTTGCCACAATTTGGTGCATATTCTTATTAGTGACTGTAACTTACATATTAACAAAGGATTTGGCAGATTTTTCATTCTGTGCATGCCTTTAATTCAGGATAGATAATCTGTGGAGAACAAGGAATTTAACTTTCTACAGAGACATCTTGATGAAATCCTGTGGTCTTTGTTGTTTATGATGGCCTTGGATTTAGCCCTTCCTCTTCCTCCCTCTTTTGTTTCATCCAGTATTATAGTTTGGGAATATGTAAGAGTCGACCTGACAGAATATTGTGTTTTATTCGGTAATTATATTGAAAATCCAAATGAATATCATCTGCATACCTAGATCACCCACTACAGTGTGCTACTGGAAGGGAAATGCTGTTAACTACAAGCTACACAAAGTTCATGACTGAAGACAATTTAACCTGTGACTCTGTACATTTTGTTACGTTGCTCCTGTTTCCTAAGTCCAGCAATTCCTGTGCAGCCTCGTCCAAAATGGAGATTTGAATTGGGATAAAATCCTACAACTGCTGAAGTAACCTGTGAATAAGGGTTTTTCTTATCTGGAATGGTGGCCAGAGCCTGGTGCAGTTCTCTCTTTCTCCTCCCGTGGAAGTCTCTCAATGGGGATTAAAGTAGGGTCAGGAAGGGACTGTAGAAAAAAGCTACAGTTCTGAATAGGTGTCTGAATGCATAATCTCTAGTGAATAGATTAGTGAACAGAAGTTTTCTAGGATGCTTAAACCATCTCAAACACTGTAGGTACAAATGTTCCTATTTATATGATCTCAGTATTCACATTGTAATTGAAATGAAGCTAAGGAGGTTCAAGACTTGAACGTTGCTGTTTTCCTCATGACATGCATTGATTTCAGGTTTCATCCAAAATGGATGCCAGAGGAAGACCAGCCTGCCCTGCACCCTGCAACTTGCAGTTGTGGATTATGGCTTTAGGCAGCTGCTTACTGATCTTGTTGTATGTCTGGCAGACCCAAACATGCTGGACTTGCTGTGCATTCACAGCAGGAGAGTGTGCTGCTTTCTGAATTTCAGTACTGGTAGAAATGCTGTCTGGAGCATGAAATCAAATACTGATTTAGCATTAGCAGTTCAGGAGCTGGTGATCTTAACGTTGCTTTCTGTAAGGATGTTCTGCAAAACATCCCTGTATGTGTTGAGGGACTGTAGTGCTGCTTGGCCAGTATGAGTGGATGGTGTGAGAACCTTCTTCTGACCGCAGCGTGTGGTTGGTGAGTATTTTGGGTAGGTAAGCAACTCTACTCAAAGAATGTTTGCTAGTATTTGCAGGTGGAAAGCATTAGTTACTGTTGTCAGAGTCCGTGTTAATACCCTATAATTAAAACACTCCCTCAGTTTGTTTCTTCCACTGGAACGATTCATTAATTCATATTTTTTAGCTGCAAATTTATAATTGTCTAGTGCTATGTGTGTTCAGAGGTCATTATTGCACATCTGATGAGCATTTGCAGTACTGGATATTGTACATTTATGGTGCTAAAAATCCTAGTCTTCCACTTCATTCATGAGAAGAGTGTTCTTACGACTGGTGTTTGTGACCTTGTTTTTCAGAAATACTTTGTATTCCAGAATGTCACTTAATGTGTACCTAACTCTAAATATGTAATGTGAAAATTTAATTAATTTTCTGATTCATATGCACTTTGGAGAGGTTTTAAAATTGTAACAAAACAAGAACAGATGCAATATACAAAGTAGTAGGGAGAGCAAGTTAAAAGAGCTAGTGCACAGAAGGCACAGGTCTAGTGCAGGCGTGGTGGTGGGGAGGAGGCAGAAACCCCACCAGCTTTTGGGGCTTGGATTCTGAACTGCTGCTTTCTTTAGGCTGAGAAAATTAGATCTCCCATTTTAGTTTAAGATGCCCCCCTGAATAGAATAGAATAGAATAGAATAGAATAGAATAGAATAGAATAGAATAGAATAGAATAGAATAGAATAGAATAGAATAGGACAGGACTTACAGCAATCATCTAGTCCAGCTGCCTGCCTGTCCAATGCAGGGCTGACCCAAAGTTGAAGCATGTTATTAAAGACATTGTCCAAATACCTCTGAAACACTGACAGGCTTGGGACACCAACCACCTCTCTAGGAAGCCTGTTGCAGTTTTTGACCACCCTTTCAGTAAAGAAATGCTTCTGAATGTCCAGTCTGAACCTCCCCTGGTGCAGCTTTGAAACATCCCCATTGTGACCTGTCACTGGATACCAGGGAGAAGAGACCAGCACCTCCCTCTCCCTTCCCCTCCTCAGGAAGCTGTAGAGGGCCTTCAGGTCTGCCCTCAGCCTCCTTGTCTCCACACTAGACAAGCCCAAAGTCCTCAGGAGCTCCCCATAGGACATTCCCTCCAGCCCTGTACACCAGCTTTGCTGCCTCTTCTGGAGGCATTTGAGGACCTTCACATCCTTCTTAAACTGTGGGGCCCAGACCTGCACACAGTGCTCAAGGTGAGGCTGCACCAACAGTAAACACAGTGGGACAGTCACCTCTTTGGAGGGGCAGGGGATGCTGTGTTTGATGCCCCAGGGTGCAGTTTGCTCCGTGGCTCCCAGGGGGCTCCTCCTGAACCTGCTGCCATCCAGCACCCCCAGATGCCTCTGCAGGGCTGCTCCCCAGACTCTGCTCTCCCTTTGCACTTGTGCCTGCTGTCAGTCCAGCCCAGGTGCCCAGTGCAGCTTCTGGCCGCGTTGTTAAATGTCCCAGCCCAACGGGGTCCCTGCCCAAGGGCTTTTTTTGTCCCGCAGGAGAAGCAGCAGCACCTCCCAGCTTGGTCTCCCCGGCCAAGCTGGTGCTGGTGCCCCAAGTGCTGCACCCGCCGGCTGCTCATTGCACCGCAGGGAAGGGGCCCGGAGCCGAACCCTGCGGAGCAGCGGTGGTGAGGGGCCAGGGGCAGCCCCAAAAGGAAATGTCAGGAGTGGGATTCGAACCCACGCCTCCAGGGGAGACTGCGACCTGAACGCAGCGCCTTAGACCGCTCGGCCATCCTGACGTGCGGGGCGCTGTCCTTGGTGCTGCGTGTCTGGAGCTGCTGGGGGTGCGGGTGCGTGGGACCCTTCTCACCGCGGGACGCTGAAATGCCAGGCTGAGATGGGTGTTGTGGTCAATGCAAAGGACCGATAAGAGCCCATGGGAATTGGTACACGCGGCTCTTTCATTCTGGGAGTTCCTGAGTGTTAGTGTGCTGAGAAAGAAGCAGGGACCAATGTACATACATTACATGGACCACGTAGCAGAAGTTTCAAGGTCTACAGAAATGAATAAACATGCAGTACATGTTGGCAAGGGCATTGCTTAAGGCTGCCTTGTTTCCTGTGATGTCTACGAAAATCCCCTTGAGACAGGTGCAAGTTATTCTCTGTGGCATTTGAAAAGGGCCTATTACACTGAAACAGATTGTATGTCCCCTTGCTGCATTTTTATAGAAAGAATTAATGGATTTGAAAGGTGCATCCAGGAAGCTCTAAGCATATCAATTTGGTCAGGATTTGGGAGTAAAAGTCAATTTGGAAGGCAAGAGGTATACTTGTTTCAAAGCACCAGCTATTAATTCAATGGCTCTGTTTGGAATGTAAATTTAATAGAAAAATCAAATTTTGGAAGGTGACAACCAGAAACTGACTATCAGAAATGGCAAGTTCACCTCTGGCCTCCAAATTTAATTATTCCCCAGGACCTTAAGGGACAGTATTTTTCAAATGGCATGGCAAAAAAGGCTAGTGTCTCTACTAGATGGCTCAGAATGTACGTGCCAAAGATCCACTCAGACCTGAATTGTTCTGTTATTCTACACTTATGAGCCATGATTTTGAACAATTTCATTGTTTTGGTTTGAGCAAGCTCTTTGCTGATTTTTTTTCTTCCTTTCAGTGAACTTTTTAGCAGTGCCAGTGGACTGATAATAACCAAGGTCACTTCTGACTGTCTGCAGCCTCCCCCCCTACGGGGGAGCAGATTAGATCGAAGGCAGGATCAGCAAACCAGAATATTCCCTTCTCATAATATTTTCTCTATTTGGCTTTCAGTATAGGTTAAGACATCATGGAAGTCAAGCCTCTCTTTTTCCTTTTTCTCTCACTTTTCTGCTTACTGTTGCTTCTATCACCCTCTCTTTGGCTCTCTCTTTTTTCCATTTTTCTTCCCAGCCGACACCCGAGGGCCCCGTCCGTGCGCCCGGACACTCCCCCCTTCAGCTGGAGTCACCAGGGAGAAGAGTTGCTGTGAGAGTCGCTGGGGGAGGAGGGAGGGGATCGGGTGTTGCACATCCCTTTGCAAATATATATTCCCTTGTCACCAATAATTAAAATCAATCTGTTTCACTTTTCAACCCAGAGAGCCTCTCTTTCTCATTTTTCTCCCTCTTTCCCACGTTGTGGGAGGGGGGGAGGGGAGAATCGAGAGACTGCCAGCTCGGTGCCAAACCAACACATTCATGTAACAACACTCCTATGAATTGAGAGCATTAATGCTGTAGCTTGGATATGCAGTTAATGTGTCCCTAAACCTTTGCATTTTTACCCTTTTACTCATCGTATGGCAACAACTAGTCTTGTCTGACTCCTAGCTGTATGTAAAGACTAGCCTGTGCAACCAATGTTTTTATAACACACTGGAAATTGTGTGCTTCTTGTTATGATGGGAGACAGGTTTGCTGTCATGCATTTTAGTGTTCCAGTCTTGGAGAAAGAGCAGGCCTGGTTGATTTACTGGGAGGGATTTAGTGGCAGGGATTCTTTGAAGGGCAGAGAAGCACTTTTCCCTTATTTATAATTAGTTATATGTTTAAATGCTGTGGAAATGGACTCGGTACCAAAGGTCACAAAACCTGTTCATATGGATTCAGTCGTTTGGCTGTAATTGGGAGTCCAAGACAATGTGGTGGTTGGTGATGGCTTTTGGGTTTTTGTTTGTTTGTTTAAACACAACTGTTGGAGTTGACAGAAACAGAATTATTCCAGTATTGGTAAATCTTCTTGCCCCCTGCTGCAGGATGGGCAGTCAGTAAGCAGAAATACAGATGGAAAAGGCATGGCCATCAAAGGCTGCTCATGGAGTAGCAACTCCAGCATGAGCTGGGGTTGCAACCTACACCCCTTCTCCTATCAGCACACAGCCATTTGTGTCTTCAGCCAGCAGCTCCAAAACCTTACCTTCACTACTTGAAGACACAGTGAGGCAGGAGAGCTGATGAAATATATCTTGAAGGACTGGGAGAATAACTAAAGATGTCTTAATTTAAGTCAAGTCTAAGTCATAAAGATAACACTATCCATTAGCTTCAAGACTCGTGGATTGCACAAGGAAGGCTCTTCTGCAGAACTAAGCATGTACCAGACATACAGTGACCTCAGTGAAGAATCAGACCAAGCCTACTCCTGGATAGCATCAGTGTCTCCTTTACCAGTGGGAATTTTTTGGTCCAGAACTTGGGTAGTTAACTCTCAGGCTGTTGCCCAAAATTCTGCTGATGTGGCTAACTTGCTGGTCAAAACATAGTGGTACTTGGTATGCAAAGGGTGGATTCAGCCCTGATTGCTGACCCGTGACCCAGGTCTGTGTGGCAGTTGCCATACTGACTGAATTAAGCTCTAGTAAGTGATCTGGAAACCTCAATAAAAAATACATATTTCTAGAGATGTATGTATTCCCCAACTACTCTGACACGGACTTAACTAACTGCATATCCACCACACAGCGAGATTCAGTAGACCTGAGGCTGGAGGTTCTTCTTTGGCAGCATGTTGATGGGCTCCAGCAAATGTGTTCCTCAGACACTGAAAAGAAGTCTCTGGGACATGAGGTGCATTGGTATTATCCATTGTAAGTTTTAGCTCTACAGGTTCCTGAGTGCATGTTCTGATGATAGCAGGTGAAGAAGACAAAACTCAGTCCTGCTGGGTATGCCCTGCCCACGTTCCCTCAAATGTCTTTATGCTAGTGCCCAATCTAAAATTTCAATAAAAGGCTCCTATTCTTGGCAGATTTGATAAAACCTGATTCCATTTTGCATTGTATGTGTGTTTAACAAAAAGCAGTTCAATGTCTGAAAATAATTTAAATTTGGCTGTGCGTAATAATATTCTTAGTAATAATAACTTGTCTTTTGAAAGCACATTTGAAGAATCAAAAGAAGAAAAATGCTAAACCCACACAAGCTAATGGGACAATGTCAGCAATGTTCATACTGATTGATATTACATGGTGCTTCATGAAACTCTTTGCAATTAGAAAGGGAAACAATGTTTGTAAATTCTGGTTTTATTTTGGGCAAAATTCAGAAATAAGAGGTAGCAACAAGGGCTTTTTCAAATTCAGAAGAGTGGCCACACTCTGCACAAGGATGTGGGTACACAGTTTTTTCTGTTTCTTCTCCACCTTCTGGATGTTACTCCCTGAACACTTTCTGCAAAAAGACTTACTCCAAGACCTTCTACAGTGAAACTGGGAAGAGAAAGTAGTAAGTACTCATCACCTGAGCTTACGTCTGTACAACCCTCACAAAAACCAGTGAATCTGCAGGGGTCTGTGGTTGGTGGTACTATACAGTTTTAATACTGAATTTGAAATTGTTCTTGTAGAGTCATGGTAAAGCTTACTGTGCTCCAGTGCTTTATGCTGTTGCCAGTGCACAGTAGCAGTCTATCTTTTTAAATGCTGAGTCCAGCATCTCCAGCACTGGAGATGAAAAACATCACAATGTCACTTGATGTCAAAGACTTGTCTCCCACCTTTTCTATCCCTCCTCTGTCACTTGATAGCCCTTCCTTGTCCTGCTTTAAGCAAAGCCACTCACAAAGTGAGAGCATCTTTTGTAATTTTCTCTGAATAGGAGAGTTGTTTTCCTCCTTAAGTTTCAGGGCTGTCCCTGTGTGCTCTGGAAGAAATACTTACTAATTCAAAAGGAACAGCTGAATCCTGTGGGACCAATGCATCTCCTTCCAAAGAGAGAAGAGGAGTATATTATATGGATGATAACAAGGCTAAACGTGGTTAAATGGAGACTTGCTTTACAAATATGATGCCTTTTCAATATTTTTATAACTTTAGTTTTTGCCCCTAGTTCTGCAAATGCAGTTGTGCTTAACTTTACCAGTATCACTAGTCCTTGTTTGCACAAACAGTAATATAAAGTGATGCATAAACTCAAAATGTTGCTAGGAACTTGGGAGATTCTCTTCCCACCTCTTTTAATCTTTAGAGGCCAGACTCACTGCTTTATAATAAAAATATATTTACATCAGTTGCAGATTGCAAGCTAGAAACAAGATTGCTGTGCCTTGGGACCATGTTGTCTCAGCTGCCTTTGCATAAAAACTAAGTTTTGTCATGATCACAGGTAGGAATGGATTTCAATAGTAATAGAGGCTTTGTCCTGTGCATATTCCATCCATTCTAGTGGGAATTAGAGGTCTGGAGGGGAGCAGCTGAGGAAAAAATAATCTTTGTTTTACTCTGTTGACATGGGTCTTCTCTATGGAATAACTCATCCCCAAAACACCTTATAAGTAAGAATACTCATAAACTTCCTGTGCATTAAGTACATTCCATTAAATTCCCAAAACAAGTAAACTACCTTTGAAGATATAAAGGAGGTTAAATGGGAACCCTGGGGTGTTTATAGGAAACAAGGAATACTAGAGAAGGCTGGCATAGCATGTCTGCAGTGTCTGTGTTGATAACACAAAATGCCTCAGAAGTGTATGTTAACAGCAGGATCCAGCAGAGGTACAGCATCCATGTGTGTGGCAGGGGAGGGAAAATTCCTTTTATCCTCTGCAACTAATGCTGGGTATCAGCTTTTTTTCTTCCCAAATCACTGTTTCATTATGAACTTGAGCACCAACAGGAGAGCTCTGCACTCTGTGATCACTGCCTGTTGACCCGGAATACCTTTTTTTCTTCATACTTTTAATTCCATTGAGGAGTTCCTGAAAACAAAAAGGTGGAATTGCCTTCATTTTAATGACCATATCAGCTGTTCACGAGAGTCATGAGTAGGGTGTTAACAGCTGTGAAGAGAGTGAGTGGATTGCTTGTCCACTGTCATTAGAACAAATTCAAAAGAAGAGCAGAGCTCAGTCCTGTTCCTGACCTGTCCTCCTTTTGTCCAGTAACCTTTCAACTCCCATGGATAAAACTAGTTACATTTATTACTACAAATAAAGGGTGTGGATGTGGGTTTGTATTTAACAAGGCTGCAGAAAGGTAACTTGACAGCTGACACTGGGGCAGAACCTGACCTGCGAGATCCTCATTACTAATTGAAGAGTAAGCATCTAACCTAACTTCCAGCTTCCAGCTCAAGTGTTCTAGCAGTGAAAAATATCCTTGTGCTCATTTGGAAAATAAAAAAAAAAAAAAAAGAGAATCTGTAAATTGTTGGAGATGTGGTAAGCATGGAAACTTGTAATGGCGTAACAACTGTATTATATTATTAACAGTGAATTTATTTTAATTTTTAGATTACAAATTCCTAAAATATTTCAAGCATAAGTGCCATTTATACTCTATTAAGGTCTGTCCTTATTTATAAAGGCAATAGCAAGCAGACTGTTGAACCTGAAGGAGCTAAATGTTGCAGACTCTTGGTAATTAATTTATGTTAAAAGAGTCAGATGATGTTCTGTTTTTCAGACTCTCAAGTGGAAGAACCAGGGATAAAAGTAGTTTATCACCTAACCTATGCTGGAGGAGCTGTGTCCTCTCTTGCTGCCTTCCAGGAAGGCTGAGACATGGTATGTGCAACACCTGACCCCCTCCCACCTCCCCTGACCACTCTCACGGTCTCCCAGCTGAAGGGGGGAGTGTCCGGGTGCACGGACGGGGCCCTCGGGTGTCGGCTGGGAAGAAAAATGGAGAAAAAGAGAGAGAGCCAAAGAGAGGGTGATAGAAGTGACAGTAAGCAGGAAAGTGAGAAAAAGGAAAATGAGAGGCTTGACTTCCGTGATATATTAGCCTATACTGAAAGCCAAAGACAGCAAACATTATGAGAAGAGAATATTCTGATTTGCTGATCCTGCCTTTGGTCTAATCTGCTCCCCCGTAGGGGGGGGGAGGCTGCAGACAGTCAGAAGTGACCTTGGTTATTATCAGTCCACTGGCACTGCTAAAAATTTCACTGAAAGGAAGAAAAGAAAATCAGCAAAGAGCTTGCTCAAACCAAAACACTGGGCCTGATTGCCTGGTTTTTCTGTATAAGGTGTGTAATGACACTCAATCTGCTCCATGACCTTCCCTGGCACCGAGGTCAGACTGAGAAGTCTGTAGTTCCCTGGATCCTCCTTTTGACCTTTTTTTGTGGGTGGGTACCATATTTGCTACCCTGCAGTCCACTGGGACCTCCCCAGTTAGCCAGGACTGCAGGTAAATGATGGAAGGAGGCTTGTTAAGTGCATCCGCCAACTCCCTCAGTACTCTTGGGTGCAACCCATCTGGCCCCATAGACTTACGGATGTTTAGGTGGTATAGCAGGTCACTGACCATTTAGTCTTGGATTACAAAGGTCTCATTCTGTCCCACTGTGAGGGACCAGCCCTCAGGACCTGTACTTGCTGGAAACCCCATTGTAACCCCTAAGCAAAGTCTTGTTTGCATCCCAAAAGGCCTGCCTGAGAGGATGGAGACAGCGCTGATGGCTGCTTATGGCCTGCAGCCTGCGTGTACAGCGATTGAGATAAGGATCGAGGGGTGGAGGGGGCAGAGGTCCACTCCAGCTGCTCAGCCTTATGACTCAAACACGCCTGCTCAGCCTTGCAAAACAAGGAAACTAGGCCTATAAAACAGGGGGCTGCAATGGTGGGCTTGGGGAGCCTCACTGACACCAACTCTCCCCTGCTGGCTGGCCCAACGCTGGATCCAGGGCTGGTTATTTTCAATTATCTATCTCTTTAAACTTGTCTTCTACTCTCTCTCTCTCTTCCTTCCTAACATCATTAAGTAATGCAAGGCCTAACCATGATTTTTTTCTCAGGTTGTGCAGCTTAACATACATGTATTTTACTCTTGTTATCTAAATGTCAGCCTTTATGATCATGCAGCCTAAGTAATAATTGAAGTATCCATATTCCTTCTATAGTTTTAATTAAGCCTAATATTCAAATACAGACCTTGAGTGTCGTTTGACCTTAATCTGATCAAGGGGTATTGGATGGTCAAGCATTTCCTTGGACTGTGACATTTTAATCACTTTCCCTGGAAGGGCAAGGTCTGAGACAAAGGTTGAATCCAGCCTCACCTAGGCTCCTCTCTGAAAAGGAGTTTAGAAAGCAATCTGAATCTCCCTGGGTTGCCCTATTTGGTTTGTGACACCCACCTCCCCTTTTCCAGCTCAGGGGACTGGGTGTCTAGGGAACAATCAGTTTAACTGCTAAAGACTGAGGCAAATAAGGCATTTAGCACCTCAGCCTTTTCCTCATCCTTTGTCACTGTGTTTCCCCCTGCATCCAATAAAGGATGGAGATTCTCCCTACTACTCCTTTTGTTATTAATGTATTTATAGAAAGATTTTTTATTGTCTTTGACAGCAGTAGCCAAGCTGAGTTCAAGTTGGGCTTTGGCCCTCCTAATTTTCTCCCTGTATTGCCTTGCTACATCTCTGTATTCCTCGTGAGAGGCCTGTCCTCTCTTCCAGAGGCCATAAACTCTCTTTTCTTCCTGAGTTCCAGCCAAAGGTTTCTATTCAGCCAGGCTGGTCTTCTTCCCCGACGGCTCGTCTTTTGGCACATGGGGACACCCTGTTCCTGGGCCTTTAAGACTTCCTTCTTGAATTATGTCCAGCCTTCCAGGACTCCTTTACCCTTCATGATAGTCTCCCAAGGGACTTTGTCAATCAGTCTCCTGAACAGATCAAAAACTGCCCTCTGGATGTCCAAGGTGGCAGTTTTACTGACCCCCCTCCTTACTTCTCCAAGTATTGAAAACTCTGTAAGTTCATGGTCATTATGCCCTAGACTTCCTCCAACTGTTAATTTCCTCCAGAAGTCCTTCTCTGTTCACAAGCAGCAAGTCCAGGAGGGAACCCTCTCTGGTTGGCTCCCTCACCAGCTGTGTTAGGAAGTTATCTTCCATGCACTCCAGTAATCAGGAACGTATGTTAAGTGCAAGATACTTAGCTCCTCACTGTGTACAGAAAACAGTAACCTGGTAAACATTAGCCATCCTCGTGAGACGTTCCTCTTTTTCTAAAAGCAAGATCTTTAGACATTTAATTCTCTTATCCCAAAGAGAGATGATATCTTCTTTCCGTCAAAAGACTTCCATTTGCATGAGGAATACCTTCCGTGCATACTCTGGAGAGGGAATCTCTGCTTCACTCCGATATCCATGCTGACTCCCCATGGTTTCCTCTCCACACTAACATAAGGACTATTTACGTTTGCAACAAAAAGAAATCATGCTGGATTTGAGTGTGGTTTTCTTGTTGGCATTTTAGAAACTATTTCAGGCTCTTATTAATATTTAGGCAAACAAGTATGTTTATTTTTGTGGTGTTACTGTTGACATTTCCTAAGGGAATTGCTGAAGATGTTAACAACTTTGGAGCAGAGGCATGCTGGAATGGAATAGTTCTTTGCTTGTGGCATGAACAAAATTCCTCTCTACTGCTGTTTTTTGCTGAAAGTAATGTGATTACAATAACTTATGTGAGTCGGGGTAAATCTGAATCAGTCCTGGCTATTTTGGGGAGCATAAATGTCTGCTAAACTCCTTAGTGTTTTCCTTCTTGCAGATATAACAAGCAGAAGGTGCCAATTTCTTGTGTGCATCAGAGCTTCTGTGCTATACAAACATCTGCAGTGCAGAGCAGGAAGAAAGTCCACAAGGAGCTTTGGTAATTGGCTAAGCCTGATGGCCAGGAGAGCTTGTAACAACTAACAGAAATTGATCAGTTAGAAGCTTGCCTAATTTTGAAGCCATTAGCCATGAAAAACAACCACATCACAGAACTTCCCTTTATATGTGTGACATGTGCCTCAATGGCACCACTGTAGGTTAGACACAGGTGGATGTTATTGTGAGTTTGCTTTTTTAAGCCATGCTTTTGAACCTGTACACTTCCATACCTTTAATATCTGGTCAGTACAAACAGGACATAATTATGTTAGCAATTAACCCAGGACTATCCACTTAGAAATTTTATTTAATCTTTTATGTGGAAAGGTTTTAAAGACTTCAAGCAGGTTGGGTTTTGTTCTGGAATCCCTGATGATGTTCTTACATGCAACTAACCAGCCAGTTTAGCCTATGTCCTGTATTAAAAATACATTGTTATCTACAAGAATCAGCTACAGCTTACAAACTTATAGCAATACAGTATCTTTTTCTGACTGGTCACCATGTATTGCAGCTATGGAACAAATTTTCCTCAAAACACTTTGCTGTTTTAAAGTCTTTTCAACTGAAAGGCATTTCTAACCTCAAGTGTTGTATCCTATGCATTTTCAGTGAAATTGTAGAGAAACTAGTTTGCAAGATGGTCAGGCAGCAGCATTTACACCATGTAGTTGTTTCCATTTTGAGCCCTTTGTGGGAGCTTTGGGGAGAGGCAGTCTTTGTTGGTCTGCAACTGTTTCCCTGCCTTGAAAAAGAACAAAAACTGTCAGGAAGAAAGATACTCATTCTAAGGGTAGACTCCAGTTACATTAAATAGAATAGCAGCCACTTGGAGATGGGACTGGAAGGCAGCCAAAAGGACACTGTCAAATTTTCAATAGTCTGTCCCTATGCCTGTCTTCCAGTGATTGACAGAGAATGTAATTTCAACCTCCAAACTATTAACTGCAACCAAAGGGAACTGAATGCTGTTCCGACTCTGTTTTAAAGAGGGTTGTAACCTAGATGAGAAGGTACTCTTCTCTCAAATGTGCATGTTGTTCTACTATTGCAGTAAGTAATTGCAGATATTGCTATTTACTGGTTTCAGTAAGTTGTCCTTTTGACAGCTTTGTATGTGTTTCATAAGGAAAGACTTCAGCTTTGACCACTGGATGTAACATTATTTCATTGGGTGTTTTCATAGAATCATCAAATGGTTTGGGTTGGAAGGGATGTTAAAGATCATTTAGTTCCAACCCCCTGTCATAGGCTGGGTCACCTCCCACTAGACCACGTTGCTCAAAACCTCATCCAACCTGGCCTTGAACACTTCCAGTAATGGGGCATCCACAGCTTCTCTGGACAACCTGTTCCAGTGTCACCATTCTCATAGTGAAGAATTTCTTCCTAATGTCTAACCTAAATCTCTCCTTTTCCAGCTTAAAACTGTTCACTGCTTGTCCTCTCACTACAGCCCTGGTAAACAGTCCATCCCCAGCTTTCCTGTAGGCCCCCTTCAGGTACTGGAAGGCTGCTGTAAGGTTTCCCAAGAGCCTTCTCCTCTCCAGGCTGAACAATCCCACCTGTCTCAGCCTGTCTTCATAGGAGAGGTGCTCCAGCTCTCTGATCATCTTTCTGGCCCTCCTCTGGACTTGTTCCAACAGCTCCATGTCCTTATGTTGGATTTCTTAGATGGTCCTTGCTGCTTGTAGCAGTAGCTGGAGTCAGTCAGCCTGGCATCACCAAGTGAAGTCATGTTTTGAGGCATTAGTGTAGCGACAAGATCAACTGTCTTTCCTTGTAATGTCTGCAAAAGGGTTTAATTATATCCTGTAACTTCTTTGTGAAAATCTCTCAGATTTATGTATGTAAAGACAGATTGCTCATGACTTCCAGCAATATTAAAGCCTCATGGATCTTCAGCAATTTCAGGGGTGTATTTGCAGTAATACTTATTCTTTCCTTGTGAGAGATCTCTGTAGCCTCATGTGTTTGTATGTGAGGCATAACCCATTGAACTTCTTGGTTCATCTCAGCCAAAGCAAGGTAAGAACCAGGTCTAACATCACTTGGTTTTAGGTACTGCTGTTCCCTCCTCAGTGGGATCTCTACATATGTTTTCTGAGGAAGAGGAAAAGCTGAGCCCTTTATAGTTTATAACATTTTATTTTTGTGAAGGTGATGATATAAGGATATACAAAAAACTAAAAGTTCCACTACCTAGGTGGTTCCTTAATAAAAATTACATTCCTACTGTCAAATATTTGGGAACTTTTCTGTTAAATTATGTGTATTCTAATATTTGTGCAGTGCAGTGTTTGTGTTTCCTGCTGAAATGTTGAGTTGTATTGTCATGCCATTTAAAAAAAGGCAACACTCTGCCCCTTCTTTCTACACATAATGGTAGTGAAATAGTTGCTTCAGCAAATAGGAAAGCAAAGAGGTGGGAAATACCCTCTGTGACTATGTTTTGGATATAAAGAAGTAAAGATGACATTCAGCTTCAGAAAGATGAGCTGTAGAATTCAGGAATTGAAAATCATGAGTACAGTAGGTATACATATGGGTTCAGTTACCACTGAGCAGTAATTTCTCAAAACTTTGAAGGTACTTTATTCTCAGCTTCCCACACAGTAACCTGCTCTGTTTTGCAGGTAGGTGTCAAAGTACAGGGGAGGTAAGTGATCTGCACAAACCCTATAGTCCCACCCAGGCCTTGGGCAATCCCTGAAAGTACCAGTAAATGTGGCACTTATTAGGAAATACATAGGGTGTTGCACAAATGTAGTCTTGTCTGAAGTCCCCAGCAGCCACAGCTGGGAATTAAGAGCAGCAGTTGCCCCTGTGCGTAGTCCATTGGCTTCAACAGAACTTGCATTGTTGTGTTACAGCGTGAAATTATGTCCTTCTATTTTTTTCATTAAAGGTAGGTAGGGCTGCATTCTACACTGCTAAAAATCCGGATTAATGACATGTTGGCAGCTAAAGTGCTCTTTGAGCCAGATAATTTTACAATAAAATTTGTTAAGCATTTGGCAGATAGAAGAGAAAGAGCCATTTAATAGCCAACTTTAAATTGGTATTTGGTAAGTGCACTAGAACCTGGCATTCTGGCTCAGATTTCTGTCTCTTGCTGTGCTTGTGCAAAGTCTGTTGCTTCTGAAGAGTGCGATCTATGAGATGAAAATAATGACAGATGTTTTCTGTAACGTGGATGGCATGGCTTGCTGGCATGGTGCTCCTGGACTTAAAATAGGCACTGCCATTAGCCATGTCCATCCCAAGGGTTCTTTGGAAAGACAGGGCATCGTTCAGCCAGAGCTGCATCTTATACCTCAGCACTACACAGGTCTGCAGGTGCTGGTTACTTCCCAATCTGTCATGAAATGTCCATTAAATTTTCTGTTATAAAGCCTTTCTGAAAACATTTACTTGGTTATAAATACTCTGTTTTTTTTCATCTCTGTGTAAACTATGGTAAATACATGAGGGCCAAGAAGATGACTGAATGAATAAAGGAAGGAGAAAAACAAAAGAGAAGTTAAAGGAGTGGGGGAAGTATGAGAGAGTGAATGAAAACAAGGGAGAGCTGAGAAAGAAATGAAGGTACATAAGTATAAACATTTTGATGGCTCTATGAAAATGATGCAGGATTATAAATTAAGGAAAGAGGTAGCACAACAGATACTGAAATATTTTAAATATGGGGAAAACATTCCAGGTGTCTTACATCATAGTAATAAGTTTTAGTTTCTTCTGAAGTTTTTAAGTGTAGAAAAGCAAATTGAAGCAAAAAAAAGAAGAAGGAAGACTGAGTAGTGGGCTGCAGAATGAAGGAGGTGATCAGAGAAGGAAGAAGAGCAGAGAGGGAAGGCTGCTTAACTTCACTTTGCTCTAGTGTATTTTATGCTCCACGTCAAAACTTCGGGCCCCAGACATTTTCAGACTGCCTCTCCTAGTATTGCTTTTGCTTTTTTTTTTTTTAAGAACACAAATGCTTTCTTAAATAGTTTTGTGTTTTTCATTGTTCTAGAGGTACAATTAAATATATGGTAATTAAATACACTATTTTATATACATTGCAGCTGTCTCTCCTTGTTCCTCTCTCCCTTCACAGAAACCATTTAATTTTTTTTACAAAGAGGGAAAAGTAAGATTTTTTTTTTTCCTTTAGGAAAGGGAACTATGAATGAGCTGGACCTTGAAAGTTTCAGTAGCTAATTCTCCATTTTTTTTTTAAGGCACAAGGTGCCGTAATTGATACTTGATTGATCTCTTATTTGGAAGGCATTTCTCCATTTAGACAATTCTGAAACCACCCTAAGTGTCAGTAAAGGTTATACTAAAAATATCACTGTTATGTTGGTGTCAGGTGGTATCACTGCAATACAAAACTCATTGATAGAGGAACACAAACAAAACCTGTAACAGAACTCCTGTGGCATGATTGTTGTTTTGGAGCCAAAATAACACTCTGTGGTTCTCCTGGGCTTTATTTTTCTAATAATTTTTCTGTCTTTCACTGTTACATCTACTGTTGCTACATTTATAACACTGTGAAGAAGATGATAGAGTAATTGAAAGAAAACATCTTTCAATTTCCTTGTGTATCATGTTTGTTGTTTTCAGTCAATAGCTGCACCTGAGCATTGATTTTCTTGAATCACAGAATCGTTCTGGATGGAAAAGACCTTTAAAATCATCTAGTCCAACCATTAACCTAATTCTACCAACCAAAAGTAGCCCAGCTCAGGGATATACTGCTGATTCTGAAGAAAATGGTTTTTTTGTAGTTAGCTGTACAAGGAGGTTTCTTGATTGACATTTGCATTTAATTTTGTTATAGGGGATAATAAGTGGATGCAATGCAATTCTAACTAATAAGTTAGAATTACAAAGCCTGGATATGGGATGATGTTTAAGAAGTCTCAATAAATTTTTCTTCAAATTGTGTTATCTGGTAAAAGCAGGAGTTAAGGAGCATCCAGTGACAGGGCTAGGCTCTCTAAAATTGTCTCTTTCTTTCCCCAGCTTCTGAATCCATTTCCACTGACATTTTAAATTATTTTCTAACACGGTAGCTAGATAATGCTTGTCCTTGATTTGGTGAGAATGTTCTTTCCTAAAGTGAAACTTAAAATGTGTATTCTCAAAACTGTATCTGTTGATTTTTTTTCTACAAGCATGAGATTAATCTTCCTGTTAGGCTTCTCCTGTTCTTAAGTTTGTCTCCTATCTGTAGTCTTTTTTGCATTAATATAAGTGTTTTATAGTTCAAAATAAGTGGTATTTTGGGTGGAATGGAACAAAAATCTAGTGTGAATGAATTGATTTGATAAAATGCCAAAAATGAACCGGTTTTTCATTAGAAGCATGTTTTCCCTTTTCCTAGAGGCTGTATAATTTCATAGATTCATAGAATGGTTTGAGTTGGAAGGGATGTCAAAGATCATCTAGTTCCAACCCCGGTGCATGGGCAGGGACACCTCCCACCAGACCAGGTTGCTCAGAGCCCCATCCAACCTGGCCTTGAACACTTCCAGGGATGGGGCTTCCACAACTTCTCTGGGCAACCTGTTCCAGTGTCTCACCACCCTCACACTAAAGAATTTACTCCTAATGTCTAATCTAAATCTACCCTCTTCCAGTGTTAATCCATTTCCCTTTGTCCTTTCACTACAAGCCCTGGTAAACAGTCCCTCCCCAGCTTTCCCTCAGGCCCCCTTCAGGTACTGGAAGGCTGCCATAAGGCCTTCTCCAGGCTGAGCAGCCCCAACTCTCTCAGCCTGTCTTCATAGGAGAGCTTGCTCCATCTCTCTGATCATCTTTGTGTCGCTCTTGTGGATTTACTCCAATGTCCTTCTTGTGTTGAGTGCTCCAGAACTGGACACAGTACTCCAGGTGGGGTACCACAAGAGCAGAGTAGAGGGGCACAACCCCCTCCCTTGACCTGCTGGCCACACTTCTTTAGATGCAGCCTAGAACACGGGTTTCTGGGCTGCAAGCGCACATTGCTGGCTTATGTTGAGCTTCTTATCCACCAACACCCCCAAGTCCTTCTCCTCGGGGCTGTTCTCAATCCATTCTCCACCCAGCTTGTATTTGTGCTTGGGATTGCCCTAACCCATTTTGGTCAGTAGTGGTAAGAATAGAAGATAGAATGATAATAGTTCACTTATTCGTGAAGATTTAATTTCCTACCCTAAAATGTGATTATGTAGCGTAATATCAGTGATATTGTCTGTCATGTGATATGGGAACATGTGCTTATTTGCATGTATGCTGTCTCCGTGTACAGTGTTACCTTCTCTTTAATTTGGAGGTTGCTTGCATAGTGGTTGGGTTTTTGAAACAGCGGATCTGTCTCAGCTTTCTGATCAGGCCTATGTGTCTGATCAGCTCTGTGAATATATAAAAATGCGCATCTGGTTAATGAGTATTTTGCTGCCAGGGCTGGATTTTCAATGCCAAGCTGAGATAGCTGAGCTGTGTCTGTACAGGGCAAGTAAAGTTGTGCTGATTCTTGATGTTGACAATATGGAAGAGGTCAGTGGGAAATACAGACAATTATATGTTTCTTTGAATCACCAGGGATTGGAAGAGCAGCAAAAGGGTAAGATACTCAAAACAATGGATGTCATTCAAAAAGATAATGTTCATAGCACTTCTTGGATTGTAAGACAAAACACTCATTCAAAAGAATTTAAAAGGTGATGGTTTTATGCCTACCAAAAAATGTATGTTTTTAACACAAGAAGTAATTAAACTGTGGAGCTGATACCACAGAGGCAGAAGGTCTGGGGAGTTCAAAAAACCTTTCATGGTCACTCAGTAGTAATGAAAGTGACTAGAGTTTGGAGGAAGCTTTCCTTGGGTTCTGCTCTTTGGTGCTGGCTGCTTGTCAATAATAGGACCCCTGTTGTCACCCTAGATTTCTACACTGTTTTTTACGGTGTTTCAGTTCCCTTCGTGTGATGGGCCTAAATCTGGACACACAACTCATGCCAGAAAATGTAGGCATAAAGTGAAATATCTAAAAGTCATGGCCAAGCAGAGAGGAGAGTGTAGACACCAAAGCAAGAGCCCACCACTCCATCTGCATCCCATTTCTGCAGGGACAGAAAAGCTTATTGGAGGAAGGTCTCATGAGTCACATCAGCTGGCATTTTATCTGCCATAATAATGGACCACAGTCAAAACATGATAATTCATACTTCTGTCTGTGGTGTTTATATACTAATGAATGAAAATTTACTTGCAAAATAAAGACATGTATTGCTATTATTACTTCTTTGTTTTTGTTCTAGTTTCTCTCGGGTCATAAAGAGGGTGTGCCTTTTTATTTCAGCATAGAACTACTTTGTCTAATATAATGGGGTTTGTGTGTATGTGTTTTTTTCCTGATTATTTTTGGTTTGCCTTTATACAATAGTTAAATATTTGTTCCATTGTGCTAATAAAAGGTGTGAGTTCAGGTTATCAGTGCTGAAGTGCTGCTTTATTACTGCCTACTGCATATCCATCTCCATCACTTCTTTGTTCTTAAACTTGCTATTCTTTTTCATGTGTTGCTTTTACATGTCTAAATGGATCAGTAGTACCATGAGGCTGAGTGGGATTGTCCCAGTCGTCTTGACTTCTTTCATAAAAAGTACTGACTTTTAAACTCTCCTTCAGAGTTTAATAGCCACTTCTGATACAACAAAATAAGAGAGGTTAGACTTTTAAGAATATTCCAAAGAGGCTATAAAAGACTATCAGATTGCTGTTTGCTTGAAATGATCATAGTGATAGAGACTTGAAAAGAAAATTTGAGTAATGTTTCAAACAGGAAAAGAAAAATACAAGATTGATATCATTATATCAGATGTTATGCTGAAGGGTCTTACATTTATATTCTTACAGTTCTTTTTGCCTGCTGGGTTAGTGGGGATGCTAAGTCATGCTGGACTCACTTCTTCCTCTAGGTTCTGGTTTTCTTTTCTCATGTTGAACTTCTAAGCATAAAAATTTTCAGCTGGAGAAAGGATATTTGAATTGATCTGATTATTTGATGGTTGTAAAAATGATTTCTTAGGAGTATGATTTAGAGCTAAGAACTGTAATGGCACTAAATTTAAGCAGTCAGAAAATTCCTGGATTAGATGTAAAGGTAATGTCACATTGGAAGGGTTTAGTTCCTGATGCTCTATCAAGTCTTAAATTCGTCGCCTAACAGAAAAAACGTAACTGAGAATAAAAGGAGAAAGAAACCACTACATTTTTCTCCTGTGAGCAGCTACCAGAGTTCTACAGCCTTCCTCACATTTTATACCTGGACTTAAAATATTCACATGGAAAATGCAGAAGTCATCAAATATTCCATATATGAGATGGAATTCATATGTCTGTTTTTTTCTGAGAGACATTCCTCTTTCTGTAGAACTTTTCTGTGGCCTTTCAGTAGTGTAGAGTAATTCCTGGGAAGTACAGGGAAGAACATGTAAACTAATAAACTGAAGAGAATTAAAAAAAAAGAATGTGAAGTAGATGGATTGACAAATTACAGAGGTGTGTGTTTTTGGTCTGTGGGAATATAGTAACGCTTCTCTGAGGATATCAAATATATCTTTATTCCTGTTGCTCTTCACCACCTTCCCTTCACATGTGTCACCCAGTGAGTTAACCGTGAACTTTCTGGGCATAAGGTTAGATTCTCATTTATAAATTATATGAGCTTAATGCTACATCCCAGCTCTTAATGGTTTTGTGTAATACAGGAGAGGGAATTCCATTCTCTGTGTAGGTGAAAGTTCATTTGAATATTGTTTAAAATAGGAATGACTTGTGAATAAGAAGTCTAATTCCCAAAAGAAATTACTGAGGTGTCTAGTTTGATAAAGGAGCTTTTAATTTTTCTGCATTGATTGTCATCTTACAAAATTGCTGGGAATTTTGCTGCTGTTAGCAGAAGCAGGTTCAATGCCTGGATGATTTCTTTATTAATTGATGTTAGTGTTAGGAATGATCTCCTTATTTTAGCTTGACTTCATTCTTTCTCTTGGGTTCTTTATCACAATTCATGGTAGCAAAAAGACTTGTAAAGGATTATTAAGTCTGTCTCTCTGCCACTTAAAACTGTTACCCATGTTCCATCTCTGTAACGATTGCTTAAATACCCATTTCTGCCATCCTCGTTTTCTAAGACTTTCTTTCTGTATGGGCATATAAAATAGTTTCAAGCAAATGTACCAACATATTAGGGGAAGCTTTTTTTTTCTTCTCCATATCTTCTAGAAGCCAGCCCCACTTCTGGAGCAGGCACACTATAATATCACAGGCTTGTTATATTAATTACTGTACAATATATCACAAGCTGCTCATGTCTTGTTCTGCAATAGGGCTACGAGTTGTAGCAACACAATGAGCAGATTTAATAGCATTCATGCAGAACTCACTTCATCACTGCTTTATAGTATGTGAGATAACAGCTCAATAAATATTATGGGCCAGCCTAGATGAATTGAACATTGACTTTTAAAATAAAAATACTTTGGTTTCTTGCCAAAAGTATTGGACACATACTTTGTCATTTGCAATTTCTGCATGATCAGGATTTGGGTTTTGTTCCCTAGACAAATGATTGTGTTGCTACATTAACTGCAAGTTGACTTGAAATTGTTTTGGTTTTATTATTGCCTTTGTTGGAGGCAAGTTTTAAACAGACAAACACATGACCATTTATTACTCATAGAAAATGAGTTCAAAAAGGCCAAGTGCCAGGTCCTGCACCTGGGTCAGGGCAATCCAAAATACAAGTATTAGGCCTCAATACTAATGTAGTTGAAGTACAGTAACAGATGAGCATTGGAAAACTGGAAGAAGGTAGATTCAGATAAGGTATTAGGGAGAAAGAAATTCTTCACTAGGGTGATGAGACACTGGAACAGGTTGTCCAGAGAAGCTGTAGATGCCCCCTCCCTGGAAGTGTTCGAGGCCAGGTTGGATGGGGCTTTGAGCAACCTGGTCTGGCAGAAGGTGTCCCTGCCCATGGCAGGGGGGTTAGAACTAGATGACCTTTAAGGTCCCTTCCAACTCAAACCAGTCTATGATTCTATTATGATTCTATTTTAAAAAATTAGAATAATTATTAGAATCACTGGAAAATGTTAGCAACTAAGCATTCTAACTTCAAAAGGAATTGCACATTTGGGCAATTCTATAATATTTTCTTAAAGCCAAGCTAAGCTGATTCCACATGACAGCAGTCTTAATGAGACTCGATAAACAGTACAGTTTGTAACCTCAGGCCAACTGCTGAGCAGAAGCTGAGAGCAGTTCTGCAGCTTTAGTGAACCCATTACTGTGAAAGACGCTGGATCCTAGAGCAGCCTGAGTCACTCATTGCACAAGAGATGAAGCTCCAATAAATACAAATGAATATCCAAGGTGACGGGTGACAACTTTGTGCATACATGATTTTCTCTGATGTGACAGTACCTTGACATGGTCTCAAGGCATGTGGCTTACTAGCAGCCATTTACATTTTTAGGCATTGAAACTTTGGTTTTATTTGCAGACATGAACATTTGGGGCTTGTGGTTTTGTGTAAGTGCTAAAAATTTCCTTTGCTTACTTTTTGGGCCTAATTCTCAGAGCTACTCAGGATCTACAACAAACTCTACAGATTGTTAGGATAGTCAACAGTGCTGAAATGCATATGTTTTTTCTTCCAAGTTATGCTTATTTTTATTAAATTCTTCTGAAGGTGAATCGATACAGGAGCTTGCATAGGTGTGAACTGTCTTTAGTCACTTGATGACAAGAATGTAGTCTTGAGCTACTTATGGCAAACCCTGTTGCAGGCCCATTCATTCCCTTAAGTTGGAAACAAAGAGCAAATAACTCTGTCTTGATTTTCAATTTTGCTAGTCCCTTAAATTTTCCTTTCTTCTATTTAAAAGTAGGGTTTTTTTAATAAATAACCCTGAATTTGTTGTTTTATTTGGAAACATTGGTACATCTTCAAGGAAACATTATCAGTTGCTGGAGACAGATAAAACATTAGCACATGTTAAAACAAGTTCTCCTCTAGCATTAGTGTGAAATAAACTGGTTAACATTCTGCAGTATTCCTGCTTTTGCAGTGTTGTGGGTAGAAATCAGTAGCAGTACTGAATAATGATTAATTTAGCATGCAACTGTCTTGAGGTATGGGATGGGATTGTCGAATCTTTCCATTTCTTGTCTTGCCCAGATTAAAATTTGAGTACATTGAAGGTCCCAGCCTTGAAGTACCTTGCGTTTTCCAGCGTGGGAGAAAGTATTCTGTGATTTTGAGTCCAGCGCCACTCGAGGCCTGTTTAAATCACTTAGTCACCTCCTGAGTCCCAAGCTTCCCACTCTCCCACGAGCACATCCACTGTCCTGGAGCCCTCTGCAGGCTGCATCCCTCATGAACTAGGTGAGGAAATAGGGGTTAATAGACCACTAGAAGCAACATAACTCTTCTTTTCAAATGCTATGGCTTTCCTAGTCTTTGTGAAAATATTCCTAAAGGGTCTCTGGAAATACTGTATAAATGGATTTAGGGACCGAAAAGAATAGGAAAGCATAGAGCTGTATTATTTAAGCTTGAAGTGAGCAGGGATGCTGAACCAACTCTACAGCTGTTCCTGTGCATCAAGGGCATAGACTAAATTAAACAGAAGAGCTGGTGGCACAGGATAAAAATGGTATTGTACAAGAAAATAGACACAGATTTGTTTACAGTGGTAGGAATAGTATATGATGTGCTGGACTGTATGTTGATACTTGAGATAATTGTATAAAAACCCCTTAAATCTGAGCAGTTAACCATATATGGAAATTTGTGACTCTTAAATAAGTTTTACCTGTCAGCTTTGCGAAGTTGCTGAATCACAGTTTAAGTGGTTAACACCAAAATACAGGCTGATAACAGGTTTACCATTTACGCTTTTGATCTTCAGCCTAGTAAGATGGCAGAAAAATATGTTAAAATAATACAGAGCTAGTGCAAAAAGATTATGCAATCAGATGCTCTTCCCTGTTTAGTGCAGTGAAATTACTGAATGGCAACGACAAAGCATAAGCTGTCATCTCCTGACATTTAATTAAGTGCAAAATAGGAAAAATGCACTGTTAGAAAGTGGAATCAGAATCACTATGGATGTGCAGAGATAAAAAGAGACAGATGAATACAACAAAAATCAATGTGGTTAGTGTCCTGGGCTCAATTGCCACTTGACAAAATTATGTAGTTTGTATTTACAGTTGGGAATGATGTCCTCAAATAGTGGTGACATTGCAAGAAATGGTCTGGTGACCACTTAGCATCATCAGACCATGAAGGAACAAACCACGGTTTTTTAATCACTGAAGGAAGGGAAAGTAATGGTATTAGTACACTATTTTTCCTTGGAAGGCATCAGGCACAGTACAGTGCAGACTGAGATGTCTGAGGCAAATTACAAAACGCAAAATGAATGTCTGCTGGGTAGATCAAACATTTGGAGTTCCAGGCAGCAGTATCCATAATCTGAGGTTAAACAAGTGTTGCTAGCTTGGTTTTGCAAGCAGACTGATAGTTGATATTTGAAATTGTTCTGTAAGTGGCTATCGTTCATGGTTATCTTCACAGGAACATAGTAAATATTCCCTTCCAAAGGAGACTGGCATGAAAGTAGTGTTATGCAGAAGTAGTTTATAGTGTCATTCCTCGTTCAGTGTCCCTGCTAAGTTAAAATTCACATATGGAAGAAAGATGATCATCATCATCTTCCTTGCCTGTGGTAAGCCAGAGGTTTTTCAGGCCTACAGCTATTTTATAAAAAAAGAAGCAACTGATTTTAACATAGTACTCAGGAGAATTTTTCCTTGGACTAAGGCTGCATGTTTGAGGTCTTTCATTGCAAAACCATGGGTGACTTAGCAATAATATGCATCGGTATAGATGTGACTTTTGAAACATCCATGGACATCGTTGTCACACAGGTGTGATGCCATGGCTTTGTGCAGCTCGTTGCAATGTATCATCTGGACTAATACTAGGCCAGAACTTTAAATGATATTGTATTCCAAAAAAATTAGCACCTGACCCCTTTTCCAGTGTTGCGGTTTGTGTGCTCACAAGTATGTGACTGCTGACTTGGGGGAACGAACAGGGCAGCTGTGCAGAACTCCAGAATTTCAACTTTTCCACATCACAAGTCACTGGCTTATTTATTGAATCAGATTTTGTTGCTGTTCCCCATCTCCACAGAAGTTTAAAAGGACAAAAAGCTAAAGCAGCCTAAAAATCCAGAATGTAATTTCTTACAATGCATATGTCTGCAGGCCCTGAGGCCAGTTTTCTTGAAGGTATCCCATGGGAAGTCAAGGATCTCTCCACTTTGCCTGTTGTACCTTGTGATGTATTCCTGCCACTGTGATAATAAATCGAGAGGTGAAGTAATTTGGTTTTGAGTGGAGATGGATGACGCACATACAACAGTCCATGCTGGCCTCAGACATTTCCTGTAGTGGAAGGAAGCTCTCTCTCCTCTCCATTGGTATCACCTATCTTTGTGGTGCCTGGGACAGATTTTGGATGGGTGGGGAAATTGTACTGGACAGGATCTTACCATGTTGTGCATGTGATCGTGGCCATCCATGTGTGAAGTTGCGTCCATCCATGGGCTCAAGTTGCATCAGGGGAGATTTAGGTTGGATATCAGAAAAAACTTCTTTACAGAAAGGGTTGTTAGGCACTGGAACAGGCTCCCCAGGGAGGTGGTTGAGTCACCATCCCTGAATGTGTTTAAAAGTCATCTGGATGTGGTGCCTGGGGACATGGTTTAGCAGTGGGTCATCAGAAATAGGGTAATAGGGTTAGGATGAGGTTGGACTCGATGATCTTAAAGGTCTTTTCCAACCTGAACAGTTCTATGATTCTATGAGGCACTGTACTCTCAGCCAAAGGAGGGGTGAACCACCCTTGCTGCACTCTTCCTCATGCAAACAAGGCAGTGCAGGAGAAGACATCTCAGTAATCCAGCTGGGGCGGATCGGCAGTACTGGGAGTGAAGGGCAAGGAGCGGTGGCTGCTGATACCCAGTTAGGTTTATTCTCCCTTTGCCTTGAGAGTCTCAAGCTGTCTTCTGTGTGCTTCAGTTATTAACAATTACATTCTAAGTTCCTAACTGCCGGCAAGTTTTTATGAGTGAGTGGTGTAATTCTTGTGATCAAAGCATGAGCTTTGTTTTTTCAGAATAATATACAAGCATCAATTAATTGTTCCCATGTCTGTTGAAGATTCTCTCTCATTCTGAGTATCAGAGAACTAATCCCCTTTCCTTATTCTTCTCAAATTTGATTTGCTGTTTGATTTATGTTCCTTTTAGAAGGAAATTCAGATACGAAAGCCCAGGGGCACTGATTATCTGGAAAAATATATTTGCTATCAGTTTTTGTTGACTTTATTGTTCTGGCTAGGAGGACTTCATTTGGCCTGAATAGCCATCCTCAAATACTGCAAACTGGTAACTGGGTCAAAAATGAATAGTATTTTGCTAAATTGTCAGTTGAGTCATTGTTGTAATTATTTTGATGACATTCTCAAAACAAATGCTTGTTATATAGTACAGCTGTTGCTCTGCTGTTGTCATTCTGATTTTCTGAAATAAGAAGGTTTCTTTATTTAGATCTTGATTTACACATGCAATAGACGACAGACACCTTTCACTCCTAGGGAAAGTCAGAATTTCAGGATTAAATCAGGTAGTCTGAAGTATTTTTAACGTTAGAGTTTCCTTTTTTAATCAGAAGGTAGAAGATGTTCACAAGAAAGTTTACACTGCAAGATACCTAAAACTCAGAACTTTGTACCCAGGAGGTGTAAGGCCAGAAGTGCTCATGTGAGTCAACACCACCCTGTTACAAACAAGCTCAACTTCAATTCAAGCTCACTGAGAATCTTGTCTGTAGTGTTTTTGCCTTAATTTAAATTTACTTTAAGGCACTGATGGGAAAGCCTATTTCATTCTTGGATAGTAATGGCTTCATCAGAGACATTGAGTCTGATCATCAATTGTTAATTACATTTCTAATTATTTCTAATAAGATAAAAAAGAAAAATGCCATAGTAAAACCCCCTGTCATATTTTATTAAGCAAGTTGACCCTCTAATTTTCATGTTTCTGCAAGAACTGTAAAAATGTCACTTTAAATTAGATGGCAGCTTATTGATGGAGTGCTAAGGAAAGTAACTATTCCATCCCTTAATCTCAAGCTATATTGCAACATCTTGATGAGCATTTCTCCTGCAGCTAAAGCAAAGCCTTTAGCACTGGTCTCTTGCGCTGAGAGTGTCTGGATGTAGAATCTCTCATGCTTGAAAATTCATAACTAAATTGGTACAAGATTGATTAGCCCAGATGCTTACATATGGTGTTTCAGACATGAAAATGTCTGTCATGCAGCTTTGGCGTCGCGCTCACTTGCTGTGCCCAAGAGCAGGGAGGGAGAGGGTTGCACTGCAGTCTGTGTCCAGCAGGGATCATGTCCCCTCTGCAGGGGCTTGGCAGCAGTTGAGGCTGTTGCTGCTCCTACCTCTGCAGGAAGAAAAAGGTCTTTTTACCTTGCCTTGGTGAGCCAGGCCCTGCAAGGGGAGGAGAAGGAGCCTGTACTGGGAGATGGAGGCATCACTAGTACTGCCAGCCTCTGGCTCTGTGAGCAGAACAGTTTGTCAGAGCCTTGCAGTGCTTCATGGGAGGAGTGTTTTAAGAGATGGTGTTCCACAAAACTCCAGAGTAAAGAGCAGGGAACAAGTATGATGGTTCCTCTCTTCCTCTTCCCATCTCTCTTGAATGTGAGGTAGTTGCCAGATAGAGGATCTGAAGAAAAATGGAGAAAATGGCACAAAGTGTGGCAGTTACCATCTTCTGTCCTTAAATGCGTAGAACCACACAATCCTCTGAGTATTTAGTGAAGAGTTGAATTAATTTATTTTTGAAGGGGAGCTGAAGTTTTTGATACTTCTATTTGAGTTTTTAAAATTAATCTGTGGTCTTCATCTGAGTACTTGCCACTGACAGGCTGCAGAGTAGCAGCAGCACCTTGGCTCAAGGAGGAGGAAGGTTAGCATACTGTGCATTTGCTGCTGCTCACTCCTCTGGTGTGGATCCCTGAAGCTTTGATTTGTAATGTGAAAGGGAGGGGTGGGAATGCTCTACTGCCTGCCTAACTCAGCCTCTGGCATCAAAAGTGACGCTGAAAATGACATCAAAATGACATTGGCATGACCTGAAGACAAGGAGATGTACAATGACATTAAAACAATGAAAGGAAATAAAGGAATATTTAGGGTGAGGATAGTGTTACTAATATTACTGACAATCACTGTTAGAGCTCTCGAGATGTGTGTCCCATTTGATGGAAGGTGGAAGGGGAAGAGATAAAAGCAGAGGCAGAGATGACCCTGGTAAACCAGGAAGCAAGGGCAGTTACAGCAGTCAGGCAATGAGCAGTAGAAGCCAACAGATGTGATATAAAATGTGTGGCAAATTCACAGTTATGGAGCTGGCTGTGTTGCCACTATTTCCCAATAGTCAGAGGCACAGTGAAGAGCTGTTCCCTTCTCCTGCCCTGGCCAAACACCAGCATCCTCTGAATTAGCGGAAGCCCAAGCTCCATCATTCCTGTGTGAGCATCACTTTGACAGAAATGGGCTTGGGGGAAAAAAGCAAAACCAACTAGCTAATAAGTGAAACAGAGTCACTAATAACAGAAATAATGGGACATGAACTGTCCTCAGCAATTCTGAGTCAGATACCTGCGCAGGCTGCTGTTACTAAAAATGTTGTTACTGTCGTAAATGCAGGTTTGGATTTTATAAGATAAAAACGAGCAGCTGTGTCAGGAAATATAAATAATTCCATGAATACAATATATGGTTTATGTTTTTAATAGTGTCTCTTGGTAATAGGAGGGAAAAGAGAGTTTGTGGAACTGAAGACAGTGCAATAGTGCCTCCCGACCTCACAATTTGTAAAGGATGTTGGATATTCTGTTGAAGTGGATACACTTAAATGTTACTTATAGCTGTTCCATAGGTATATGATACGGAAGGGCAGAGGAACTTTTCTTGGAATAGGCTCCTTTTAGTACTTGTGCTGTCAGGTTGGGGTTTTTGTTTGGTTGTTTGGTTGTTTTTTTTTTCCCAGCAGTAGCCTAAAAATAGTTTCAGCTATTGTGGGGGGCTTCATAAAGATACATGGTAATGTAATTTGAGTAGAAGCTCTGCTTGTGTTCTGGCAGGAACGTGTTAAGGGACTTAATGGGTGTCTTTGCACACTGCTAATTTTGACTGGTATTTTTAGTTGTACTCCCAGTAGGAACAGCACTGAGTTTTTGACAGCATCTTACAGACAGCTTTGATAGCTGACTCCCAGGGGAAGGGGGTACTATGCAGCTGCAGTAGCCATCCCACCATTAAGGCTGATGCCTGCTTTACTCTCATAAACCCAGTTTTCAATTAAATAAAATTTCCAGAAAAAAACCAACCTCCTAAAACTGCAGATCTTGTTCTTAGTTTCCAGTGAGACATGACATTTTTTTTCCTGGAAGTTCAGGGGAAGGGATTCTGGGCATATGTTAAAGCTGTATTTATACAATTTATCATATGTCCTACCAATCTTAACCTGGAAATTCTCACTCAGTGTTATCTTCTTAGTTGAGTTTGAAGATTGCTGTGTTTTTCTCCACCTTTCCTCCTTCTCTTTTTACAAAAGGTTGGGAAGTGAGAGAGAAGTACTTTGAAGAGCTTGTAGTAAGCTATGTAATAGACTTTATGAAAACCTGCAGAGATACTAAACTGAAAGTTCTTCACATAAATTATACAAAGAAGAATGGTACATAAAAGGATTTTGTTTTCTAGTTTATTTCACTTACTAAGACTGCACTGGGATAAACTGTATGTTTAAATACTTCACATATGGAATAATTCTTCAGACTAGTGATGATACAAATAGGCGGGGATGACAAAATAATTTGTGACACCAGAAATCATAACTTTGGGAAACATCATGTCTGTAGGACTGAAAAAAACCCTATTTTTTCTTTCTCTCCTATTCATAATCACAAGCAGCGTTCCATGAAGGGTAGTGCAGTAGTCCTGTTGGCCAGGCAAGGATTCCTCATGAGCAGTTCTCGGAGCTTCTAAGGACTCACTTAGCTCTTTTACTAGTGTTTGAGTTTTAGAGGGCCAGAGCTCTTGTGATTTGTGCTGCCAGGAGGCCTGCAGAGTGCCTAGCCTGCATGCTGGAGAGAGGAGGTCTGCTCTGATGGATTGGTAGTGGATTGCAAGTGACATACAGAGTAGATGCCTGGATTGTTTTGAAAAATACATGGTGTATTTTTTTACTGTTTTTGTTTTTCAAGCAACCAATTTGTGTCGGTAGCCCTGAGGGTACTCATTTTTTTAACCAGGATTTCAGGAGTAGTTTTTGCTATTACAGGGACTTCTTTGTAATTGCATTTTTTTGGGGGTGGGGGTGTTCAAGGAACTAAAATACCTAAAAAATTGAACACTGTATTGATTTTTCTCCAGTATTCTTTGTAATAAAAAAATCTTATATTGCATCTCTGCTGGTCACTGTTGTTTTGCTATTACCCTGTTTTCAGTGTCTACTACATCCTGTGCCTTTTATTTCCGAAAAGTGCCAGCATTCAAAGGCAGGTGTGGGTATAGAGTTCCCACAGCAGTAGGAAATAAGGCACTCTTAGGCTGCAGAGAGACAGAGTGCAGAAGCAGCAGCAGCTGGATGGTGACAAATCCAAGAAAGCTGAACTTTCTGTTTTTGTGTGAAAGATCAGAGTGACTTTTAGCTATATCACAGGTAAGTCCTGAACTTCTGCAGTGTGCTCTTTGCTGTCCTGTAACTGTAAATACTTTCTGGAACGGGGGGGTGCAGGCACCTTGCTTTGTTTGGACTTTCCTAACTCCTACTGTGTTCAGTGCATGTTTCTGTTGGTGAAAGCAGAGCAGATACCACTTGGTGAACAAACTAGGCTCTTTGTGTAGGAGAATGTGGAGACACTCCAAATGTCAGGGGAATGTGCTGGGGAAAATAAGGGAAGCTGGTCAGAGAACACATGCAGACTGTTACCAGAGATTGGTTGTTTTCAAAGAACATGGGAGGTAAGAGGTGGGCTGGATAAAATGGGCCTCTCCATGGGGCTCTGTGACAGCAACATGCATGCATTATCTATGAAGCAAAGAATTACCTCAAATTGCATTGCTTTTGCCATCATTTTACATACAGGCCAGTTTGTATCCGTCCTGTGGGTAATGAGAGTCACCAGGCTTGGAGACACCTTTCTGATTTCTTTCCCTGTCTCCACTACAGGCAGATGTATGGCAATAACACATAGCAATACCTGATCTTGCAAAATGACGGTGCTTGTGGTCTGGTGGCAACAACTGAGCACAAATCCAGAACCACTGAGGAGGTGCATTTGTTGGATGGGAGAAAGGACAGGCTGCTCGTGGGGAGGCCAGCATGGTAGCCATCCCCATGTGAGCAGGGCCAGTGATGGTGATGGTGGCCAGTGCCAGCCCTGAGTCTGGTGGTCACCCCACAAGCTGATGGCAGTAGGGCAGGTCTGAGGGCAGGCTGGGAGGTTGGCTCACAGGTTGGGGTCTGGATCAGCGGGTGCAAAGGCAGGCATGGGTACAGCGGCAGTGCCTTTGCAACATTTTTCACCCGTACTGGATTTGTCTCCAGTAAATTCTGAAGTTTAATTTCTCTTACTGCCAGGAAATTTCTTATTTTTAAGGTTTTGTTCATCTGAGCTGTGTTTACAGCTATTGAATCTTATGCCTTTGTTTGCAAGACTGGAAAGTAATTTTCCTCTAAGCGTTTTCCATATGTAATCATATAAATTCAGTGACAATTCACCTTTCATCCTTCCCTTATGAGCTGAGTAGATTGAACTTCTTTAATTTAGCACTGCCAGGCTTATTTTTCAGCCACAGGGTTACTTTTGTTCTTCAAAGTTTTCGGGAAGTAAGTGGAAATAATAAGCTTTATCATCAGAAATGTCGTTCTAATCTGGTAGTGTTTTAATTCAATCATATATGAAAAGACAAAGATTTAACCTTTTTTACCCCAGTGCTGGACCCAGATCTTTATGAGAAGGCAGGCCTGGCTTTAGATAACCAAGTCTGTCTTTGAGCCGTTTCTTTCCAAGACAGGATCTTTCATCCTTGCTTGGAAACGGAGAACAAAAAAAGAACATTGAAGTGACAAATCCTTTTTCAAAAAAAGTATGTTGACTGACATTAGTTTTCATCCGTCTAATTATTGGTAAGTCACTATGATGACAACAGTGAAGAAAAACCTTAAAGGCCTTGAATTTTTCTGTGGGTGGTAAGGATACCTTCAGATAACTCTAAATATTATCACATTTTAATGAGGAGAAAGGTTTTGAACTAGCTTTTGAATCTAAATACAAAGTTTGACACTAAGTTTTAAAGTGTGCGTGGGAGAAGAGAATGGGGCCTTTTACCCTGTTCCTGGAGCAATGTTTTGTGTTGCTACACTGATCATTGGAGAAAAATACTGGATTGAGCCAGATTCTATATGCTCATTCCTTTATTAGAATTACTGTACAAAAAAAGATGAGTTGGTGACTTCAACAGAATTGCACAATAAAATCTACTATAGAGAAGACATCAGGTTTTCTTACTGCACTGAATGCCATTCAGTGATACGTCTTCCTGAATGTTATTTGCAGGGTGGTTCTTGGGCACACAGACTGCCACGTGGATTGAGAGCTGTCTCGCAGGCTGTCAGCAGAAAAGGCTGATCATCTCTGCAGGGAGCTGGTGCCAAGCTGGGTGCCACAGGGCCATTAATTCCAAACTCTTCCACCATCTGCTTTCAGGAAATAGAGAGGGGAACGTGACTGACCTTCGGGGTGTTTTTCCCTGTGGCTATTAGACAATCCACAGTACTGAGCACTGGCTCTGAGCTCTGCCTGCAGTCCCTTTTCCTCGCCCTAGCTCCCGCAGGGAGTCCAAAAGAGCCTGACCTGTTAGAAACTTTACACATTTTCTCTGAGTACTATAAAACTAGTTAGAAAATTACAGAAATGTTAAATAAGCCTTGTTATACCCAGTGAGTAGGGCTTCAAAAACAAATCAGAGAATCAAACTCGGCATTTTCCAGCTGCCCAGTGACTCCTGCAGACTCGGGTTGTGTTGCTTCCTTTGCTGTGGTGGCATGTTTTGCTCCTTGCTGTGCAGCGTAGGTCTGTGCTAGCTACAAATTCCTATGGAGTTATAAAATTATGAGGAACCATGCCTGCTTTTGCACAAACTCCTTTGTCTCAGCAGCATTTATTCCCTGTGTGTGTCACTGAGCTGGGGCTGTCATCCTGCTCGCTTTGTGTCCCAAGGAGCAGTGACATTCTCTGCTATCTCAGGCGTCTGATATTTTTATATCAGAGCCTGATTTCTGTGCTCTGAGATGTTGAAGACTGGAACAGCTAAAGCACTGGCACAAGAAATGTTGTGGGATAAATGTAAGCTGGAAACCGGGAGAATTTGCAGCTTACAGGTTTGCCGTTTCCAAAGAGTTTTTTTAAAACCCCCAATATGCTTGCTAGAGGGCTGATCTGCTTCAGGATGTGGATGGCCAACCATTTATGCCTTCTGCCCAGATCTCTTGGCCATGCAAGTAAATTGTGATGAAAATAAAACAGCTGTGTTACGTAAATCTGAATGCCCTTCCAGCTGGAGAAGAGGATGAAGCTTCATATTATCATCGTGGTGGTCTCAATGCCTTTTTTTATTGAACACGTAAGAGTGTCAGCATGGGGCATGAAATGCAGTTGAGACTCATGCACATCTGCACTGGCCTCTTGCACTTATAGTATTTATTTTTGACTTCTTCTGTTGTGCTTGGAGTGCTTAAAGTGTCATTTGCAAAATTAATCCTTGCAATGGAGGAAGAATACTGATTGCATTTGCAGAAATGGAGTAGGGACTAAAAGCCTCATTCAGCGAATATTGCAGATGTCATATTGTGCTAAAAAAATTGGCAAAAATGTTACGAATGGTTTTAATCTAATTTTAAAGCCACATAAAAATTAATGGCCAGTGGACATCTGAAACCTTTGAATGTTTTGAAAACAAGAGAAGCATTGAATTGTCTGTCATCAATTTGAATAGTTGAATAGTTTTAAATAGAAATATGATAAAGAATATTTTATGAACTTTTTATTAAATTTCTTGTTTAAAGTGAGAGATTAAGCAAGTAGCAGTCATGTTTGAATATTAGTGCAGTCATGTTTGAATATTAGTTTGGTTGCATTTCCACTTGAAAAGCAGCAGAAAACAAATATCTGTCTGTATTTGAAGTAAATTTTGATTAAAAGTTTAGAAACTCCTAAATAATTGGGTATTTTAATGAAAAAGAAAGAAGAGGATTTTTAAGGACATTCTAAACAGTATTTCATCTGTGATTTTTTTTTCTGAAAAGCGTATTTTTTTCATTCTCGAGTGATTTAAATTTGTTGTTGATGGTTTAGGGAACTGTTCTGTGGAGCTATTTTATTAGCACTGATAGCTAAATAATGCCTAAGCAAGTAGTGCCAAAGCTAAACACCTTCTGAATGATTTATAACTTTATTATTTTATATATTTATTTCCTTTTTCAAAGTCGAGATGTTTATGATGTCAGGTCATGTTCAGCATCAAATAGTAACTGTCCAACCATAAAACTTCTATTCAAAACTGGGAAACTGTTGTAATTAAAATACATTATTTCTGTTAGAGTCTACCATTAAATGATGCAATTGAAACAGTTTGATATTTGCTGTACAGTAATATTAGGGAAGGGAAGTAGTAAGACAGCATCCTTTTTTTAGCAGCCGAGCAAGTTATTAGCCTTAGGGTACGTGTCTCTGTGTGGAACAGTAGTTTAGTTTGGGATTTTTCTGTGGTCTTTTATGAGAAGTGTGAAGAACAGTGAAGAAGTTGTTTGCAGCATAAATCTTTTAACTAGTCTGTTCTGGAAGAAAAAGCACTTTCTGGCCATCACACGTTTAGGAGTCTAATGTGAAAATACTAAGGAAAGGAACTCCTAAGTCTTCTTTGAGCACTTCTGTCCTCAGAGAGGTGTAAATGTGTGCAAATAAGTGTATTCCAACATCTTACTAGTTTCTGATTCTTTTGCCATCTCCCAGAGGCAGACCCTCCAGGAGCTGGGACATCTGCTGCTGCTCTGCATAAGGACAGAGCTAATCATTATATTGGCATTCAGTCTCTCTCTCGTGTAATCCATGTCCCTTTCTGTCTTCCCATATTCCTTCTGTAAATATTAATGCGTTGTCTTGTTTGAATTTTAAGACTTCTTTTTTTCCCTGCAGACTAATTTTCTGTAATTATTTATGCTATTTCGGAAATACTTGCTTAAAAGCTATAAACTCATTTTGGAGATATAAGACAAAATGTTTTTTTCTTCCTTGGCAGTGAAGACCAAGGAAAGTAAGAAATGGTTGTTTATTAAAATACTCAAACTTACTTAGAATTCAGGCAGCAACTCCTGTCTATTCAGACAAATATTTGTTCCTGCTGTGAGGGTGGCTCCCAGTGCAATCTGATAGGCTGGGTACTCATGCCAGTGTCACTTCATCAGTGATTTTGAAAAGCAACAGAAGTGACTATTTCGGGCAAGATCATCTTGCAAGTGAGAAAGAACCTGGAAAATATCTGGAACCCTCCACTGTTGTGGTTCACTCCTCATTAACAATTTCAGGATCCTGAGGATCATCACTTCTCTCCTTTCACCCCTCACTGCAGGCAAAAGACTTCCACCTCACAAATCTCCCTTTGGTGCACTGAGAAACCAAATACTCCAGCGGCAGCAGCACCCAGGCCTTGTTTTAGGCATTTTTAGGCATTTAGTCTCCTCCTTCCCTGCTGGACACTGCCACAAAGCAAAGCAGGGTGTCCTTTTCCCAGCTCCTCTTCCTCTCTTCTTTCTCCTATTCCTCATCAGTACTTAAGGTTGCATAGTATTCAGCAGGCTGCATGTGCAAAATCTACTGATGTTGAAGCATGTGTCATATTTTGGTCTTTCTGAGCTCCATGGGGGTAGATAATACAAGAACAACTCTTGCATCCTTAGTTAAGATATTGATAATTTAGAGCAGATGCAGCACTGCCATAATTTCTACCAGGGAATCTCAGATGTCTGCTTCTCTCCATAGGTAGGTGCCTACTTTTGCCTAAAATAATGCATGATCCCTAGAGGAGATCATACAGTAATCAAACTGAATATTTATGTTTTGTTTTCACAGAACCCTTAGGGGTTAATTCTGGTGTTGAGTTTTTATTCCTGTGTTGTACTAAAAACCTATAGGCTGTTATTACTAAGGCACTCTTTTCGGAGTGAAAACAAAAATGAAAACAAAACCAAAAAGCAAACACTCGAGTGTTAATAAACTAGCAGAACATACTTTTAAACGGAAGAAGCTGTTACTGTGGTGATGAATGATGGCAGACTAGATGATCTTGACTTTCACATGCAAAGTGATGGTCCAGCTGTCATTGTTTCTTCTGTCTGTGATGGCTGGGTCTAGCAAGAGCAAGGGACATATATCTTTTGCCTTTATGGTGCTTAAATAATTGCCAAGGAAAACAAAGCAAGGCCTGTTTGGAGAGGAAGCGATTTAGAGACAAACTGGTTCCCAGTATGACACTCCAGCAACAATAGCATGAATGGGAAATTGTTTATTTTTAGCTATGTTACAACAGTTTCCCATTTGTTCATTATTCTGAATGCAAGCTTGCTAGCTGCAGGCTTCTGTATCTGCGTGGGCAGCAGGAATGCACATAGAAAGAAAATGTATGTTAGGAGCAGAGCTGGAGAGGTTTTTAGCAAGAATGGGCTAACCTAGATAAATTTACTTCTGTGCACTGATTATGTGTTTGTTTGAATCCTTTTGTTATTTGCCCTAGTAGGGTCATCCCTCTTTGGGATGACGACAGTTGTCACCTTAGTAACTCTTTCCAATTTACATTGCTGCTGTGACCAAATTTCTGTTGTGCTGAGGAATAAATCTTCTTATGCATCAGGTGCACTGCAAATTCGGTAAGAAATAGCTATTTCATGTTCCTTCTGTCTGTTGTGCTTCTTAAACCTGTAACTACATGGGAGGAATGTGGAAAGCACAAATTATAGCTCCTGTGATTCCTGGCAAAACAATTAGCAAAATATTATTGCACTGGGGGTGCATAATTCTGAAACTGCTACTGCTGTGGCTACTTCTTACCAGGTAAAAGAAAATCTAAAAGAATCTATGCAAGCTTGAAACGAGTGGTGTGATGGAAATCTATTCAAAGGACATTTGCAACTGGATCTCGTACTTCTTTGGACTAGCTGGATTTCTGTGACTTTGAAAACAGGGTGCCTGAGCAGTACTTTGCTCTAGAAGCCAGCTGCTGACCCTCCACTGCCGGGCTTAGGTTTCTTTTTCTCTCTCTTTTTTTTTTTTTTTTCCTTCTTGGACACTTCTATACATGAATTTTTAGTTTTGGGTTATGTCTTAACAGCTTTTTGTCCCTTTGTAATTAAACTGTTTTCATGCACTGTGTCATATGGTAGCCCGTGACAGAAGGCTGTAACCGGCAAGAATGCGGGTTTTTTTTCCCTTCTGGGAGACCCTTCAATTATGAAATGCTTGTAGGAGATACATGGTAACTAGCTCTGCACAGCATCACAAGCCTCCCTTGTTGTCCAGGGACAGGATGGTTGGAAAGCCAATGAGTTACATCTGAAAGGTGGAGTTGTAGGAGGAGAAATGCTGCATTAGTGCAGTAGAATGCATGAATCACCAGTCTCAGAGAAATTATAGGGGAGGACAGCAATAGAGGTTAGTTTCATATACCACAAATCTGACAGATTTATGTAGCCCAGACACATGGTCTGGATATAGATTCCAAGATGGAAAAGGTCCACATGCGCTGCTTGATGGTGAAATGTGAAAATACAGCCTGCATTTCTAGAGCATCTCTCTTAACTGTTGCCTGGGCCACATGGAAATTGTCAGAAAAGCTACAGCCTTTTAATTAACAGCCTCTGAAGGAAGGTCTACATATGTTTGTTTCTAAACTAATATGGTTTAAAAGAAGACCAAGAATCTGCTATGGTGCATGCAAATAAAGAGGTGCTTATGTTGATGTCTGTGTGCTTCTAACCACACAAGTGCCATGCCAACACACATCTAGGATTTCCAAGCTGAGCCTTCTGAACAATGGCAATTTCATTTTGCAATGTGTTTCTGTTGTGTGCTGGAATTGATTCAAAACCTTCAAAGCAGCATCACAAAATGAAATTATGTGAAAGTATTCATTTTCAAATTGGGAAGATTATTTTTTTTTATTTGGCATCTACCTTTGGAAGTCATAAAAATGTACCATGAACTACAGAAACCTTTCCTTTGAAATTGATGCATCCCCGTGAAACATTTCAGCCTTGATGAAGCAGCATAATTCTGTGGGGAAAAAAAAAACACAACAAAAACCACAAACAAACAATACCCAGAACATTTTGTAAAGTTTTAACAAGATTCAGTCTCTTTTCAGAGATGTCTCAGAGTAAATGGCTTAATTCAAGCTGTTTGCTTCTTTTTTTCTTTTTATTTTTTTCCTTAATAGAACTATTTTGCCACAAAGATTTATTATTTTTTAAAAAATATACTACAGCTTCCAGCCTTCTGACACAAGTGTGCATCTCGTACTGCCTGCTAGGTTATATGAAAAATGACAGGCCTGGAACCAAATGTCTCATTGAAAACTAACATGAACAAAAATGTCAGTCAGGCTTATAAGTGATAGCTAGAAAAGCTGAAGGTTGCCCTAGGTGCCCTTATCATTTGTCTTTTTCTAATTTGGCAATGGATGCTAGGAAATAGAATAATAGAATCATAGAATCATTAAATTTGGAAAAGACCTTCAAGATCATCAAGTCCAGCCATCAGCCCTACACCCCCATGACCACTAAACCATCTCCCAAAGGTGCCACGTCTACCTTTTTTTTTAACACCTCCAGGGACGGTGCCTCCACCACCTCCCTGGGCAGCCTGTTCCAATGCCTCACCACTCTTTCTGTGGAGAAAGTTTTCCTAATGTCCAATCTGAACCTCCCCTGGCACAACTTGACCCCATTTCCTCTAGTCCTATTGCTAGTCACTAGGGAGAAGAGGCCAAAACCCACCTCCCTACAACCTCCTTTCAGGTAGTTGTAGAGAGCAATGAGGTCTCCCCTCAGCCTCCTCTTCTCCAGGCTGGACAGCCCCAGTTCCCAGTTTATTTATGATGGAAAGATTTCAGCTATTTAAAAATAATTTTCATCAAGTGAGTGTCATCTTTGCAAATTACAGCTGTAGATTGTATCTTCACTATATGCTACTAAAGTTTCTCTCTTCATGGGACCTGCCTAAAACTGAGTAAGACTTTCAGTGGGGTGGAAGCAGTATCAAGTGTAATGTTGCAGGATAGACCTTTCTAGCAGAGGTGGATTCTGAGGAATAGAAGCAAATAATCTGTGTATGTGCAATTTTAGGACTCCTGCACCTGCACATAGAGGAATCTGTGATACTCTGACCTGAATGAAGCATCTGCACACCCTTTCTTTTTAGATCTGCTTGAACAGAGCTACTCTAGAGTTTCTAGCCATAGGTCTTAACATAGTCTGAACAGTCATAGGACAGATAAATGGAAGCCTTTGTTAGCATGTGAATGTAATTATATTTTCTTTATTCACTTAAAGATGTTTCTGATAACAGTCTTTCTCCTACAAGAAATGTATGTGAGTGGATCTTTCTTGATCCCTCTTGGGGATTTATATGACTGACTTTCAGGACCCTCCTTTCACAAGGACCCTCTGAGTGCTTGGTGATGTTTTTGGCAGATCCATTGGCATGTGCAGTCTGTTGCACATGTTACAGTCAGAATTCTGTTGCTGCAGCTATTCCTTGCATACTCACTGGTGCACTGTGGTGCACGCAGGTCCAACTGGTTAGGCTTGTTGGCTGAAAAATAAACTGCTGCTTTAATAATGTTTCTGTGCTTTACTTCACACTGATGGTTTGTAAGTACCAGGTGATACATGAAAGATTCTATTTTCTGCATTGATCACCTTATTTAAAAGAAAGAAGAAATAATTGCAAGTCATGGGCAAACTCCAGCAAGCTGACTTAAAGCAAACAATGGAAAACCTCTCTATGAATGTAACTAAAATTTATTTTGGCTTTCATGAATAAACCCAACTCATAGTGAAGTCTAGCTTACTGTAAAAGGAAATTGGGTAGCAGCACACAGGAACCCACAGGCAGGGTCTCCGGTGTCCTTCGGCTGATCCTGGGCGCAGTGTCAGTGTTGCATCACCGGTTGGTGGGCACGGCAGTGCCAGCCGGCAGCAGGCTCTGCACCGCGGCCTGCGGCTCTGCACCCTCCGCGCCGCGCTCCTGCGCGGTCACACCGCTCCTCCCCCCGCGGGGCCGGGGCCGGCCGGCAGGGGGCAGCCCCGCAGCGCTGTCAAGCGGCACCCGGCGGCCGCCAGCCCCGCTCTGCCGGCGCCTCCCCGCGGCCGCCGGCCCCGCTCGCCCGGCTCCTCCCGGTGCCCCCTCCGCGCCTCGGCCTTGCATCGAAGGGGTGCTGCAAGCTGAGAGAATCGTTCTGCCCCAGCTACAATTACAGATTGGCCTTCTGTTTCCCTTCCGTTTTCTGCCGGCTTTACAAAATGCTTTCTAGCCGCCCGTAGCTGTGCCTTCGAACCAAAACCCAGCAGGAGAAGCTACCCACCCCCTCCCGGGCGGCGCGGTGCCCCTGCAGGCCGGGATGGCGGGTGCGCGGGCAGCCAGCGAGAGGAGGGGGCCGGTGCGGAGACAGAGACCGAATTATAGGGCAGGATTTGTGGGGCCGTTTGCAGTAGAGCAGCACGTAAAACAAATAGCTCTTCTCGGCAGGAGCTGTGATTTGCTCCTTGGGTGCTGCCCCGGCCCGGAGGCTGAGCCAAGCCCTGCCCTCGCAGCTGTCCCCGGCCACCAAATTCCAGGCTTTGAGGGGAGACGCCACTCTGCTCCAGCTCAGGCGAGCGGCTTTTGGAGTGCCACGGAGGGCATAGGTAGTGTAGACCAGAGACTGCCCTGGGCTGTTCTGCTTCTTGGCTTCTTACCTCTTTGGAGGTGACCGGACTATGACAAGGGGCAAACAATGTCTGCCTTGGAATTGGAAAGAAATGTCTGTGGGTTTGGTTAGGTAGCATAGATATCACAAAGGAATGTTTACTTATCACAGGCCTGGTGATAAATGGCATTTCTAAAGGTTGCAATTCATTGCGCGTATTGGTAATTGTGTGAAAATGTTGCACGTTCTTCTTCCTAAAAGTGCAAATATATTCATTTATTGAAACTGCTCTGTATATAGACAGTGAATAACTTTTTATTAAAGTTGAAATAGACTACTGTGTATGCCTAGAGAGGTGGTAGATGCCCCATCCTTGGAAACACTCAAGGTCAGGTTGGACAGGGCTCTGGCAACCTGATCTAGTTGAAGATGTCCCTGCTCACTGCAGAGAGTTTGGAAGAGATGGACTTTAAAGGTCCCTTCCAACCCAAGCCATTCTGTGATTCTGTGAGTCTATTACCATACTTCTAGCTCATATGTGTGTGGAAAGGTGTCTGTGCATGCAGTAAACTTAGAAAGCTTAATGAAAGATGATCCTGGAAGGATCATCTGGTGCTTTGACTTGGGAGTGACTTGCAGAGGGCAACTCCTGTGAAGCAGCAGTATTTTAATAAACCTCACAAACCAGATAGGACTTGTATCTCAACCGTCCAAACCCACATAGTGAGATGTTATAACCCTGCAAAGCTCTGCTGTCTGAAGGGCTCCTGGTTTTAGTAAGCACTGTCCAAGATGTGTTTGCTCCTCCCAGCCTGAACAGAAAGTAGAACATTAGTAAAACAAAAATGTTTCCCCTTCTTTCCCAGAGGTACTGTTTTTCCTCTTTTTCCCTCCAAACCCCCACTTTGTGTCACGGACATCTGCAGGGCTTTCTTCTTCTCTGAAAAATGCAGCTTTTTGCACTGAGAGCTACAAGGGCCTCTTTTCAGTAAAATCTCTGCACAGTGTAGGTGCTGTGGCTGGGCCAGGCCCATGGTTGTAACTCCCAACAGTTTTTTGTTCCACAGACCTCTCTGAAGGTAACTTAGAGGAGATGTAAGTTAGCATGCCTTTGCAATTCTTTTCTGACATTGCAGATAAGATTAAAAGAACAGGTTTTCATGTGTCTTAGCCCAACCAGTGTGTATTGGGTGTCAGTGCCCAGGTGCTGGCAGCAGGGGCTGCAGGCATGGCCTCTTGAGGAGAGGCTGGGGCTGCCCTGTGCCGGGCACAGCCAGTTCCAGTTGGTCCAGCCAGCTCCAATGGACCTGCCACAGGGCACAGCTGAGCCCAGCAGCCAAGGTGGTGCTGCCTCTGTAATAAAGCATTTGAGAAAGAGCAAAAAATGCTGGAGGAGGTAAAAGGGAAGGGTCAGGAGTGAAGTTGAGCCTGGGGAGGAGGAGGAGGAGTTGGGAATGATGTTTTGAATTTTGCTTTTATTTCTTTTTGCCCTTATTTGTATTAATTTGCAATAAAATTAAATTACTTTCCCCAAGTTTCCCCCAATTTCCTGTCCTTATCTCGACCCATGAGCTTTTCCATCTTATTTTCTCCCCCTCTCCTGCTGAGGAAGGAGAGTGAGAGTGGCTGGGTGGGCACCTTGCAGCCAGCCAAGGTCAGCCCACCACACACAAACACTGCTTTCCTGCAGGTGCCATTAACAAGACCAGATTTTAAAACAAAGTTTTTGGAAGGGATCTCCAAGATTTGAAAAATAAAACAAAACCCCATGTCTACCATCACTTTTTGCATCTAGACTCAACACTGACTTCAGCCCTTGTTTGTATCAAAAGCATTAAACAAGTTAAATTTTCAAAATTAAGGAAAAAAACAGAAACAAACCCACTGTGTTCTTCATGGTGCTTGTTCTGTTTTTTGGTAGTCCTTTCAGGGCCAGCTTTAGAAACTTTTTTGTGACTTTGGCTCATTGGTTCTAAGTGAGCTGCTATGTTTCATGGTCCATTGTTTAACTTGCATCAAGAACTTATAAATACATCACTGAAACCTGGCACCATGTCCAATGCAAATACAGCTTGTCAGCTAGTGCATCAGAGCTGATCTTCATATCAAGCAGTGTGAACACACAGTCACTTTGGACAAACAATATTCTCATGCAGGTGGTTTGACCTGATGTAAAATACTTGCTTTAATGAGACAGAGACTCTAATGTATCTTGTATTTCCAACTATGTATGAAGAAAAATGGTGAGAAATTTTTCAGTTACTAATACTGTGTTATTTCTTTGTTTCCTCTGGCTTTTGTGTTCAGAAACCACACACATTTAGGTTCCTTGTAAGAACCTAAATAATGATTTAGTGATGAGGGTGAATAAAAGAAGTATCTGCTCTAGTTACTTAACTGAGCACTTAGAAGAAATTATGCTGTTTAGAAAATTGCACGCAACGTCAAAATCAGCATTTATTTCCACAAAATTGTAATACATTCCAGGCATCAAACTAAAAAAAAAAGAACACCTGTTGTCCTCCAAGTGTTTTGTTTTTTTGTTGTTTGGTTTGTTTGTTTTGTTTCTTTTTTTTTATCCTGCATGTAATCTATATGTAGTCAGTGGAGGAATTAGGTACAGATGCACATCAGCATATAGTTGTACAGAACAAATATATGCATGTTAGCTGTAGGCTGTTAATTTTATTAATGGAGTTCTTGCTTTGTTTCATTATGGCTGTTTTGCTTTCCTCTCTTGAGTTTTGACTCAATGTTTCATTGCCCAGTCAGCATAGCTTTATGAAAGGCAGGTCCTGCTTGACTAATGTGATTTCCTTCTATGACAAGATGACGTGCTTAGTGGATGAGGGAAAAGCTGTGGAAGACTCTAGTAAAGCCTTTGACACAGTTTCACACAGCATTCTCCTGGAGAAACTGGCTGCTCATGGCTTGGACAGGCGTACGCTTCGTTGGGTAAAAAACTGGCTGGATGGCTGGGCCCAAAGAGTTGTGGTGAAAGGAGTCAAATCCAGCTGGCAGCGGATCACGAGTGACGTTCCCCAGGGCTCAGTGTTGCGGCCAGTTCTCTTTAACATCTTTATCAATGATCTGGATGTGGGGATCAAGTGCACCCTCAGTAAGTTTTGCAGATGACACTAAGTTGGGAGGGAGTGTTGATCTGCTTGAGGGTAGGAAGGCTCTGCAGAGGGATCTGGACAAGCTGGATCGACAGGCCAAGACCAACTCTATGAGGTTCAATAAGGCCAAATACCTTAATGATTATAATGCCTTAATGTTGTTGGGTCAGAACAACCCCATGCAAAGCTACAGGCTTGGGGAAGAGTGTCTGGAAAGCTACCTGGAGGAAAGGGACCTGGGGCTGGTGGTTGACACCTGGCTGAACATGAGCCAGCAGTGTGCCCAGATGGCCAAGAAGGCCAACAGCATTATGGCTTGTATCAGGATTAGTGTGGCCAGCAGGACTAGGGAAGGGATTGTCTTTCTTTCTTCTATACTGATAAGGCTGCACCTTGACTACTGTGTTAGTTCTGGGCCCCCCACTACAAGAAGGTCATTGAGGTTCTGGATCATGTCCAAAGAAGGGAAATGAAGCTCATGAAGGGTCTAGAGAACAAGTCTTCTGAGGGGCATCTGAGGCAACTGGGGTTGTTCAGCCTGGAGAAAAGTAGGCTGAGAGGAACTTTCTTGCTCTCTACAACTACCTGAAAGGAGGTTGTAGTGAGGTGGGTGTTCTCTTTTCCCAAGAAACAAAAGGACAAGAGGAAACGGCCTCAAGTTCTTCCAGGGGAGGTTTTAATTTGGTACTAGGAAACATTTCTTCACTGAAAGGGTTGTCAATCACTGGAATAGGCTGCCCAGAGAAGTGGCTGTCACCACCCCTGTAGGTATTTAAAAGATGTGTATGTGTGGTCCTTAGCAATATGGTTTAGTGGTGGACTTGGCAACATTAGGTTCACAGTTGGACTTGATGATCTTAAGGGTCTTCTCCAACCAGAATGATTCTATGATTCTAGAAAAGGAAAATCCATGGGATATATTGCACTGAAAATCAAGAAGAATATAAACAATATAATAAGCTACTTCTTCAGATGCAGATGCTTGAAATTCTTATGTCTCCGATTTTAAATTTCGTTGCCATTTGAGAAAAATCTTGATTTATAAAAATTACTAACAAAAGAAACCTAATCCTCCATGCACAGCCTCTGCTCATAGGAGCTCTGTGCCTGACTCCAGAGAAATGCACAGGGTTTGGTGCACAGAGTTGCATTCATTTACATGACTCATTTTTGGGACCTCACTCTGCTGTCAATTTTCCCTTGGCTTATCCCCTTAACAAAAGAGAGATTAAATCACCCTCAATCAGGTGAAGTCAAATTAATCAGTAAGCATGTCCTGTGACTATGCCTTCTTTCATTTCCAAATGTTTAAACAAATTCATAGACGCTGAGCTATATACTGGTGTGCTTTATAGGATATGAAAGTATGCATGCATGTCTTGATAACAAAACCCACTTATCTCAGGAAGGATGTGAATTCCTGAAGTACTTGGTGCTTGGGCAGTGAAAAGCAACATACTTTTTACAGGGAATGAGGGGCTCTCCAACATATGTGTACTTCAGGAATATACTAACTTGTACCCTTTTAAGATATTGAGGTGAAGAAGGACAAAAATATTAGTAACAGGCTGACCCATTTTTTTCCATGATTCCTGAAGCGAAAGGAGTTATTTATCTGAATCTAATTCTAAACAGAAATTAAGATCCTTTTCCCTAAGTGACTTAAACTCGTTTCTAATCCCCTAACAACCTTAATCAACAAATTTAAACTGTTGTTAAAAACCTATTTAAGGCCTGTTACTTTGATCTTACTTTGCTGCTAATCCAATGGCACAGTTCTTAGTGAAATCAGTACAAAATAACTTTGTTCACATGCTGTCACATAAGAGCATGCAAACAATGTGAAAATGTGTTGCAGGGGCTATGTGTGTGTTGTGTTGCTGTACAGTATTGTATTTGTTTACACAGGAGGCCTTTAATGCTTCCTTGAAATTAATTGGAGGAGTCTACGCTGCAGCAGCGCCCTTGAAAGAATACCCAGCTAAGAAGGTGCCCACTGGGGCCCTTCTGCATGCCCTGACCCAGATTTTGAGGAGCTGCGTGTTGCCCAGGCCATGCTGTCCTGTACAAGAGCATTCGTGCCTTTCTGCAACCACTCTCCTGTGGCTGCCCCTGGCAATCTGTAGCTTGTGCTCTGGGAAGGGTCAGAGGGAGGTTAGCTGCAGTCGGGAAAGACAAACACTGCAGCGCCTCCATGCTGACAGCACCGCTAGGCAGCCCTGAGCCCACACAGCCTAATGGGGCTCACCGTCTTCAGCCTTCTTCAGGGAGCATGAACTTGTTTCACTTGAACCTCTTCATGGTCCTACCATCCTTGGTGGCCACTTTGGTGAGAGGGCTGCCACTTGGTCAGAAGTGGCTGGTGCTGGTGCTATTCCTGCAGATCTCTGCAGAGGACGGCTGGTGATACCCTCTCCTCTTGGCAATGCTGTCAGTAGGCAGAGGAGCACAAGTGAAGCATCCCATGCCAAAATTGCTCCCTTCCCAGCAGATGCAGGCTGCTGGCACACCTGATGTGGTATGATGGTGTGTTACGTATGTAAGAAAGAGCTGTGTGCCCTGGTGGTGTCAGTGAGTTCTATTATGATATGCAATGTAAGGGCACTAGGGAACACAGTGTGATCATGCAAGCTGAGCTGTCTGGATGCACTTTGATAGACTAGCAGTGATTTATACAGAGATACTATGGTTCTTAGAGCTTCCTGATGGCAGCAGCCTGAAGGCCCTTCTTTTCTTGCGTTCCTTGGACTGTTCTCAGGAGGTACCAGAGGCCACTACCAAAGTTAGACATTGGATGGTGAAAGAATTAGTTCTTAGTGACACTCGGGGAGACACAGCAACAGGTTGACAATGATGTGAAACTGATGGGCTGTCTGCTTCCAAGATCTTCCTGACATATGTTGGAGCTTTGTACTGTTGTATTTTCCTTAGCAAGTAAGTGTGATTCATGCAAACTCATATACAATAACAAGTCCCTGATAGATTCTGTGCACTGCTCAGAAGTCCTGCCCTTCAGAAATGAGTAAGTTGTTACTTCAATTTACAGTGGTCTCAGTATATTTCTCAGTTATTCCTCTTTTATTCTGGGTTCGTTTGGTTGTACTTTTTACATACTTGTTTTAATAGGATGAGAATGAAACCACAATGTAGCTCTACCTTTTTTGTTCCTTCCTTCCCCCTCTCCAAAGATCAAAAGGGGAATAAATCTGAAGTTGCTAAGTCCCTTAATATTAACAGAATTAAATTCTCAATGTGACTGCAATTTTAGGCTGAGAATAAATATTCAGAAAAGTATTTGTAGAAAGACTTTTTGTTGCTGAGGTGTTGATTCAAATTTTATTTCCTTGCTTTTGTGCTGTTAAAATGACAACACAACCTGACCTCTTAATATCTTACATCTTCCAGATCTTTTACCTGGAGCCTAGTGGTTCCCTTACTCTGTTCATCTGGGCATTTTTAACCTAATTAGTTCCCTGATAGCAGAGGTGCCTCAGGCACTGGTAGTGTCTTGCTCATTCCTGTTGTTGATTTATCTTTTCAGTTTTCCTTTTAGTTTCTTGAAGAGGAATATTTAAGTTAAGTAATATCAAGCCTAAAATTGGAGAAATTTAATGAAAGAAACAGAAACTTGGTCTAAATGATCTAAAATTCTTTTGTCTAGTGGCCAGAGTCTGAGGTTCCTTTCCATGAAGACAGATAAATTTGAAGGAAGAGAGGACCTTTGTTGCATGTAAGACATGTTCTGCATATCTTGGTTTTCTCTAAGACCTATGGATGATCTTTTAAAGGCTGATCCTGTCAATTCATGTCACGTTGCATCTCTTTTCAAGATCTGATTTGAGAACTGGTGTTTCTCAACTGGCCAAGAGCATAAATGGACTCCAGAGATGCCTGGAAGAGAGCTGGGAGCATTGTCCATGCAGCAAAATTGAGCCTGTTCAAGGGTTTGAGCTCCCTTTTCATATCGTATTGAAATACGGGGCAATGTGTCCTTCCTACATGTGAACAGAGCTCTTTAAATGACTCCTGTCCAGAAGTGCTCAGTTGGTTTGAAAATTAATTTTCTTAACTCATGTCTGGACCATGTATTCCTTTTGGGTAGAGTAGTGTAAAGGTCTGGCAGTAAACCTACAAATTTTGCTGAGCCCTAGATTACAGATTTTAGCCTTTATTGGCAAACTTGATACTATGACAGCTGCTTATAGATGGAGTGGTGCCTGTGTTCCCTTTCTGAGGTCTTCGTTATCCCAAATGAGGACCTGAGACATACCACTATTCCTTCTCAACCTTCTCACATGGCTTTTTCTCCTTCTCAAATAACCAAGGTCTGGGTGAGGTCATTCCCATACAGTACAGTCTCCAACTGGAAAGCACCATGGAGCTTTGAAGTTCTCCGTAGCTCACCTGCTTGGATGTAGTGACAGACTGTGTGGCAGCTGACTCCAAAACGAAACAGATGCATGTTTCTTAGGGGTTGCAGAAGGGAAAGATGGTGATGGAACTAATTCTTAGAGTTCACTAACAATTTTGTCTAGTTTGTAGTGTGTTGATGACTAGTCATATATCTCTCTGGAGGCTGTTATTTCCCTTTGTTATGCCAAGAAACAGATGTCTGTCTGTCAATCTACCTATATTTGGAAAATGAACAATTTGGACAACCATTTAGCAGCTGAAGGGAAGCACTGTACTGTATCCTGGAAAGGGCAATTAATGTGTTCCATGGTGACAGAAATGGCTCTTTCAAGCAGAAAATATAAGCCTTTGGGTACTCTTACACTTTGTAAGTTCTGCTGTAGTTTGCTGTAGTAGTTTGTTGCCCAGCAGACAGATCAATCCAGGCTTCTGCTTGACCACTGTAGAAGACTCCAGACTGCATAATTGTTATCGGTGCTGGAACTTAAAGTCTTAAGAATGATTTTTACCATGTAACTCAACAATTTTATTTCAAATTATGCTTTCCAAAGGCAGCTTAGTGTTCCAAGTAATTAATTTCTATATTTCTATTAATTACTGTAATTCATCACGCTTACTTTGACTAAGGAATATCCTAAAGCTGTCTCTCCCCATGTATGGAAAGCCACATATGCAAGTATTAGAACAAGTAAGGTTAAATTACTTTGACTTGTTTTCTTAGCTATTTCTACTACATCAACAGTTCAGCAAAGATACAAATCTGAAAAGCTGGTGCACTTCCAGCTTCATCTGTCTGTTCTCTTGTGGAAAACTTCCAAGCAGTTTTTCATGTTTGCTTTGGCAAGTGGTTACCAATGGGGATGGATGGTTGCTTTAAGTAGCAAAATTTTGGTATTAGTGGAGTTTTGTTTGTTTAATCAGTGTTTATCAGAAACAGGCAGAGAAAGGAGGCAAAGCTGCTCAGGGGTATGTTATGGCCTCTGTACAAAGAGTAAGCAGGAACTCTTCAGTTTGAGAATACATATATACACATAGATAATGTCTGTAGAGCTGTCAGTAGGTTTGAAATAGTCACTCGGTGCTATAGGGACAAGCAGGTTCTTTTAGGGATCCCTGACAGAACAAAGACTGTCCACAGGGCTGTAGTTATAACTAGAGCTTTACTATTATATAGAAGTTTTAATAATCAGCATAGGTTATTCTTGCCTAAAATTTCTAGCACTAAGCATGGCTTAATATTCTTAGCAATGACCGTAACTTCCAGATGAACAGAATTGCTAGTAGTTAGTGTAGCTCTGTTGTAAAATCAGAGTTTTTAGTTACTTGGGCTCTCTGCAGATTGGATCGAATTCTTAATAATCAGTGTGCAATACAATAACCATAATGTAGACTCAGACTTTACCTAAAACAACATGAGTCACTCTGTCTCAGAGGAAGCAGGCCATAGTGGGGACATCCCAGACCCCCAGGGAGGTCACAGGTTTGGCCATCCAGCAGCAGTTCCATTCTGTGTTGCACTTAGGACCTGCAGCTGCTTGATCTTACGTGCTGGGACGCTTCCCTGTTCCCTAATGGGTGTCACCGCATCTTGGCAATCATTGCAGTGCTGACAGGGGGACTGTCTGTTCTGTGACAAAGGCCATCACATCCTGGTGACAACCACAGTGTTGAAAAGGGAAAGAAAGATGGGAGTGATGCGTGATTAGCACGTTCACATATTAAGGCTGGTTGTCTTAGAAAATGTTGTTGGTTATGCTATGTCACTGGGGTCTGGGGAACAGGGGGCACCAGACACTGAAACAGAGGAAGTTGTTTTTCACCAAAACTAAAATAAATTGCCACAGGTTCCCACAGAGGCCAAAGGCATAACTAGGTGGAAAAAGGGACCAAACACAGATATAATCTCTGATCTATTCAGCGAGTTCCTATGCTATGAATTTTCAGAAGGATAATTTTCAGAAGGCAGAACTTTTTCACTGAAAGGATTTTCAAACATTAGAACACACTGCCCAGGGAGGTGGTTGAGTCACCATCTCTGGATGTGTTTAAAAGTCATGTAGATGTGGCACTTGGGAATGTGGCTTAGTGCTGGACTTGGTAGAGTTGGGTTTATGGTTGGACTCGATCTTGAAGGTCTTTTCCAACCCAAGTGATTCTGTGATTCTATGAAATAACAGAGGGATAATATATTTGCCCTTTTTCTTACGCTCTCTCTGTAAGTTCCAGGTTTTGGCTACTCTTGAGAATAAGATGGAGGAAGAGAAAAAGAGTTGTTCTGGCTAGCATGGTAGTTCCCATACAGTCACAGTTACACTTGGTACATACACAAAAAACAGGAAGAAGGGAAGAAAAAAAAAAAAGAAAACCCCACTTGTTCTGCTAGTACAGACATATAATAGAATCATAGAATCATATATCTATATATGCTTAGCCAGACTGTGCTTGCTCTTTCTAAGGCTCTGCATTAAATTAGGAAGGTCCATGTAATATTGATGAGCCTGTGCATCAATTGTGATGAGGAACATGGGATTGCTCTCTTTGACACCATGATTTACAGTGACTTCCTGGAGGATGAGACTGGCATTTTTGTAGCCATTATAAGTGCTGTTGGAATTTTGACTGCTCAGCTGCAAATACTTGATCAAAAATACAAACGTAATAACAAATACCTATTTGGATGCTGTCAGATGTATAGAATAACAAACTGCCAATTACAGTGCTGCTCAATATTAATGTTTGGAAATACCAATTCAGTTGAAGATGTCAATATATTTAAATATTTTGCAAGTGGACAATCTAAATTGCACATGCTCCTATCCTCACAGCAATGTGTGTGCCGTATGTCGCAGTGTTTGCATAATTCATGGCACCAAGGTGTATAACTGTACGAAACTTGCATAAAAATCAGGATTTTTGGTATTCAGGAAACTGTAGGCATATGTAGAGTATCCAGGAGCTTTTATGGGTAGTTGGTTTGTGTTTAGTTTGCAATCAAGTAAGGAATAAATCTTTTAGAATTATTTGATGTAATTTTAAGGAGATCTGTAGTAGCTGCCTGTAATATTGTTTACATCAGGATTGATAATTATTCATGTGGTTTCATAATGCTAGAATTGACCTTTGTTCTGTAGCTTGGTTCCTAAACATTTTAATGTGTTTTCTTTGAAAATCGTATCTGCAGAGAGACTAGTAAGCAGTAAAACAGGTATAATATGCTCTTGTAAATGTTCAAAATTACCAGCGTTCACTACATGCCATGTATCATGGGAGTTGAAGGAACTGCTGTTTCTGAAGTTACTAATGCAAGTTAGCCTCTGATTAAATGTGGAGAGAAGGAAAATTGCTGATACTGAAAAGTGCATTAAAATGTAAAATCGTGCATTAAAATGTAAAACACCTATGCTTCTGAAGGATTGTTTTTACAGCATATTTTTGCTCTTATGTTAAGGCACTGAAAATATCACTGTTCTAAACTGGTATGTCCTTTGCTTTAAAATGGTTTTGGTTTTGTTTTTTAATTAAGGTTTTTCCAAAATTACAGTAAACACTACGCATGAAGAGATATTTTTAAAATATCATTATTTCTAAAACAGATCTGCCCAAGACTTTGCTTGCACTACTGCAGAAGAGGGCCAAGAGAAAAGTGAGATGACTCTTACCCTTTGGATTTCTAGTGGGACATTTTCCGTGTTGTCTCAGAGAGAATCCAGTCCAAGCAGCTCTTTGGGTCAGACCACTTAAATCAACTGTGGTCAGGGAGCCAAATGTCAGCAGGTTTTGAATCAGACCTCTGAGGGAGATAAGAACTCAGAAATACTTAGTTGTTGAGGTTTTTTTCTACTGCTTGAAAGACAGAATATGTATTATAAATTACGTAATAACCTTTTTGTAAAATTTCACTTAGTTCATGTATCCAAATAGCTTTTGTATTACTTTTGTTCATACACATCCAGATTACTAGAGTAAAATGAGGTGCCAGCACAATTGTTGCCTTTAATTATCTGTTCTTACTAGTGCCTTGAACCTTTACCTTTGTAGCTGTTTTGCAGTGCTGGGCTATGAAGATTTCCAGCTGTCTTCCATGCTTTTCTTTATCTTAACTACATTTAATTAGTGAATTTAACTACAAGAAGAAGAGAATGAAAGCTAGAATCAGATAAAGTTATCTCTTTTTTCCTTATTCTGCCTCATTTTTAAAAAGAGATTGATTGATTGTTGCAAATGTAGGATTCAATGTTAGTGCTCAAAGAAAATACTGGAAAATGCTGCTGTATTTTGTCTGCATGCCTTCTTTTATGTAAGGACGTTGTCAAGTGCCTTTGTAATAACAGAGGCAGGTTTTTATACTAATCCTGAACCTGTGCATCCAACATTAAAAAATATAAACAGATTCAGTCACTTCTCTCAAAGGGCTCATGGTGGAGCTTAAACATGAAGTGGTCACTCAGTGCTTTTTTATCAGGGGAATATTTAACACACAGTGACAAGTGGAGTTCCTCACGGGTCCGTGCTGGGACCGGTGCTGTTTAACGTCTTTGTTGGTGACATGGCCAGTGGGATTGAGTGCACCCTCAGCAAGTCTGCTGACAACACTAAGCTCTGTAGTGCGGTCTACATGCTGGAAGAGGTGGAGGCCATTCAGAGGGACCTTGACAGGCTTGAGAGGTGGGCTTATTCCAACCTCATGGAGTTTTAACAAGGCCAAGTGCAAGGTCCAGCACCAGGGTCAGGGCAGTCCCAAGCACAAATAGAGGTTGGGCTGACAATGCATTGAGACAGCTCTGAGGGGGAGGACTTGGGAGTGTTAGTTGAGGAGAAGCTCAACATGAGCCAGCAGTGTGTGCTTGCAGCCCAGAAAGCCAACTGTGTCCTGGTCTGCATCAAAGGAGATGTGGCCAGCAGGTCAAGGGAGGTAGTTCTTGCCCTCTACTCTGCTCTCCTGAGACCCCACCTGGAGTACTGTGTCCAGTTCTGAAGCCTCCAACACACAAAGGACATGAACCGGCTGAAGTGAGTCCAGAGGAGGGCTACAAGGATGATCAGAGGAATGGATTACCTCTCCTGTGAAGACAGGCTGAGAGAGTTGGGGTTGTTCAGCCTGGAGAAGAGAAGGCTCCGGGGAGACCTTATAGCAGCTTTCCAGTACCTGAAGGGGCCTCCAGGAAAGCTGGGGATGGACTTTTTATAAGAGCTAGAGAACAAGGGTTAGTGGCTTTAAACTGGAAGAAGGGAGATTTAGATTAGACATTAGGAAGAAATTCTTCACCATGAGGGTTTTGAGACACTGGCACAGGTTGCCCAGGGAAGCTGTGGATGCCCTCTTCCTAGAAGTGTTCAAGGCCAGGTTACATGGGACTATGAGCAACCTGATCTACTGGGAGGTGTCCCTGCACATGCAGGGGGGTTGGAACTAGTTGATCTTTAAGGTACCTTCAACCCAAACCTCTAATTCTGTGATTTTTTGTAGAAAGTTTGTATAGAAGTAGCACAGTAATTTGTTGAACTTGAAAACTCTGAGCCATGTGGGCCTTAGGTGAAGTGAGCATCATGCCCAATGGAGACACACAGATATTATATGATGGTTCCTTTTCCTGTGTCCTCCGTCCTTCTGGCCTAATACATTGTAAGTGTCCCATGTGAAAGACATAGCTTCCCACTCTGTGTTGAGTTACTTCTTTGTCTTCCCATCATTGTTATAAAGTGCTTAAATAAGATAATACAAGTCTTGGAAAACATTAGAAAGCCAGAGCCTTGCTTAGCAATTGAGAAATGGACTATGTGAACTCAAGTGGTAGCTTAGCAGAAGGGGAAACAGAGCAGATAAAACAGTATTTTGGAGCTGGACACCTATTTAATTGTTCTGGATTCATCCTTCTGGACAAGGCTGACTTTACCAAAGGCTGTGTGAAATAAGCACAGAACATGAACAAGAAGGAGAACTACAGCTTGGAGATGAGGATAAATTCCCAGCTGCAGCAGGAGAGGGAGTACAATGTATTTTGTCATTTAAAACTTTTAATGAGAAAATAATTCAGTCTTATTCCTTGTGATTCCTGAGATATGAAGGATATGAAGTCCCCAAAGCTCAACATCTAATGCAGACAGCACATTTTCTGAAGCTACATCTGCTTCATGGTCACCAGAATGTGCTGCAGGACTGCTGCTTCCCTGCCGTCAGTGCCTGGCAAAGCTTTTTATAGCCAGCCGTAGACTTGTGATGGTGAGTAGCATGCTGGTGTGAGACAGCCTGCTGACTGTAGACAGAGAAATATGTAAACTGATCTACATGTCTGTGCTTTGCATAGACTGAAGAAGTGCCTCAGCAAACAAAACAAAGTATCAACTTCCAGCTCTGTGCAAGAAAGGCTGCGGTAAACTTCTTTTCCACAGGAGCTGTGACTAAGAGTTGCCCCAGTGTCCAGAAGGAGGAGGGGAGAAGGAAACATCTTGTGATCCAGCGAGATGCAAAGTCTGAATTGAAATAAAATGGGAGGAGTGCTCGACCTTGCTTCACCTCTGTCTTATCTGTAGATTTTTTTCTATTATCTTTATTAATGTCTGTGCCACTTACCTGTACCATCGGCAGTGGATATGTCTCAGGAGATGGCTTGCAAAGCAGCACGCTCCGTGTCCTGTATTCTGTGCAAATGCAGTCTTCAAGAGGAATGTCTACAGATCCCACATAGCATTCATCCGTGTGACATTGCAAAAAGTCTTGCTGTCCTGTCTATTGAGTGTCTCTCATATCACCTTGTCACCACGGAATAGTATGGCCTGTATCTTTAAAACTTGGCTGATCAGAGGTGGTCTATGCCAGGCTCTGCTTAGTCACAAGTCTTATGAGGAGCATCTGAGGGAACTGGGATTGTTTAGTCTGGAGAAAATGAGGTTGACGGGAGACCTTATTGCTCTCTAAATTGCCTGAAAGAGGTTGTAGTGAGGTGAGTGTTGGTCTCTTGTCCCAAGAAACAAGAGATAGAACAAGAGGAATCAGCCTTAAGTTGTTCCAGAGAAGGTTCTGATGGGGTAATTAGGAAAAATTTCTTCACTGAAAGTGTTGTCAGGCACTGGAACAGGCTGCCCAGGGAAGTGGATGAGTCACCATTCCTGGAGGTGTTCAAAAGATGTGTAGATGTGGTGCTTAAGGACATGGTTTAGTGGTGGACTTGGCAGTGTTAGGTTTATGGTTGGACACCATAATATTAAAGGTCTTTTACAACCAAAATGATTCTGTGATTCTGTGATCTGCAGCTGTGCATGCCTGCTGCTCAGATCAGCTCCTGCTGTTGTTCTGAAGCTTGCACATAGCCCATAGCCATGCATGAGCTTGGTTGCATCTGTGTGGTTTGGATGTCAGACAGGAATGGGCTCAAGCAAAGGCTTTACCCATATTTCATTTGAGGCCTACATCTGTCTTGGATCTCAGCTTTGAAGTGTAGGGTAGGAATATTTCTTGCCTTACGGCAAACATGAGAAGAACCTTTACTGAAGATGAGACTCTCCAAAAGGCAGATTAGTGCTGATTTTTTTTGAAATCTGATGCATGTTTTATAGAGAAAATATTCAGGAACAGATCTGTGTGTGTTAGTTGCACCACCTCTGAGATAGCACATGAATCTCCTCCATGCGTAACAGAGGAAAAAGACATGTCACTGGACTGCTTGTGCAGGAAGTAAAATACCTGTCATGATTTATAAGAAACCTAACGTAGGTATGGATGGAGAACCTGACAGCTGACCTAATTAGAGAAGGGCTGATACAGCACCAGCAAATTAACTCATTTGTCCAAGGTAAAAGAGCATCATCTTATGGCTAGGTGTTAAGGAGGAATACTTCTCTGCAATATTACTTAAAGCACAGTTCTGGAAAATACACATATAAGCAAAGAATTTAATAACAGTATCAGTATTATGTTCATACTTCTGATACAGAGAAAGTACAAGTAGCTATCAATAGAAATGCAAAGTCTGGGGTATTATTTAAATGTAAAATATTGCTAGCCCTGGTTTTTATTTTCATTTTTAGATTCAATTTTTATTTTAGATTAGATTTCATTTTGGATTAGATTTTGTCAGCTCTCCAGATTCATCTGCATTTCTCATAGTATGACAGGTTGCAGTTTATTGTCCCTCTTCTATCACAGGTGCAAAAATCTTCCTCCATTTTTCTTCTGTTTTTATTTTTCTAGCATTGCCTTTTCAGTCAGTCATCATCTGACTTAAGCTCATTTTAGCATGTACAAATCCTTTATTTTTGAGAGCTGTCGATACTACTGACAGATTGGTGTCCATTTATTAAAACAGACACTTGATTTTAAATGCCTTGGTTTCAGTTGTCAGTAGATTTGTGGAATACACAGTTCCATTTAAAAGAATGTTAGGTCAAGAAATTTGGGAGTAGTAAGACTTGCTGTCAGATTATTTTAAAGATTAAAATTTTAAAATACCAAACTAACTGGTGCATTAGTACAGTGTTAGATTAGTGCATTCTATTAAACAGAACAAAAAGTGTAGTAAAACAGCTAGCATGATTCACTAGTCCACAGTGATGACATTGTAAGATGATCAAGGAAAAATATATGGGCAATATTTCAGGTCAGTCTTTCTAAAGGAAAATATTTATCGAACCTGTCAGTAATATAATAATCTCTTGCTCCAAACACAGTAACAGAAGATTATAAACTTTTAGGATATTAACACCACTTATCTTGCTGTAGTAAAGAAATACTCTAAGTTGAGAAGAAAAAAAAAAGAAAATCTAAAACCCTTGAGGCAATCCTGATTCCTCCTCACTATGCTATGCAGCAAGCAAACATTCACATCACAGATATTTCTTTTTTAAGAGGTAGGTATATCAGTTATCATGCAGCTCTTCAGCATACTGCCTGGGATTCAGAGCAAAGCAAAATGATTTCTGTGTGTAATTCTCCATGACCGTGAATCAGAGAGAATTCTTCATCTTGTCTCTCAATCCTAAATAAATTCAGTGTTGTGGCAGTGTGTGCCTCTGCCCTCTGCACTGCTGGCATGGTGTTTAGGAAGGCTCATCAGTCTTGCAAATTTTTGTTTTGGTCATGGGGCAGTTGATTGAAGAGAGACCTTGACGAGTTAGAGAGATGGGCAGTCATCAACACATGAAGTCTAACAAGGGCTAGTGCCAGATTCTGCACCTGGGACGGGGCAACCCTGGTGGTAAGTACAGACTAGGGAAAGAGTGGCTGGAGAGCAGCACAGTGGAGAGGGACCTGAGGGTCCTGGTTGATGGCAAACTGAACATGAGCCAGCAGTGTGCCCTGGCAGCCAGGAGGGCCAGCCGTGTCCTGGGGTGCATCAAGCAGAGCATTGCTAACTGGTCAAGGGAGGTGATTGTCCTGCTCTACTCTGCACTGGTGCGGCCTCACCTTGAGTACTGCGTGCAGTTTTGGGCACCACAGTATAAAAAGAACATCAAGCTACTGGAGAGTGTCCAAAGGAGAGCCATGAGGATGGTGAAGGGTCTGGAAGGGATGACTTACAAGGAGTGGCTGAGGTCACTTGGATTATTCAGCTTGGAGAAGAGGAGGCTGACGGGTGGCCTCATTGCAGTCTATGGCTTCCTCACGAGGGGAAGAGATGGGGCAGGTACTGATCTCTTCACTCCTGTGACCAATGACAGGACTTGGGGAAATGGCAGGAAGCTGAATCAGGGGAGGTTTAGGGTAGATATCAGGAAAAGGTTTTTCACCCTGAGAGTGGCTGAGCACTGGAACAAGCTCCCCAGGGAAGTGGTCACAGCACCAAGCCTGCCTGAGTTCAAGAAGCGTTTGGATGATGCTCTCAGGCACATGGTGTGATTCTTGGGGTGCCCTACACAGGGACAGGCGTTGAACTTGATCCTGATGGGTCCCTTCTAACTCAGCATATTCTGTGATTCTATGATACTATGATACAAGTGAAAGCTAGAGGAGATGGCCAGCTCATTGTAAAGTGGGCACTATATAATGACTAGCTAGGCTGGTACGTGGCCAGGAAGTCTCCCTCTTGGAAAATGGTTTCTTTACTACACAAAGTACTTCAAGATACTGCTGTCACCTCTACTGAAAGATATGAGTGTTCATGGTCTATTTCAGTGAAAAAGAAGGCAAGTTAGTTTAACACAGATTGTGAGAGCTCTGTGGTGGGTTACCATAACTCATCAGCAGAGGAGCAATCATTTAAATCATTTTAAATCATTGCTGCAGCTTGACAGGTGAACATTTGACCATATCCTTATGCATGACATAGATTGCTATGCTGAGAAGTTTCTCTTTAGACTTTTTATAAATTTAACAAAACGCATGCATTCTAGGTTACATTCTAGGGTGAAGAGGACCAGAATCTGATTTGCAGTTGCCCATCCTGAAAGGTTGTTTAGTCCTGTTTAAGCCAATGGGCATACTGAGTTCAGTGCCCCAAATTCCAACTCATATATATTGTATATCACTGTAGAAGATTTGCTCAAATTAAAATAGCTTAAATATTCACATGACCCAGCTTTTTAGACTAATTACAGTGAAAAGAAATTAAAATACATAATCAGATTCTTGCATAAAGTACTGTAAGAAAGCTTTACAAGAATTCTCCTGAGACAGAAAAGTCAAGAAGGGTTTTACATAGTGCTTTCCAGTCCCTTTAATCTTGAGAAAAAAGTTACTTTACTTATAGTGACAAAATTGTGCAAATTGTAACTAATTATCCTTGATCAGTTTGTCTTTACTCAGCTTTTATAAAGAGCGGGGGAAAGGACATTTATCTTGGGGTGTGCTATGCATTTGTTTTGTTTTGCCTCCTTTTTTAGGGGATAAAAAAGAACGTTTGGAGTAAGCCTCAGTGAGACCATTCAGTGTGTAAAACGAATGACCACTTCCATGTGGCATAAAAAGTCTCTGTCTTATCTTCTGTGAGTAGTTGGGACTGTGCTTTCTACAGATCAGCAGAAGTTAGCTGATAGTGGATGGTATGCTACAACTTTCTTCTTCTGCCCTTTTACCTGAGCAAGTTAAGTAGAGTAACCAAAGATATTAATGAATGTGTCACTGTGTGTGGTAGATAAATTGTGTCCCTCTGATTATACTGACAGGACTAATAAAAAGCCTTCTTCTGGGTAATTTGGGCATAATTATGTCAATTCCATTGTCCTGTCAGCCATAGTTGTGTGTCTTTGCTGTAAAAATAGCAGTGCTTAAGTCCCATTTTTGGGAGTGTAACATCAAGACAATCCATATCAGAGTTTATATTTGTTTCAACAGTGCATGTTTCCTTATAAAACTCTCTATATTTAAAAGATTTTTGATAGCAAGTGGAGTACACTGATAAAATGATGATGGGAAAAGCCAAGTCGCTTTGATTTTAATGCTCAACTAGCTGCTTTCAGAAATTAGCACATTAGCTGTCACTTCATTGCACCTTCAAAGAACAGTATTTAAACCTTCCTGACATTTTTTTCTAACATCTTCCTGAACTGCAGGTAATTTATAAACCTCTAAACAAGTATGAGTCATCTTACTTTTAAACTCAGTGACTCCTCTGCACTGAATAAATAGTGCTAGGCAAGAAGGGAAATTTCTCTTCAAAGAGGACCTGAAAATGTTTTTAGATTTATGCTGTCATCCTCTACCTCAGCAAAGTCAAGCTTGCGTATGTGTGAGTTTTAGATGCATTATATGTTCTCTGCTGTTTGAAGCACACGTATGTGTGAACCAACTGTCGTAAGAAGGATGCGCGTACCTTCAATAAGTAGGCCTGGGCTGAGCTTATTATTTGATGAAGCCCTTAGGAAGGAGCTGATGACCTTGCTGTGGTCCCAGCTGGGACTTGTGGTAGAGCTGACCCCTGGCAGAGGAAAGGTAAGGAGGAGGAGATATCTCAGAGACAATCTTAGCTCTGCTGTCACTGGTGGAAAGAAGCTGGAATTCTGCAGATCAGCCTGGTGCTGTCTGGCATAACCTGTCACTGAGCTCTCTGGACATGTGTGCTTGTCACTGCGTATGTTCAGTGACCTTGTTTGTGTCGCTGTGGTTGAGGTTGATCAGCACTGTGGCATTTCCACGGTGTAATTTTCCTATCCAGCACAAGCACTGATGCCACTTGTTCTTGAAGTTATAACTGTATGCAAGTTATATATATTTGTGTCAGCTACTCTTCAGTTTTGAAGTCACTGACAATGGGTGACGAAACAAACTCCAAGAGCCTACCACTGAACCTGGTGAGAAACTGGCATCAGATCATTGTTCCTAAGCATACTGCTTAATCTAGCTGTACTGCAGAATTTTTTGTGTATGTTTGGTATCTTGTAATTAGCTGAGCCAGGCAGAGAAGGAACCACTGATGCCAAGTAACAAAGAACTAAGAACATGCAGTGACCTATGTTGTAGCCTGCCAGCATATCCCCAGGATGTCTCTAATCAGAACTTGAACCTCTCTGTTAGCCTAAAAGGCCCTGCCTAAGTTGTCTAGTTGGACATGTAATGCCAAGTAGTGGTGGATCTGCCTCTACTTATGTCTTATCTCCTGCAGCTGTCCTGATGTACTCTGGCCTTCCAGTAAATGTGTAGAAAATTGTGCACTGTTGAAGCATGCTTTGGGTGGAGGGATTTACTGGGTTTAAGAGCATCCTGATTGATATCCAAAACATGTTAAATATTTGTGTTTTGCAGTAGTGTGTTATTAGCATCTAATTCAGGTTTGAGATTAATTTAGGTACTTGTGGGAAAGCAGCAGGAATGCTTTAAGACCTTGTGTTTTGGGGAGAAGCTATTTACAAGCTTGTGAGAATGTGACTCAACCGACCATTGAAATCCTTTTGAGTTTCTTTATTGCTAGGTAAAGCAGCTCTGGTTCAATACCTGAACTCTTCCATTGCCATTTTCAAACAATACTTTGGGTCTTTTTCGTATTTGCTTTGATGCCCTTGATAGTTCCTGCTAAATACTGTCAAACAGAATATATCTTGACTGTATCAGATATATTGGATTATGAAGTTATTGCAGGAAAAGTTTCGCAATGGTTCTTTGCTTTACTAACAACAAATATCAAGAATATTTTCAAAATCATGCATTTAGCCATCCTTTGATCTTCTCCAGAACATCACCACGTGATGTATGCAAATGCTGTGTATGTGGCAGTAGCTCACATGTGCTTTGAACTCCTTAGGAACCCAGTAAAATAAGCTGTCTGAAAAAAGTACCTGGGAGAGCCCAATGGTTTGTGGCCAGTCGGCCCCAGAATGGGCAGAAATAAATGTAACAAAAGCTTTGTGGGGCTTTTTCCCTCCCCTTCTTAGTAAGCATAGTAATTAGAAGCTGCAAGATAAAATGGGAATAGGGAGTGGGGAAAAGAAATACTAAACTGGAAAACTGTTCGGAAGCTGTTTGTGAACGTTTTACAGTTTTTTTTAACAGATCCTCAGAAACCAGACCAAATCTATCAACTACATTTGTCCAGAGTTATTTTTCTGCTATTAACTGTGTATTAAACAAAACAAGTATAAAGAGAAAGTTCAGAAACAGCACTGTATGGAACAGTTTTAATGCTGGAATTACAAATTATGTTACAGCTCTGTTTTTTGTTTTGTTTTTGGTTTTTTTTTTAAACAGATTTTATCAGTAGAAATCTAAGAAGTGGAGAAGCTTTTAGAAAAATTGTTTTCAGAGAAAAATACTGATCCTTATCCTTTTAAATATCAATAGAATAAGCTATTATAGATTCATCAGTGCTTTCTGAGAAATCCAGATGTTTTGAGATCATACTACTCCAGTCCTAAGCAGTTGGTTGCAGATTAATAACTTCCTTTTTGGAAATATTCCCAAGTCTATTGGATGCTGAGTTTTGTGAGTATTTTTTCTTAAAGAGGTGTGGTGCTGCCAGTACAAGCTTCCCACCACTGTCTGTCTTTATCTACTGAAGATCCAGTTTTGCTGTTTCTGAAAACAGTAGACATGTTGCCACTGACAGTGGGTGGTGGGGGGTAAGGCTGTGCCAAACCACAGGTTTGTGTATGTCTCACATCAGCACTTAATTTGACAGGTCTTTGGAAATGCATTTTCATCTTATTTTAAAACTAGCCTCTGTGCTTCCTATTTGCAATTACAAGAGCCTTATTCCAGTGGTTTAAATCATTAGTCTGTTTCTTACACGAAGCAGTTGTATCAGGTATCCATGCCAAGGTTTTGGTAGAAGGGGGGCTTTTGGGATGGCCCCTGTGAAAAGAGGCCAGGGACTGCCCTGTGCTCAACACACCAGGTCCCAGCAAGCTCCGCAAACGACCCACTGCAGGACACAGCTGAACCCATCAGCCAACCTGGTGACACCTCTGTGAAAACATATTTAGGAAAGGGCGAAAATACAGGGAGAAGGAAGAGAGAGGAACCAAAGCGAAGAAGAAGGCCAGAGCAGAAGGAGGTGTTCCACAGCAAAGGAACTGTGGCCTATGGATGAGCCCATGCTGGAGCAGGTGCAATCCCAACCAAAGGGACTGTGGCCCATGGAGGACCATGCTGCAGTACATAAAACAAATAAGAAGGAAAGAGCAGTGGAATTGAATAGTGGAAAGCAGAGAGCAGCAGAAACAAACTGCTGTGCCCTGACCCCTCTTGTACTGCCATCACCTCACTGAAGGGACTGAGTGTGACCTGCAGTGATAGCAAGGGGAGTGGAGACCAGGGAGGGGGGAGGGAGAGGGGTCTGGAGGGAAGTTGAAGCAGGGAAGAGAGAGAGAGACAGTGGCAAATGGTGTCCCTCAGGAGTCCGTACTGGGAGTGCTGTTGTTCAATATCTTCACTAACGATATTGACAGTGACATTGAGGGCACCCTCAGCAAGTTTGCCAATCACACCAAGCTGGGTGGTGCAGTCGATACATCGAGGAACAGGATGCCATCCAGAGGGACCTGGACAAGTCGGAGAACAGGGCCCGGGTGAACCTCATGAGATTCAACAAGGTCACATGCAGGGTCCTGCACCTGGGCTGGGGCAACCAGAAACATCAATACAGGCTGGGGGAAGACATGCTAGAGAGCAGCCCTGTGGAAAAAGACCTGGGGGTACTAGTGGATCAAAAGCTGGACATGAACCGCCAATGTGCAATTGCAGCCCAGAAGGCCAACCGCATCCTGGGCTGTATCAAGAGAAGTGTGACCAGGAGATCAAGAGAGGTGATTCTGCCCCTCTGCTCTGCCCTGGTGAGACCTCGCCTGAAGTACTGTGTCCAGCCCTGGAGCCCCCAACACAAGAAGGACATGGACGTGTTTTAGTGTGTCCAGAAGAGGGCAACAGAAATAATCAGAGGGCTGGAGCACCTCTCTTATGAAGACAGGCTGAGGGAGTAGGGGTTGAGGGCCTGGAGAAGAGAATACTCTGGGGGGACTTCATAATGACCTTCCAATATCTGAAAAGGGCCTAAAAGAAGTCTGGGGAAGACCTGTTCATTAGTGCATGTAACAATAGGACAAGGGGTAATGGTTTCAAGCTAGAAAAGGGTAGATTTAGGTGGGACATTAGGAAAAAGTTCTTTAATATGAGGGTGGTGGATCACTGGAACAGGTTGCCTAGAGAGGTGGTGGAGATCCCATCCCTGGAGACATTGAAAATCAGGCTTCATGGGGCTCTGAGCAATTTATTCTAGTGTGAGATGTCCCTGCTTATTGTAGGAGCGTTGGACTAAATGACCTTTAGTGGTCCCTTCCAACCTAAGACATTCTATGATTCTATGATACGTGTATTCTTACTTGTGTTTGTTTCTCAATCTGTGAATCATTAAATATTTATGCTGAATCACTATAAATTGAGTAACTCCAAATTGAGGCTTTTTTGCTTGGAACAGTACTTGCTGCATGATTTACCTGTCTTTATTTCTACTCACGTTTTCTCCTTCTCATACTTTCTGTTTTCTCCCATGTCTTGATGGGGATGGAGGGAACAAGCAGGTGTCTGGGTGCTTGGCTGCCAGGTGGGTTCAACCACCACAGCAATCTACATGTTTGCAGTTCTTCACACTTGCTTTCCCAGTATTTTTTACTGTCTGTTATTACAGAAAGTCAGTGGTCAGTTGGTTTATCCACGTCAGTCTTTGTTACACCTCTGCACTCTATAATACCTGCAAATAAGATGCATTTCCTTGATAAATATTTTTTACTGTTTCCAAATATTTTAAACATACTGCAAATAATTTACTGATGCAACATACCAGCATGTGTTGGTGCCTCACAATACTTTTAAGTTGTATTTTGGAAAAAGTGACATTCAAAACACTTTGTTTCCAATGCTGCTCCACTCAAAATCAGTTTGCCTCAAAAAATAAAAATGAGACACTGACTAGAAAGGGAAATATCTAACTTAAACATCATAGAATTAGAAGGTTTATGTTGAAATTTGTATGATTTAAAAAAAATCTATCTTGACAAGGAATAGGCATAAAAATGAGCAGTTTTTCTGTTGGAAAGCAAAACCGTGATTATTATTTTTACAGTTATAAGATTCTGACCTCAAGCTACTTCTTTTTGCAGAGATAATTTGTCACCTTCAATTCCCAGTGGTGTCTGTACAGTTAGCCCTTTTTAGTTATGAAGAATTTATTTTAAAATTTGGTCTAAATTTGACCCTTGCGCACAGTTAGACCTGTCAATGGTGTGTGAATTTTGACAAGAAGTCTAATAGGACTTTGGAGGAGGGATGTTATTTCAGCAATCATGAATTTTCCTCTGTGAAATCCATTAAGCTGGGGATGCCTTCAGCCTCTCTTGCTCATCCCAGCAGGTTTTTGTACAGCCCTAAGGATCCAAGATGAAGGCAGCAGAAAAAAAATTATAAATTACACAAAACTGGAAAGAATTTTTCAGATTAAATAGTGCTCTAGTGGGGAATATTGCCACTGTGGGATTACATGGTGAACACTGGACTCCTAGGAATGAAGTAACAAGAAAACCAAAATATTTTTGTCTCACAGTAGCCATGTATTTAAAGTTAATCTTAAACTTGTATGATGGCTTCTGGAAGAGCCCAGATGGGTTGTGGAGAATGGAAAATACTGTAGGTGTCAAAGATGCTAAGTCTTGAGATGCAAAGATACAAGAATAGGCCTGTTTGTTTCATGTTTTTATTAAGAGGAGATAAAACTTATTTTTATTTGACTTTAACTCAGCTAGAGAGTGAATAGAAGCTCATAAAATAAAGTTCTAATTTGTTTGTTCTATCCAGTATCTCTAAAACATAGCCAGGAGAAGTTTGTTCAGTTCCAAGAATATGCCTCATCGTGTGTTACCCTTGTTGTCTTTATTATACATAGCTTGAATGGAGTCTTTGTGTCTCTTGTTTGCAAGTGGAAAGCCAGGTTGTGTTTCAAAGCTGTTCACTTGCTTACTTTGTATTAGGTGCAGAAAAGTCTAAATATATGTTACAGCCTTTTCAATGCTGAGAGTTCTCAGAGTCTCTCAAGAGATGGAAAGGAGCTATAGGACATTTTTCACTGAAGTCAGAATTACCATGGCTTTTGCTAAAACAGGGTGTTTTCTCCCAGGCTAATCACTTTACTGCAGTATTTGTTGGGGCTTTCATTAGAAGTGATGAAAATAATATATATAGCTAAAGCAAATATGACACTGGAATAATGGGAAGTATTTAACTTCTAAAAATAAGAAAGTCAGACTTTTCCAATAATTTCTGACTGTCACCAGGCTCTGAATGCCTAGTTTCTATTAGCTGTATAACTCTTGCTAGTTTCTACTCCAGTGACAAACTGTCAAATGAATACTATCTTTTTCATTTACTCATCTCTTATATGTGAGAACCACTAACTTTTGGGCTTGTGTAAGAAATTTTGAAAATAATATGTCTCTCTTGCCCTAACTTCAAAAAGGCAAAATCCAGAGACATTATTTTTAGGAGGGGTTGGGTAAAGAGAAAAAAAATACTGTATTTGTTAGAAAGGGAAGAAATCACTGTCTTGATTTTTTACCCTACCATGTGTAATCACCCTATAAAAATGGAAAAACTGAAAAAGTTGTATTCCATGCCATTAGAATTGTCATTTTATTAGTATGGCTATATATCTTTTCCATGTCCCAAAGGTTAGATACACCACACAGTCCTGTTCCACACAAATGGAAAGAAACAGACAGACTGACTTTGAACCAGGTCATACATTCAGTAAAGACATCATTCTCAAATGTCTGTAAATGCACTTTTTAGCTCAGTTGTTGATGGAGATGTGGAATATTCCAACCAGCTGTAGCCTGGACAATGTGATGCACTCTCTTTTTTTGAAAACATTATAAATTAGTTTAATCAGTATCCTTTTTGAAGACCATGAGTTGAATTCATTGTAACTGTTTAGTCATATTGCTTAATGGCTTTTAGTTTTCTGCACTGAAATGTGTTCTGCATTTTGTTCTGTATTGCAGTGTTTGCCACAGTAATGTATTGCTATTTTATTGCTTTATATTTTTGTTTAAACTACAAAAGGAAGAGAAAGAATATTAAGGAATGTTTTTTAAATTGGACTTTCTGTTCATTAGCAATGACAAAACTATACTTAGGCTATCTGGCTATATTTTTTATCATTATGTGTTTCTCAAGAAAGGAGTTCATAAGACTTGACAGAGTTAAATATGGTCACTCATAATTACTGTAAACTGTCACACTGAAGCCCATCCTGCATAACTCTGTGCTGAGATGCCCTAGGCTCCTTTTTTCAGGTACCAGAAAGAGAAAGAATCATCTCCAGGGAGTGATTCATCTCTCCTGAGACCTGAATTGCAGTCTAGGGGTCTCTTTTTTTCCATAAATGTGAGGTCTGTATGATGACATTTTCAGTTTCAGTTAGGCAGGATGAATCCAGTCCTATTTATGTAATACAGAGATTTCTCTCTTAGGCAATTTCATTCTATAAAATACATTTATTTTGAGTTTCCAAAGAAATTATGCCTGTTTGGGTTCCTGGAGAGTGCATGCTGTGAGTGGAGACAGTCCTGGCTGCTGGTGTTTGCGCAGCAGGTAAAGGAGCATGTATTGTACCATCTCTTTCCCAACCTATGTCATGAGTCTTGTCCCACTCGCCAGCAAGAGGAGAACAGTTGTGCTCTGATGCATTGAAGACCATGATGGGAAGAGGTATATTCTTACATGTCTGGTCACCTGATGGTCAGCAGGGTAAACCAGCCCTACACCAGTGGAATTAAGACGATTAGACTGTAGAGAAAGATCTTTGTTCTTCCGTTAGGTTTCCTTCAATCTTTTCCAACTGAGTTGTTTCTGTGAAAAGCTGCTGCTCCCTCCGCTACTGAGTGTAGTTGACATGTTAAGCTTCTGCTTGAGTGCCATGCTCAGGCTGCCAGATCCAGTTCTGTTTTGTGTTATGGGTTTGTTTGGAATGGAGTAAATTGGGGGAAAAGCTGTCAATACATGCCATAGAGGGGAAGGCTTTGCCACAGTAATGCAACAGAATGAGAAGAAGAACATCTTCAACTGGATATATTATGAATGATTGCTCTTTCTTTTATCTGAGCCTTCTCCACATTTTTCTATAATGAATGTTCCTGTTCTGACATTAACGGTACCCTTTTCCTGTGGGAAAGTGAATTTCTGCAAGCTTATTCTCCATCATCAGATGGAAAAGACATGGGATGAGGGCTGTAACGTCAGTCTGAGCTCTCTGTGCAGCTTACCACTGTGGGCAGAATTCGTCCATGTCCACATGATGTTCTCTGACTGTTGATTATGCAACATTATGATGACAGGACATAAAAATGTTCCTGCAGAGAGAACAGTGGTTCACAAAAAAATTCAGAGTTTTTTCTAAAGCATCCTTAAAATAGCATTAGTACATTGTAAAACTGAATTTCCTGCAAACTTTTTTTCGCAGTCTGATGAAAAATGAAAATGGAAAGACAAATAGTGTGATAAAATAACTGAGATGCAAGAATAGGAAGAAGAAAGCCAAAAGTTAGAAAGAAGTAAGAAGTAGGATATGTAGGAAGAAGAAGGACAGAGATGAAACAGAGTGATAATGCACAGAAGCCTAAATGTATTATTCTGTTGGAGACCAGTACAATACTTGTGGTCACTTAACATTTGTTCAAACAATCAGGAGTAACTTTAAAAGGAAGAAGCAAGGAAAAAAAAAATAGTGGAAAACCCCACAGAAAATGTGAGATTGCAGGGACTAATTTCACATAACCTTACATTCAACAGCATAGAGTTTCTGCTCACGCTTGCAGTGGAGTACAGAAGTCTTATGTTCCCATAATGTAAAGGTCCAGCATTTACTGTTTAGAGAAATTACAGTACATGCCAGATCATATTCTTCACCAAGAGTATATCTTCTGTATATGTAACTGACCTGAGAGAATTTGCAGGGGAGCAGACTGGACCAATTAGCCTAAAGGAAATCCAAAGTTTGCCCATTGCAGGCTGATGTCCTTACTATGCAAATGTTTGAGTTAAATAAGGAATTGTGGAGTTCTTCCAAATAGTGTGACTAGCTAGCAAGGGACACAGTGTACCTGGTAATGCCATGAATGGCCACATCACCCTCCACATATTACAAAGTGGTGAATAAATAAAGGACCCCTAGTTGTTTGGAGCTTTCCTCAGCTAACAATTTTATTGCTCAGTTTACAAAGAGATATTTTATTGCATGCCCTACTTTGCTTCTTTACTATATTTGGAGTTATAGACAGGTCTTTAAGCAAAGTCAGTGAGAGGCTGAAAAAAAGTTCATTTTAGTTTTAGAAAGTTTAACATTCCTATTTATGGCCAGGCTTTATTTCTCTGGCATACCTCTACCAGGTACCAGGAACCCACTGTCTAGAAGCAATGGGCCTGATTCTCATCTCCTCAGTAGGCAATACAATGAGTAGATAAAGGGATTTTAAACCAGTTGGGATAGGGTTCAGGATAGGGCTTAAACTTCTGAAGTGTATGAACTTGCTTCCAGTTACATGTAAGTCTCATATTCCAGGCCCAGTGCAGTAGTGGCATTGCAATGGACATTTCCCTGTGCTTGTAGGGTCCAGCATTGGTCAGGACAGGTCATGGCGGCAGGGGAATTCCTGTGTAATCTGCTCTAGGGGATCCTGCTCTAGCAGGGGGGTTGGACTAGATGATCTCTAGAGGTCCCTTCCAACCCCTAACATTCTCTGATTCTGTGATTCTCTGAAGTGTGCCACAATCTGCTGGCACCTGCTGTTTTTTTGTGTGCCTACAGAAATGCAAGCTTCGGTTCCAGCCCCATGAGCGTAGGTCTGGGTCAGGAAAATGGCTCCGCTTCTTTTCACAGTGGTACAAGAATTTGGTCTTAGTGCATGTTGGGTCAGAATAGATTGTATCCTGAACTGAGTGAAAGTGTCTTCATGTCATCATCCCTTAATTGCACCAAAGGAGCCCCTAATGAGTTCAAAAGCATCCTTCTGCTTTTTTCGCCACTTCAGGTCCTTGGATTTTCCAAGCACCTTTCTTTATTGCTACAAGGTATGGTTTCTTAAATAGCTCATTTAAGATGGGATATGGCTGCTGTAATTTAATTCATTTACAGTAATCTTTAGAAAAAGAAATCAAAAGTTGGCATTGAAAATAATGGTGCTATTTTTTACATTTTTCTTTGCAGAAGGATTTGGAAAATATCTCAACTGAGGTACATGACTTGAGGTATATTTAGGCAATAACCACTGCCAGTCAGGTTTAACTAATCTGGAATACTTGTTACCCAGCAAAGCACAAGAGGATGCTTAGGTACTGAGCATGCAAGGAAAGCAGCTCTTTATACAAAAGAGATGTATGTTGACCATCATAGGTAGAAGCATGTGTATACTTCTGTGGCATCCCTGTCCATGCAAAGGAATGAAAGGGGTGTTCTATTGGCAGGAGGACCTGTGTGGTGTCTACTCTCTTCTGGGAAGCTTTTCAGGATGGAGTGTTAGCAGAGTATCACTCCTGCCTTTCCTCAGGAGCGCTAGGGGAAGCTCCAGAGATTTCATAGTACCTGGATCATCCTCTGGGCTGCCATGCATGTTCCCCTGCTGATTCCTACTTGTCCTTTTTAAGATGTGTGTTCTGGGGAGCTGCAGGTGGGGATACAGGTAACAGTTCTTCTGGTGTATGCAGATACCACTTTTAGTTAACAAAGAAGTGAGTTGAGTTGAAGGAATGAGCACCAGGAATGAAATAGGGCCCGAGGGAAGAATGGACCAGCTTGGGTCACACTGTTGGGTGTTCCTTTCTGAATCCATGGTGTGGATGTGCATGAGGCTTGAAAATGTCAAGATGCCTTTCAGCTGTGAGTGGTTTCCATGAGACGAGGCTTTAGAGGACACTCCAAAGAGCTGGTTCTGTTCTGGGAAGCTGTGGGTTAAATATGAGGCTGTGCATGCAGGAAGAGACAAGGTTAAAGAACAGTGGCAGGAAACGCAAACTTTGTGGAAATGGCTGTGCAGAAAGGTGGGATCTTCTTAGTAGTGGCAATTAATTATTACTAATCACCACTCATCTTTGCTACAAACGTGGCTTGCCAGGAGCGAGGAGGGACCTGGTCTTCCAAAGGAAGCTTAGGAACTGTATGTCTATGTACCAGATGCCAGCCTCCCTCTCTGCGTCCTGGACTCCCAGCTCAGTTTGTGTTAATTAGATAGACCCCACATTCCATGGCTAGGGATCCTTGTTTTATGTGATAGATTTACAGCAATAAAAACAAATCTGTTGTATCAGCCATTAGGCTTCAGTCAGGGAGGACAGTGTTAGCTGCAATTGCTGCAGGTGCCACCATCCTGAACTGCTCAGTGTCCCAGTTAGCTGCCTTCACCTTGCATGGCCACTGGCTTCTGTTTTGTCCTTAGTTTTCTGCTGTTGTATTTGATGCTGATTGTGACCGTGGAAGATGAATGGCACTGGGGGTGCCATAGGTGTGCAGTGCATGTAGGTTTTGTGCAGGAGCCCTGGTTTATTTCTGGTTTTCATGAGCCCCACTACGCTAGCCCAGAAACTTTCCCAGCACACTGCGCTGCACAGATGGAGGTGTGAGCAGCTGCCTGGTAAAGATGGGCGTGAAGTAATTTGCCCTGTTTATTAACAAACCAAACTCAAATCCCAAAGTTTGGAGGTTAATACTGGATTAAACATCTTGAGATGCTGAAATGAAACTCCTCATTCAATGTAAAAGTTTAAAATTAAGTATTACTTAGCTTTGGCTCTGAGCACTAAGTAGCTCTAATTCCAGTAGGTGTTTCTGTGTGTTCAGTGCTTTTGGACATTAGGATGTTCCTCTAAATAGGAATATGATTGTTTCACTCTGAGCTGCTGTGCACAGTGCATTTCATGGCCTGAAATAGTAATTCCATTTTACTGTTCAGCATCTGATTGCATTGCCTTTCAAAGCAGCGAAATCTGCTGAAGAGAAACATTTGTGCTGCAGAGAGCAGAAAAGGGAGACAACTTGTACTTTTTCAGTGGTCTGATTCTAAATGTTCTTCCTAAATGCACTGGAAACGTGTCAATGTAAATAATGCGAGATGAAATTCTATACTTCATTGTGTAATCACTCTTCATCTGCTGAAGTTGGAAAATACCTACTGAGCTCGTATACCTGACAAAGATTTGTTTTCCAAAACGCTGTGGATACAGTAGTACACTCATTTTCTTGATAGGTTGGTGCTAAAACTGTTGCTAAGACAAAACAAATCGTCATGCCCATGCCATTAATGTTACGGCATATCCTCTTTCCTCTTATTTGCTTGTTTGTGCTTCTTAACTTTTAAAATGCTATCTAATTTCCTGGCACACCAGTTCCTGCAGCTGAAACATCTGGAATGCAGCACAGAGGACTCGCCACATGTTTCAGAGAAAGGTATTCCACCCACTTGGTGGGTGTGGGGGGGCAGGGAGATTTTGTAAAGGATTGGTGACAAGCATGGAAGAATGAACCTGTAGCTTTTCAGCTGGGGGAATTCTGACCAGTGATGCAACAAGTTCCCTAATGGGAGGTCGAGTTTAAACACTGCTTACATTTCTGGAGAGAGGTGATTGCTAAATCAGTTTGCTGAGGTGTCTGCTTTTGTCAGTAAATTTTACAGAGTGGAAATTCTTCTGTTCCACATTTCTAGACATTAATTTCTGCCTGTGTGTATTTCCATTATTACCATGTGCTTTAATGTCTATACCTTTTTGTACCCTTTACATTATGAGGGAACAGGAGAAATTGCAATGAAATCCTTTTTTTCTAGAGATGACACCAAGCAATTTAATGTTGTGTTTGCAGATTGTGCCTTACATGTAGCCTCTTAGAAAACACCAAGCTGAAAACATTATAGCATGAGTGGTCTAATCTTTTTTTGTTGGTAGCTATGTCTTATTTGGGTACTTTTTTTTTGTAAAGTATTTTATGTAATACAAAGAAGGATATTAGCAACCCACTTACTCTAGGAAATGAGCCTTTCTAACGATGAACTTCTGTTTCATAAATTGCGAGATGGAAAAATTTGATTTAACGGACTTTAAGGTTTAAGTGAAGAGCAATGGACATGGCCTGTATTAGTTGTAAGTCTGTCCATGGATTCTCCTGGAAAGAACGGGAGGAAAGAAACTTCTAGAGAAGAACAAAACTGCATTAATAATCTTTTATAATAGCATAGATGTTAACACCATGGGCTGCACACTGTGTTTTGGTTTGTTCTGTTAATGATCAGTGCTGTTTTAGTAAAGGAAAATGGTGAAAACTAAGGTCATCAGGGATAACAGTTCCTAAATTTACAGTCTGCTGAAATACTTTATCTGTCCCTTAGATGCCATTTCTAGAAGGAAAATTTAAACTAAGAGTCAGTCTGCTCCCAACTGAAACCATTAAATTCAAGATGCAGATAAGAGGCCAAAACTATTAAAATCGTCACTGAATTTTACTGTTATGACCTTTGGAACATTAATTTTATTACAAGACTTGGAAATCAAATAGAAATATAAATGCTATGTATCTTTTTATTGTTGTTTTGAAGGTTTGTTTTAAAATACAATTGTCACAAGGAATGATCACTCTTACAGGATATTAAACGTAACAAGTTTAAGTGTAGTCGATAACCAAATTAGTTAATACTTTTCTATTCCCTCTTCCTGTAAATGACAGCTAAATGGGAATGAATTTCCTATCTGTTTCTGAATGCCACTTTTAGCCACCTGCTTGCTGAACTTCAGAGATGCTCACTAACAACAGCCCTGGTATTGCTTTGCCTTCTTGTGCTATTTATAGTTAATGTCAATACAAGAAGTTGTTTATCTCTCAAACTGGTTTTATTCTGGGAAGTTAGGGATGTATGCTTCTTTTCAGAATTGACCTTCAGTGTTTCTAACCTACCTATGATCAGACAAAGAGACATGTTGCAGTTTGCCAATGTCCAACAGGATTAAAACCCTATTGTTTCTCTAAGTACAAAGTGTGATTCATGGGGTCTATAAGGCTGTGATCTCTTTTGCAAAGTCTCTTTCAAACTGCAGTTTCGCAAGCCTATCCTTGATAAGTTTTGTGGTTCACTATCTTCTCACATCTCATGTGTCAACCTGGCTCTAAGAGCTAGCTAGCACATTCCACAACTGCTGGTGAGAATGAAGACCATGAAAAATGAAATGTGACTTGCAGAGGAGCTGGAGAATTCCTATTTATGTGATTGCCTTGGATGAGTCACTGAAGCAGAAGTAAGATGGTTTGTGATGCAGGAAGGCAACTGGCTCCAGGAGTTGTCATTCCATCCTGTTCCTTGTGGTAGGAGGGACAGAAGATGGGATGAGAGGTAGGGAAAAGCAGTTACTTAAGATGTTCCTCCTCCACAGAGCATCTAAGGGGTAAAAGAAAGCAAAACAATTGATACTCATTCCTAAAACATACAGTTTTATAGCAAGCAGGCATTTTAGATCATAGCACTGATTCTGATCTGGCAGTCGTGAAGGGATCAATAATTCTGGAGTGACGAGAGGTAAATTCTCATTACAAGAGACAAGCACTGACGGACGTGAGAGGTGGCTGACGTCAGTGTCATGCAAGGGTTGCCAAGAAAGTCACTTAGAAAACAAATTGCTTTTGCCAGGGGTTCCTGGTGCTAGAGAAATGATAATTGAAAGCTGCTGTCATTTCTTAATGCAGGCCCTTGTTTTGCTGAGTATGGGAATATGTTAAAAACATCTTTTCCTTTTGGTATGTGGTATTTGAAAGTACCCACAGTTTCTGAATGGAGTGGGCTTTTTGCTTTAGGACTGGTGACAGCATTCTGACTGACAAAGGTACTTCTAACTTTATGTGGTAGTTTCAAAGCTCTCTCATTTTCTCATGAGCAGGCTAATGGGTAAAAACATTCCAGTTGGCATATAAGGACACATGCACTTGATTACATTAGCAGATGAGATACCTTTCATTTTAAAGCCATCTTTGGGGGAAAAAAAACACAGTAAAGCCCCAAATAGGGAATGATCACAGAAGATTTTACATGCAGCCAGGTGTCTGTGTTGACCTGTGTTGATCCCTCTTTGGGGTTCTGGAGAACCCAGGGGTATACCTCCAGTGAGGGACTTGTGAGTTTGGTATTTCAGTGAGCATTGGCCCAGCACCAAGCACAGCATAGAATCATAGAATGGTTAAGGTTGTAAGAGGCCTTAAAGATCATCAGGTTCCAACCTCCCTGCTATGAGCAGGGACACATCACGCTAGGCCAGGCTGCACAAAGCCTCATCCGGGCATCTTCCAGGCTGATATCATAGGGGTGTTTCTTTGTCTCCACCATTAAGAAATCTGGGGAGGGCAGTGGGAGGAATGAGAAGGCATTGCCTTATGAGTTGTGTCTCTTGTATTCTGTTGCTGTACAATAATCATTCACTTCTAGGATTTCCCTGTGTAACTGTAAACCTTTCCCATTGCTTCAGTGGAACAGAACAGAGCAGGTGCAGGTGGGGATATTTTAATATGGACAATTGGAGTGCAACCACAAAACCCTCCTAGAGGAAAAAGAGGAGCCCTAAATCTCTAGAGGGACTAAATGGTTATCCATGTCCTGCATTTCATTGCCTCCCAAGAGAAGAAATAAAAAAGGGAGGCAAGGAAAGAAAAAAGGAGAGGGGAGGGACTGAGGATGCAGAAGGCATGGGACTCCCAGAATGGTCCTTCAGAGTTGGAGAGGAGACCGCTAGAGCAAGAGGAAGAGAAGTTGGAATGACATACAGGGACATCCCAGCTCTGTAGGGCACATTTTTCATGATAGAGCCCTGCCCTCCTGAGTGAAGGCCTCTGTCGGGGTGTTATAATTTCAAGCTGCTGTCAGGCTGAAGGCCTAAGAAACAAACAGGAAGTGATTTCTTATCGAAGTGTTTTGTACAGCCAGTTTAAATGGATTTTTTAGCCATTATTTGTATTCCTGATTGAAATGCACAGGCTAATACATCTGCAGTAGTTCTTCTGACATTTCTGCTCTTGAAAGCTTTCCAAAATCTGATTGCTTATATTATTTCTCCATCCGTCTTTTCTTCTTTAAAAAAAAATAATCCCTGCTGCAGAGAAGAGTCCATGTATAAATAGTATTGAAGTGGCTTAGCTCAGTTCCGTGAATTTTCTTATCTGAGTTTTTCTTATGTGCTCCTATAGTCCTGTAATTGTGGAGAAAGTGGAGCAATATGAGTGGAAAAATATTAGAGAGAAACAAGGAGATTAAGATGGAGGGGATCTTCGGAGTAGTGTGTTCTGCTTGATGGGAGGGGGAATCAGAAGGCAGCTAAGCATGGGAAGCAGGAGACTTGCTGCGATTTTACTGTGTCAGCCAGATGAAAGACAGCACTTACTGTCTGCTTTGCTTAATTTCGAATCATAAATCGTGGGTCGTTTGAATGGATGTGGAGCTAGGGAGATGAAAAGAGCTGTAGTGAGTTAATACTGTCTTTGGAAACATTTTAGGCATTTAGTGATAGGAAGAAGTGATAATCAGCAGGCTTGTTGGCTTTTGCAATTCTGCAGTGCTCTGAGAGAGCTCGAAGCAGCGCCTTGAATTTTTAGCTTTGTCACCCCTAGTGAGACACAGTTTTATCAATTACTCTTCTCTGAACAGTGGTGACTTACTAAATAATCTGTTCCTCTGTGTGAGTAGTGAGCTAAAGGGATGATGAATAAATGAGAGCATCATCTGTATGAAGGTAGCAATATGGATGAAGTCCTTTCTGTCAGTCTCCTGTGAGAAGCCTTGAGTTGTAAATGAAGGAATGGGGCTCAAAGGATGGTCAGTGCAGCTCCACTAATGGTGAATGAACAAAACGTGAGGAGAAAGTCAGGTTTTCTTTGGAACAACGTGTCTGTCTATAAATCTAGCCTTAAATATCTACCATCAGTAAAAGCTTTAAAATTTTAACATTTAACTCATTATCTCACCCACAGTAAAATTGCAAACTTCTTCTTAAAGCTTTGAAAATCCGTTTTCTGAAAACCTTGGAAGCATTTTTTGTGGAAGCAGCAGCCCCTCAGGCTTATGAGGGGTCATAGAATCAAAGAATGGTTTGGGTTGGAAAGGACCTTAAAGATCAGCTTGTTCCAATCCCACTGCAAGGGCTGGGGCACTTCCCACCAGACCAGGTTGCTCAAAGCCCCATCAAACCTGGCCTTGAACACTTCCGGGGATGAGGCATCCACAACTTCCCTGGGCAACCTGTTCCAGGGTCATGCAATGCCTATTGAATGCATAAAATTAATTTGTGTTATCTCATTCCCTGCAGCCATTTAAAAAGACACTGGATTTGCCTTCTAATGTATTTAAGATCTCAATTATACATTTAAGGAAGAACACCATACAGCAGTATAGGTTAGGGGTGGACCTGCTGGAAAGCAGTTCTGAGGAGAAGGAGTTCTGGGAGTCCTAGTAGATAGTAAGTTATCCAAGAGCCAGCAATGTGCCCTCGTTGCCAAGAAGACCAGTGGAATCCTGGGGTGCATAAGGAAGAGTGTGGCAAGTAGGTTGAGGGAAGTCCTCCTCCCCCTCTACTCTGCCCTGGTGAGGCCACATCTTGAATACTGTGTCCAGTTCTGGGCTCCCCAGTTCAAGAGAGACAGGGAACTACTAGAGAGCATGATTGGGGGATTTTAGCATCTCCCTTATGAGGAATGGCTGAGAGAGCTGGGACTCTTTAGCCTGGAGGTGAGAAGGCTGAGGGGAGACCTTATCAATGCCTACAAGTGTCTAAAGGGTGGGTGCAAGGAGGATGGAGCCAGACTCTTCTGTAGTTCCGAGTGACAAGACAAGGGGCAATGGGCACAAGCTGGAACATAGGAAGTTCCATTTAAATATGAGCAAAAACTTCTTTACAGTGAGGGTTACAAGGCACTGGAACAGGCTGCCCAGAGAGGTTGTAGAGTCTTCTTCCCTGGAGACATTCAAGACCCGCCTGGATGCAGTCCTGAGTAATGTGCTCTGGGCCATCCTGCTTTAGCAGGGGAGTTGGACTAGATGATCTCTAGAGGTCTCTTCCAGCTCTGGCGATTCTGTAATTGCTACCTAGAAGGCATCTTTGGCAGGAGGATACAGTGCACATGTGGCTTTTTTAAAATGCAAAGGCATGTTAGTTAAGAAGATGGATGAAAGGAAGAAATCATATTATCAGATGGCAGTGGGAGCTATTAGGGAATTTTGCTTTTGGTTAGATCTTTCCCCAGTATTGTAACTATAGAACTTGAACAGGAAGTTTTCAAGCCTTTTTTTTTTTCTTTTTTTTTCTTTTTTTCTTTTTTTTTTTTTTTAATTAATCTCTGCTAGAAGCTGTATTTTAAAGAAATCTGTACTGGTACTGTAGCAGATTTAGATCATCAGAGTTACAGTGAAGGAAACCCAAGGAAACAGTGATTTGGTGCATTACCGTTTTCTCTTACGGCACTGCTGCCGTTTCCCAGCCATTGAAATTCTGCTGCTGCTGTTTGAGTGGTGGGAGATCCTGAAATGGCTGAGCAAAATGCAGTGAACTTGATCTTTGTACTTCTCAAATATATTAAATGTAATGCTAGGAGTAGAACATTGGCGACGGCGAGGGAAGACAAGCAGTCGAATCAATATGATTGGTAAAGCAAGCTTCAGGTTTATTAGGAAACAGCAGTACTTATATACTGTTACTACTAATTATGCACATTTGTCATAATGCTCTTGGTTTCACACAAGCAGCGACGTGTACACACTCCTCCTATTTTGCAGACTCCAGCTCAAGGCTCTTCCTCATTCTTACCGTTATACTCCCTACTCCCACTCCAAACAAAACTTGGCAAGGTCACTGTGCCCTTGCTTTTCTTCCCTGTCAGCATGATTTTACAGTTTCTACAAAATGGAGTCAGGCCTACTTATGCTAAGCTAGCAAGGAGATTGCTTGTACAGTTCCTCCATGGATCCGTGGCCCTGTTCTGCAAGCCATTCTTCACCAGAACATACTCTTGTGAAAGCAAGTTTAGCAGATTCCAGGTTCAGCTGGCAGCTGACCTGATTACACAAAGAGTATTGGTTAATGAAACTGCTCTTTATTCCCTGTAGGACAGAGTTGTGCAGCCGGGGCAAGTACGTATTTCTCCAGCCTGCTGTGCTCAACAGTTTCAACCTTGGTTTTATAACAGACCAACTGACCAAAATACTTGTAGTTTGCTAATGCTGATAATCAAGTAAGATTACCAAGTAACTCTTGTCATCATTATCCTGAATGAAAAGTTCTTCTCTGAGTACAGACAGTGGTGCCTTTTGCCTCCATGCAGTTTTGCAGCTGTCACCTTTGCTCACAGGACTAGATCCAGACAGAGTTCTGTCCCTAAGCACGTAAAGCAGCAACATCTCACAAAAACACAGTGTCTGGTACTTTCTTTTAAAGGTGCTGGGAGAGATGTAATTTCCTTATTTATAGTGCAGTTTGGTGATTCACTGGAGCCAGAGATCAATTTTTGATGTGAACAGTGCATTTAACCTTGGCTGTGTTACATAGAGGCAGACCATTCTCCTCCAAAAAAAAAAGGGCACACAGGCAGATTTTTGATACCCAAGTCCGGAACTGCCTCCTTGGAAGTCCTTGTAATACAGATGGCTGATCTGAACATACTCAACTCTGTAAGTTACAGGTTCACAAGCTCCCTCTTGATTTTAGTTTTTTCTCTGTTTGCTGCTTCTCTGCCCTGTCAAAATTATTTGTGTTTGGAGGAATGTAAGCTTGATTAGACCACAGAAGAGGTGCAACTGATGCAACTTGGTTCCCCAGTACAAGGCAGAGACTTGTTGGAGCAAGTCCAAAGGAGGACCACAAAAATGGTCGGAGGAGTGGAACACTTTCCCTGTGAAGACAGGCTGAGAGTTGGGGTTGTTCAGCCTGGAAAAGGGAAGGCTCTGGGGAGACCTTTTTGGAGACTTTCAACATATAATGGGGGCTTATGAGAAAGGTGGAGAGAATCATTTTACCAAGGCCTGTAGTGACAGGACAAAGTGCATCAGTATTAAACTGGAAGAGGGTGGGCTTAGGTTTGACATAAAGAAAAGCTTTTTTACAAGGGTGGAGAGACACTGGACCACGTTGCCCAGAGAAGTTGTAGATGCCCCCTCCTTGGAAGTGTTCAAGATCAGTTTGGATGGGGCTTTGAGCAACCCAATCTAAAATTTCCTTACCTACAGCAGGGGAGCTAGAATGGTGATCTCCAGAAGTCCCTTCTAACCCAGTTGTTTCTATGATTCTGTGATTTTGTCCAGTTGCTTTCTTCAGGTAAAATGTGTCAACCATTCTGCATTTGTGATTTTGCAGTACTGTCATTTTAATTTGACTTTGGTTCAGTGAATTCTCTTTTCATGTGCTTTGGCCATATTTTGCACTTGCTCCTTTTACTTCCATGAGACCCATTTTACAAAAAATGTTGTCTTTTGCTTTCATTCTCTCAAAGTTCACTCCTCTTGTAAGTGAATCAAATGAGAATTACCAGATCTTTTTTTTTCCAGGTTGCCTGTGTTTGAATGGACAAAAGGTGAGATTGGTCAATGCAGGGATTAAAAAAAAAATCTATTCTCATGGATTCTAGAGATTCTTTTATGGTTCCTGAGCCAGTATTACTGTCTCTTGGTTTTTCTTGCTGAGACATTTGGAAAATAAAATAGATCTGTTGACTTGGCCTAACCTGCCTCCAATCAATGATAGCTTTGAATTTTTTGATGGGACCATTTTCCCTTAGAAAAGAGCAGAGCGATCTAGGTAGACTGTCTTGTGTTTCCAGGTCTATAAAGCATATACTTTCCTACAAAAGTATACAAGAATTGTTTGGCTTTCTTATTCCAATTTGGCTGCGTGTTGTAACTCACTATTATTTTACCTGTTTGCTGTTTAGCATAAACAGAATCAAAATTATTGTTCTTTTTACTTCCTCATAACAGCATCCTGAAATGATCTGTGATCATTCTCTTCCTCCTCTACTCAGCCTGTCGTTCCACTTCCCTCCCACACTCTCTTTAAAGCTTTATTGCTCATTCTTATTTTAAAATATACATATAGATAGGGATATATTATGGGATGGAAATTTTGGTTCCTGAAGAGGTTTTTTTTTCTTTTCACATCTTGTAATTGATTTTCACACAGTGGGATTTAGAATGACACTGGCCCTATCAGCTTTTTACTAAGTTATATAACTTCTTGGTTTCTCAGTACTCTGTAAAGATGAAATGCAGTGGCTGCAGCACAGATGAAGAAGTCAGTTGTCATACTTAAAATGCTGTGTCTACCCTTTCTCCATTTGTATGTTACATGTACTATTTTTTTATAGGAGCAGATGGCTCATTTCTTCCATATTAACAGTAAAACTGTATATTCTCAGAATATGTGTACTTTTATGAATTACTGAATTCCAAGCCAATTTTTTTTGTGCAATCTATACTGCAAAATGGATGGAACAGAAGGTCAAGGAACTGTGTATTTTGTTCACATAAATTATGAGTGCTATTATGTCCTAAATAGATGTCATTTGGGCACCCAATTATCTTGGAAAAGCTGTGGGATTGAATCTGCAGAAGGTTTCTGTAACGATTTGTACCAAGACAGATACTGGACTGGTGTATGTAATTCATATTCCTGCTGCAGAGGAGGAGCAAGCTTTCTGTCTGGTTTTAGGTATCTCCAAATGAATCTTTGCATTGCTCTAAAATACTTCTATAAAGATACAAACCTGGCATTAATATTACAGCCAAACTAAGTCAGTTCAATCTGGATTTTGTTTACCAAAACCATGCATTTTTCTAGAGGAAAATATTATTTTAGGTGAAATTTGAGAAACGTAAAAACTTCCAGTCCAAAGGTTCAATTCTTCTGGGTTTTGACTTTGGTGGAAATGTATTTTTTGATCCTAAACCATTCTGAAAGTGGAAATCTTGACTGCATGGAACACTGGAGCACTGCTTTGAAGGAGTTAGGCATGGTTATTTGTGCAGCCAGGGTTTCAAGGGGGGGACCCTGCCTGGCACATGGAGCTGGAGCAGAGCCATTTGTACACCACTGGAACAGGCAGGAGCACGAGGTGCCTGCTGGCCCTGCCTGGCTGTGCTCAGTGCACACAGGTGCCACACAGAGCCTGCGTCCAGTTCAGATGGGCAGAAGAGTGAGGAACTCCACTGCCCTTTCCCTTTTCTATTCTTTTGATTTTGCTATAGAGACTTACACAGGCTCTAATAGGTGTTTTTTGCAGGCTTCTAATATGGTAAGAATTTAAGCCCAAATTTGCTGAGTACAGATAAATGCAGAGAGTTACTGAAGTGCATGGAAAGAATAGGATAAAGTCCCTTCAATTTTTTTCTGTTGATTTTTGTTCCTAAGTTACTCCTCTTCCTCACATTTTCCACATATGAGTGAGAAGTTTTACCTTCCCATTCAAAAAAGAACAATTATAAAGGCTTAGCCATAATATATTTTTCTTTCCTAATAGTTCCTTTTCATGGAAGATTAGGCAAGGAAAAAAAAAAAACAGCACATTATGAGATTAGTTAAATACATCTTGAAGTCCTGCTAATACTTCCTGAAAAGAAATCGTGATTTACTGATTCTTACGTTGCATTTAGGCAAAAAGCCTCTGATTTATATGGTAGGTCTTCTAAACCCTTGATAGTTTTATTGCATGCATCTAAATGCAGCTTCCATGTTTAAGCTTGTATGCTGTTTTATTCTAAATTCTGATCAGGTGGTTGTTTAACAGTTGTGCCTTGGAGCTGAGCTGTAGTTAGGAAGCTAAATGCATAAATGTTTCCAAACTCACTTGCCTCATTTAACATACTGTGGCCTCATTTGTCTTCTGGGCTCTGTTTTTGATCACTTCCAACTGTGTTTAAATCTCCCCTTCGCTTCTCTTTTTCATGCTGCCAGTCCCTAGCTCCTTGTCTTCTATACCATCTCTGTTCAGCTGCCTGTCGAGGCTTACGTCTGATCATGGGGATCTTAACCTGGCAATGCCAGACCAGCCTTGAGCTGCTCTTTATTCTGGACTAAGGGAGGAAAAAAAGCCTCTCTGTGCTTTAGAAAGCCACGGTATAGTGCTTTTTGATTGGATTCTTCTTTAAATAATGTAATTTACTACGATGCCTATAGATTGCTAGTGTCTGGTAGTGGATGTAGCTGCAGTGCTTATAGCTATTCTGCTTTCTGGGCTTATTGATTTAAAAGCAATAATAAAGAACCCTGCAGGGCGGCTCTGTCCTACCATCTCTTGTTTCTATGTTTGTCCAACTCTATTTGCTGTCATAGTGAGAGAAAAAATTAGGAAAAGATTGTTGGTTGTCACAGGCATAAATCTAAATGGTGGTTCAAGGGAAAGGTCATTCTTTTCCACTGGTGAGAAAATGTCTTTCGCTCAGCATGAAACTGAATTACGGTTTTAGGTTGTCTTCTTGAATGTCAGTGTGTGCTGCTGGTAAGTCCCACCTGCAGAAGGAAAGAGAAGCAAGCGGTGGTGAGGCTCTTCATAGTGTGTCAGGGCCCGAGCAGCAGGGGCTGGCAGCCATTACTGCCACCACAGAAGCGTAGGCGGCTGCCCGGAAGCGCTACCACTCTTCCCCTGCCTTCCTGTTTTTCCCTTCTCTCCCCCAATGTCTCCACCCCCCACCTTTGCATCTGAAAGGTTAGGAAGATACCTAACGTGTGGATAAACCATGATGAACTCTTTCATCATGGTTGCAATGTCACTGCAGTGATTGAGAGGACTGACCTTCTTGGTGTCTTCTGTTAACTTCTTGCTGGGGACACATGCCTTCCTTGCTCGATCCACCAAGGTTGTAGTGGTAACTATCTAAAAGTCAAGCAGCTCATCTGTAAATCTCTGAGAAGGAAAGAGTGAAACACCTGTGCCCACTGCAATGTGCAGAGCTGGGAGTTGTGGTCCCAAAGATCCTCCTCATAGCCCTGACAGAGAGTGCCTTTAGTGAAGACACAACAGCTCAAACACCACTGACCCAAGAGTTTGTTCAAGTACAGGAGCACAGATGCAAGATATATCCTGAAAGAAAGTGTGGAAAAAGCTGAAAGGGAAAATTTTGCTTCAATGTTGTGAAGGGATGGGTTGCTGACCAAGAACTGAGCCTTAAGGCAAGGATCTGAACAGGCTTGTGCCATCCTGGGTACTTACCTGCCCCTCAGGCATCAACTACTTTGTGTTTATTAATGCAATTTCTTACAAGGCTTCTAGATGCTCTGCTACATAAATGAAGAGTTTGGATGTTTAAGTGGTTTTATGGTGTAGCAGCTTGGTAGATAACTCTACAGAAGGTTGTTAGCTGTCTCCTCTTAAATCTCAGAGTGTGCATGTGCCTACAAATATGGTTCTGCCATACTAGGATGCTGAAAAGAGCTCAGGTACCTTAACTCCTGCAAATCTGATCTTTCTTGTTACTATCGACATTCTAATTGATAGCTAAGAGATTTACATTGGACATGTAAAAAAACCACAACAAAACAGATGGTATCTGTTGACAAGCCATGCTGTGCATTAATGGTCATCTCCTTCCCGGCATGCAGCTGGCTGAGCCACCTTGCTGGTGGTCTCAGTGTCAGGCAGGTACTTCAGGCTGCCACTAAATCAGGGCCCTTGTCGGGAAGCTGGGAAAGATTCAGAAAGACACAACTGGTCTATTAAAGACTGAGCAGTAACACACTTCATCCTGCTGCTCTCTATTTTTGTTTAATTGACTGGCAACACTTGTCAGAAAAATGCTCAGCTTCTGAGAAAATACTGGCAAACTTGATAACTGTAGTTATCAGATACTTGATATCAAGGTAGGTTTACTAAACACACAACTTTATAATTAAGCCTAACAAAATGAACTTTGCTGTATTTTAAAAAACTTTTTCAATATTCATTGATATCATGGCTATGGATATAAAATTAGAGAGTCCCTTCCTTTCTTAGGCAATTTTCTTTCTCAGTGTTAAAGTTCTATTATGTGGTATAGAATGGTGATGATGATAATAACTTTTTGAATCAGGTGGTGGAGGAACTAACAAGGAGAGGGGTACTACTAGACCTAGTATTGACAAACAAAGAAGGACTGGTAGAAGACATTAAGGTTGGGGGCAGCCTTGGTTGTAGTGACCATGAGATGGCAGAGTTGAGAATCATGTGCAGCAGGTACCAAGCACCTAGCAGGGTCAAAACCCTGTATTTATTTCAGAAGAGCTAACTTTGGCCTTTTCAAGGAACTGCTTGGAAAAATCCAGTGGGATAGGGTACTGGAAGGAAAGGGGGCCCAAGAGAGTGGGTTAAGATTCAAGCACCATCTCATCCAAGCTCAAGATCGAAGTGTCCCAAAGAGGAGGAAATCAAGTGAGAGAGCCAGGAGACCTGCATGGTTGTGCGGGGAACTACTTAACAAACTTAAATGGAAGAAAGAAGTTTATAGATCATGGAAGAAGGCATTGACCATTTGGGAAGAATGCATGAGTATGGTCAGAGGGTGTAGGGATGCAACAAGGAAAGCTAAGGCCTCCTTAGAATTAAAACTGGCAAGGGAAGTCAAGGAAAACAAGAAAAACTTCTTCAAGTACATTGGAGGTAAAAGGAAGACCAGAGGAAATGTGGGCCCACTGCTGAATGAAGTGGGTGCCCTGGTGACGGAGGACATGTAGAAGTCAGAGTTACTTAATGCCTTCTTTGCCTCAGTCTTTACCGCTAAGGCTGACCCTCGGGATTCCCAAATCTTCCAGACCACAGAAGAAGTCAGGAGTAAGGAATACTTCACCTTGATTGAAGAAGATTGGGTTAAAGATCAGTTAAGGAACCTGGACATCTTCAAATCCGTGGGCCCTGATGGGATGCATCCATGTGTGCTGAGAGAGCTGGCAGAAGTCATTGCCAAACTGCTTTCCATCATCTTTGAAAGTCCTGGAAAATGGGAGAGGTGCCTGAGGACTGGAGGAAAGCTAATGTAACTCCTGTCTTCAAGAAGGGCAAGAAACAGGACCCAGGTAACTACAGACTGGTCAGCCTCACCTCCATCCCTGGAAAGATGATGGAGCAGCTCATTCTGGGAGTCATCTCTAAGCACATGAAAGAAAAGAAGGTTATCAGAAGTAGCCAGCATGGATTCACCATGAGGAAATCATTTCTGACCAATCTGATGGCCTTCTATGATGATGTGACAGAATGGATAGATGCAGGGAGAACAGTGGATGTCGTCTTCCTTGACTTCAGTAAGGCTTTTGACACTGTCTCCCATAACATCCTTGTGGATAAGCTCAGGAAGTGTGAGTTATAAGAGTGGACAGTGAGATGGATTGAGAATTGGCTAAACATTCGAGTCCAGAAAGTTGTGATCAACAGTGCAGAGTCCAGTTGGAGACCTGTGGCTAGTGGTATTCCCCAGGGGTCAGTACTGGGCCTGTCTTATTCAACATCTTCATCAATGACCTGGATGAGGGGATGGAGTGCATCCTCAGCAAGTTTGCTGATGATACGAAGCTGGGAGGATTGGCTGATGCACCTGAAGGCTGTGCAGCCATTCAGTGAGATCTAGACAGACTGGAGAACTGGGCAAAGAGGAACCTAATGAGGTTCAACAAGAATAAGTGTAGAGTCCTGCACCTGGGGAGAAAAAACACCATGCACCAATATGTATTAGGAGTTGACCTGCTAGAAAGCAGCGCCATGGAGAAGGACCTTGGGGTCCTGGTGGACAACAAGTTATCCATGGGGTAGCAATGTGCCCTTGTGGCCAAGAAAGTGATATCTTGGGATGTGTTAAGAACAGTGTGGCCAGCAGGTCAAGGGAGATTCTCCTCCCCCTCTATTCTGCCCTCGTAAGACCACATCTGGAGTATTGTGTCCAGTTCTGGGCTCCCCCGTTCAAGAGGGATAGGGATAAACTGGAAAGAGTCCAATGGAGGGCTACGAGGATGATTAAGGGACTCTAACATCTGTCATGTGAGGAAAGGCTAAGAGACCTGGGGCTGTTTAGTCTTGAGAAGACTAAGAGGGGACCTTATTAATGTCTACAAATGTCTGAAGGGTGGATGTCAAGAATGGGCCAGTCTCTTTTCAGTGGAGCCCTGTGATAGGATGAGGGGAAATGGCACCAAGCTATAACACAGGAAGTTCCACCTCAAAGTGAGGAAAAATTTCTTTACTGTGAGGGTTACAGAGCACTGGAACAGGCTGCCCAGAGAGGTTCTGGTGTCTCCTTCTCTGGACACTTTCAAGATCGTCTGGACACGTTCCTATGTGATCTTCCCTAGGTGTTCCTGCTGCAGCAGGGGGGTGGACTCGATGATCTCAAAGGTCTTTTCCAACCTAAGTGATTCTATGATTCTGTGATTCTATTCATTAACTCTACTCTACCAAGTCCATCACTAAGCCATATCCCCAAGCACCACATCTAGATGACTTTTAAACACATCCAGGGATGGTGACTCAACCAGCTCCCTGGGCAGCATGTTCCAGTGTCTGACAGCCCTTTCAGTGAAAAAGTTCTTCCTAATGTCTAGTCTAAACATTAGGAAGAACTTTTTAATAGAAACATGGTACATATTTTTATAACAAGAAAGACTGAAAAATGGAATTTGTTATTTAAAAATTTCCAAAAGTGTAAATATTTTTAAACATACACTTTTTTAGCATCCTACGTCTTTATATAAATCTGAACTATGTGAGTAGTGGACTACGTGTTTGTTTTGTCTGTCACTGTTGTAAGTGGAACGCCCACCCTATCTGCTTGAAGCTCGGGCCAGAGGGACCCCTGTGCCACCCCCAGCAGCCTGCAGTCCTGGCACAGTGCACAGACACAGCCTTCAGGGCACTTGTTGCCTTGTGCAGCAGGAGATCTGGTGGTGCCAACATTTTGTGTAATCTAGAAGTGCCTTACGTTCAGTAAATGGGAGAAATCAAAATGAATGGGGACATTTTTATTAAAGACTTAATTTTAAATAGTGGAAATCTGCTATCTAAATCTTTGGTTTCTTCCAGCAGCCAGTGATATGCTTTCATCATTGAGTCATCAAAGCACAGTGGCTTGATAACAGGAGGGGAAATCGGGATTACAGGGGAGGGCCTGAGAGGACTCAGGGCTAAATAATCTTAAAAGACAAGAGGGAATTTCATTTGTAAGGAAACTTGAAAAGAGAAATTTGCTGCCAAATTCTCAGTTTAAAATGAAAGCTAAGAAGAGAGAAGTACACCAATAAGAATGAAGAGAGCCTTAATGGCCCCGATGAACTTGGTAGGCATTGTCCATTGCAAACCAATATCCAAATAAAAAATACATGCTTGATGTAGGATAGATACCAGCAGTGCCTCCTGCCACTCTGCAGACCTAGAATTTACTGAGAGTGGGAACAGTTATTTTCTGTCCCCACAGTTAGGGGATGTTGAGATTATTGTTGAAATCTCAAACATTCTCATAATATAAAAAACTTCCATGTTCTTGAAGAGTTTTCTTTTTCCTTTTTTTTACCATAGTTTTCTGTCCCCAGAACACATTGGCTTGGGTTCAGGTTGAACATAGTCTCTGTGCTTGCCTGAGACACTTCATTCTCTCTTGGGGACACTCATGCCCTGGTTCTCACTCCTGTGGCTCCGGCTGCTCTGTCCAACAGAGCTTCCCCTGGTGCACAGTCCCTTCTGCAACCAAGATGATGTATCATCAGGGCTTGTGGACTGTGCTTGGAGGGTGAAGACATAAAGAAATGTCTTTACAACCTTCACACTCCTGAGGGCACAAAGTAAAAAGTTGTTAAAAATGTTCCTCCCACTACCACAGAACTGAGAAAGAAAATAGTTGTGTGGGCTTTCAGTTTGTTTTAAAATAACTATTTCACAACCTGTCTGTTCAGATGTGTTTCTCCTTTATGTATAGATTCTCTTAGTATAACTTGTTATTAAGCAGCATATCGAGTGGCATTACTTACTATTTTGGGATGACAAGACATGAAAACATATATGCTCGGTATACCGTTTTCTCAATAGGTGTAATTAGTAGACTTCCCATTTTCTAATTGCATCTGCATGGGATCTTAACAAGGCTGCAGATCTGCTGTGTGGCTGCAGTGCCAGAGTGAATAGAGTATGGATTGGCATTCCCAGTCAGCCCTCTGGGCTGCTCTTGGAACTCTGGAGGAAACGCCAGCAGCTGCTTTGCCATGTTACTGACTGTCAGTGAAAAGAGAAAGTTGGTTGGGGTTAGTCGGAGCTGCACACTTAGAGCCAGAGGATCTCCTACCAGAAGGGCAGGATGGTAATTTTGTCTTGTTTAAGTACAAAATATTCCGGGATCTTTGAAGATGTTTCTTTCCCATCTGGTATAAGCTTGGCTCACCTCGTTGATGAATCAGAAATGCAAAAAGAACAAGACAAGGTCTTTTTCAAACCTGTATGTCTAGTGCCCAGCGAAACTCTCTCAAGAAAAAAACAGGAAACAGGTTGAATGAACATTTTCAGTGGAGGATGTGGTATATATATCCAATAATAGTGAAAAAAGCCAGCCACTGTAAAGCTTCTTTTATACAGTCTATACATTTTCTGCACATTTCACTAAAATGCTAAGATTATACTTATTATTCAAAATACTTGAGTTATGCATGAGTTGAAGGGCAAAAACTCAGTTCTACTTTGACTATGATGATAAGAAATTGCTCATTTTGCCTAGTTTCTAACTTGCCTTTGACAAGTCAGGTGCTTCCACAGGGATTTTATCCAATATTAATATATCCTGCAGAGCACTCTGAGAACCAATTTATGTTCTTAGCAAGGAGAAATGCTAGATGTTTTAGTCTCCTCAAGGAACAGCTTCTGTCTCTCTCTTCACTGTAATGAGTCTGCCCTTTATGAGTTGCTGCTAATTGCTTCATTTTATGACAGTTGCTTTTTTCCTGTGAGGACTTAGAGAAGAATATATTATGCACGCATTGCAAATCCATATAATCTTTATTTCAAGACAAACCTATATTGCAAAAGTTTGAAGACTAGGTATTTGTACAAACTGGGTAATTTAGTTGCCTAAGATAGGCATTGTTTGGCTTACAGTTTAAGTTGCCAGCCTTTGTCCACTCTTGTCCAGGAAGGTCCCTGCTTGCCTTGAGCCACTCCAGCTGATGGGCTGGATGCTCCTGGCTGGATCTCACTCACTGTTTATTTATTATCTTTTCCCCTTTCAGAAAATACCTTTACAGCGCACTGAATTTTTAGTGATGAGATCAGAATGTCTTATCCCATGTATTTCTTGAGGAATAAAGAGAATAATGATGTACGGATTGGTTTCATATTTCAAAATAAGTCTTTAAGTTGTTTCACTGTGTAACTTTCAAGTTGTATGAGGTGCTGGACAAGGCAGAAGAATGTGCAAGTTGGCATTTCCATATCTTAGGACAGGCATATCCACAGCATGTTCTTCAGACGTGAGCTAGAGTTGCCTCCTGTGCTCATGCTTATTTGTTGAGATGGTAGGACTAGAACACACAAATCTGCAGTACTTTGTACTCCTCTCATTTCTCTTTTAGAAGTTAAAAGTCCCTTTTGCTTCCAAATTTGACTACATAAATGTGTGTGTGTGTTAGGACTGCATATGCTGTAGCGATCTCAGGAACATTAAGTGCCCAGGGATATTGCGGCTGACTTGTAAACAACTCAGAAAACAGTCAAGCCTAGGGTTGGAAACAGAAGTGTAAATGCAATTGCCTAAATTAAAGGCTATGGATAAAACAGCTTTGTTGATGTATAAATTACTTGCAGTTAGCACAGAAATTAATTGCTATTATGACAAAGTTAATTATATGGAAAATGCTACAAGTTTATATGGCTTCACTGTAGGCGAGATACTCTGTATGTCTTAGGGTATGCCATGCAGCTCCTCAGAGCACAGGCTATCACCTGCCTTTGAAAGCCCTGAATTCAGTGGCTGGGAAAGAGAAGATGGTAATATAGGATGTGGTCCTGCAATAATATATGTAGGCTGTGTGAAAAGATTGCATAGTCTATAATAAAGAGATTTCAGAAATAGCTCCTTCTAATCAGGTGAAGTAAAGACTTCCCTTAGTGATGCAACCTTAAAATAGTTCAGAACATTTTAATCCATCCATATAAATAAAGTTGCATTAGATATTATGCTACAGCATTAATGAGACAAATAAGAATGAGATAGGAATTACCATCGATTTAAAACCATTATGCAAAGTTTCTCTGTGCTGAATATGACAGCTGGAAATTTCAAGACCCATGCAAATTGTACTAAAGCAGATTTGCATAAAGCATTGGAAGAGCTTTTGTGAAAATGGAACTAGTGGGAGTTATTTAAGTAACAGTATAGCAGCTATTAACAAAATAGCAAGATTCAAAATAGTAATTTACTTTACATATCTCTACTAAAACATGTCCAGAATCAAGATAACTGTCAGCAAATAGTACAGCATTGCAACCCACCCGCTCAAAATCCTGAAAGAAAAGATCAAGAAATTCCCATCCCTGACAAAACACACACCCTAATTGCAGAGCATATTACTTCCACCATGTAAACCAGCTGTAAAATATTACACAGCCATGGTGAAGCCATATCATCTTGATCTCTTAAGTCTTACAAAAGCTTATGCAGGAGAAAAAAGGATTAATTCTATGTGCTGTAACTATCTGAGTTAAATTATGTATTTAGTGTGACCGCTGCCATCTTCCTCTCCACCATCATCACCTCCCTCCCCATTTCTGCCATGCCTCATCCTCCTGCGAACGTACATCTCCAGGCCCATCTGTGGTGTGTAGAGCTCTTTGACTTCTTTGCCCGTGGACTCACTAACGCTTCTTTCCCAGGCAGTGAGAATGCCTTGTCACACTTGAGGCACAAGTGGATTCTGGATTCTCCCACTTGGAGTTAATGGATGTAACCTGGCAGCAACCAGTCTTTATGTCTTCTGTAAATGGTCCTCCAAGGGTTTACCTGTAGCAGCGCTGTCATGCTCCCAGGAATAATCACAAGGTTTGTGTTAATTTTCGTAAGTCTCTGTTATGTGATGTGCCCTTGAAACACATGAGGGGCCAGCGCCTCCAGTAGAACTTGTTACAAGGGTGTGGGTTGCCTGTTCCACACATCACTAAACCAATACTCTTAATCTTTTCCTCTGAAGCCTGATGGAAACTTCTGGTTTGGCATTGTGTTTTCCTACAGCATGAGGGATGGTGGCGGTTTTCTTGCATGTGCTGGGACCACTTCCATAAGGATGACTGGGAAGTTGAGAGAGGGTGGTTTGGGTTTGCTTTCTGGTACTCTGACAATTAACAACTGTTGTATCGTTAATGTGCATGTTAATTTTTGGTAGTGTGTGTGAAAGAAGACAAAAAAAAAGAGTGTTTTCTTTGTTGTACATGCTAAAAAACATACGCTGGGGGTATAGAGAAAAACACAATTTTGAAATGCCACTATCTTTTTGCACATAGCTCTTGTGCCTGCACTATTTTCTTTCCTGAAGCTGGGTGGAAATGGTGGATTGCTGATACATACCTGCCACTTTGAATTACTCTTTGGCTGTGTAGGTGTGAATTCATTCCTAATCCTTTCATAACACCACCTGTGTGAAGGTCTTCTTGTTCTTGCTTTTGGCCATCATATGGTTTCATAAGCTGCTTGCGTTATCAGAAAACTCTGCTGCGTGATCGACATGTAAAGTAACAGCCTGAAGGGCTTTTCTGTGGGGCTTTTTGTTTGCTTGTTTACTGACAGACATCGATTTCAGTGGTGTTTTCTTTTCTAGCTGCCTTGTGGTGGTTGGTTTTATTTCCTTCTTCAATTCAGATTTGAATTACAAGTGTGTTGCACTTGGTTGTGTAGTACTTGTATAGTAGTGGATACTCAGGGATAATACGTAAGACAGAGCATGCACTGAGTGGCTCTTTCCTTGTGAGATCCCTCCACCTTCCAGCAATCCTTGGATCAAAGAATTTGTTTGCTGAAGTACCTGCATGCTTCACAGCCCCTAATGGATGATTTCTGCCTGACTTGCGTCACGTTTTTGTACCGAGCACTACTCGTAGCCTGCACAGTTATTTCCATCATGCAACTATATACCAATCAAATAAATACTTCTTTGTGTGTTTCAAACTTGTTGCTTGCCTTCATTTGGTGCTCCTTACATCTTCTGCAGTGCAAACCCATTTGCGCTCCCTCTTCCCATGGCTGGTGGCTGCAGAGGTCCCTGCCTTGGTCCTCCCCTGGCGGCTCCTTCCTGCAGTCTGTTTCCTTTTGCCCCATGAGGAACTGACTTGTCATCATCACTGGTGTTTTTTGTCTGTATCAGTCTAATCCTGCTATCTTCTTTTTGGGAGGGGATGGCGAGAGCTGCAGGTGGTATTCAAGGGTATCCATGGCATTGCCTCCTGCTGCAAACGTGCAGAAGGAGCCTCAGGTGGTAAGTGGAGCCTGAATGCAGACCACAAGCCTTTTACCTGATCCCAGAACAGTAAAGGAACTGTTTCTGGTGTTAGTATGTGCAGACACCAAGAGTTAGACCTTCTCCTGTGTTAGTCAGACCTTTGCAGTGTTGTGTTGAAAGCAGAAGTAGTAGTTTATTTTTTTCAGAATCAGAGAAATCCTGGCTGTCAACATCAGTTTAAATCACATTTCTTGCTACAAAGAAATCAAACTCATAACCAGCTCTTCTGGGCATTCAAAACTACCAAATGCATCTCTGAAGAATAGGCATCACTCTTCAAATGAATGACTTTGCTTCTCCTATTAACTGTGTAGTAAAATTTCTGTGATAGTCACAAGGGGCACAGGGAATTATTTTTTTTTATTCAGTAGATAAGAATGAGCTAGGCTTTCCTCCAAATCCTTGTTGCAATAAGGGATTTTTTACTTAGAAATTCACAAAGGTCAAATTGTACAGATTCCCAGCTTCTGGGATGCTTTGTATGCTTGTTTACTTCCACCATAAATGGTTTAAATTATTTTTTTCCCTTTTCTTTCAGACTGGACTGCCAGCCATGCTAGTTTCAGATGCTTTAAAGATCTGTTTAGAGAATAAACCCTTATTTTTTTCTCATGATGCTTTGCAAAAATTCAGTTTGCAATTATAACATGAAAAGTACATGAATTGTATTAGGAACAGAAGAATTCACAGAATCACAGAATGTTGGAAGGGACGTCTGAAGATCATCGAGTCCAACCCCCTGCCAGAGCCGGACCAAAAACTAGGGCAGATCACTCAGAAAGGCATCCAGACAGATCTTGAAAGTCTCCAGAGAAGGAGACTCCACAACCTCTCTGGGGAGCCTGTTCCAGTGCTCTGTAACCCTCACAGTGAAGAATTTCTTCCTCATGTTGAGGTGGAACTTCCTGTGCTCGAGTTTGAATCCATTGCCCCTCATCCTATCACTGGGCACAAGTGAAAAGAGGTTGTCCCTGCCTTCTTGACACCCAGCCCTCATGTATTTATAGACATTATTCAGATCCCCCCTCAGTCTTCTCCTCTCTAGACTGAAAAGCCCCAGGTCTCTCAGCCTTTCCTTGTAAGGCAGGTGTTCCAGTCCTTTAATCACCCATTGGACTCTCTCAAGTAGATCCCTCTCCCTCTTGAACTGGGTAGCCCGGAACTGGATGCAGTACTCCAAGTGAGGTCTCACCAAGGCCAAGTAGAGGGGAAGGAGAACCTCCCTTGATCTGCTGGACACACTCCTCCTAATGTACCCCAAGATACCATTGGCCTTCTTGGCCATGAGGGCACATGGTTGTCCCATGGATAACTTGTTGTCTACCCGGACTCCAAGGTCCTTCTCCATGGAGCTACTCTCTAGCAGATCACCTCCTAACCTGTACTGGTGCATTTTGTTGTTCTTTCCCAGGTGCAGGACTCTGCATTTGCTCTTCTTGAACCTCATTATATTCCTCCTTGCCCATCTCTCCAGCCTGTCCAAATCTTGCTGAATGGCTGCACAGCCTTCAGGTGAATCAGCCAGTCCTCCCACCTTCGTGTCATCAGCAAACTCACTGAGAAGACACTCTGTCCCATCATCAAGGTCATTGATAAAGACGTTGAAGAGGACTGGACCCAGCAGTGATCCCTGAGAGACTCCACTAGTTACAGGTCTCCATCTGGACTCTGCACCATTGATCACCACTCTTTGGGCTCTGTTGTGTAGCCAGTTCTTACTCCATCTCACTGTCCATTCTTTTATCCCACATATCCTGAGCTTGCTCATGAGGATGCTATGGGAGACTGTGTCAAAAGCCTTGCTAAGGTCAAGGTAGACTACATCCACTGGTCTCCCTGCATCTGCCCATTCAGTCACAACATCATAGAAGGCTATCAGATTAGTCAAGCATGATTTCCCCTTGGTAAATCCATGCTGACTACTCCTGATAACCTTCTCTTCCATGTGCTTCATGATGATCTCCAGAATGAGCCGCTCCATCGTTTTTCCAGGAATGGAGGTGAGGCTGACTGGGCTGTAATTTCCTGGATCTTCCTTCTTGCCCTTTTTGAAGGCTGGAGTGACACTGGATTTCCTCCAGTCCTCAGGCACCTCTCCTGTTTTCCAGGATCTTTCAAAAATGATGGAGAGTGGTAGGGTGATAACATCAGCCAGCTCTCTCAACACTCGTGGGTGCATCCCATCAGGGCCCATGGACTTGTGCACATTCAATTTGCATAACTGATCTGTGACCCACTCTTCATTGACTAGTGGAGAGTCTTCCCTCCTCCAGGCTTCCTGTCCTATATCCAGGGTTTGAAGTTCATGAGGGCTGGTGTTAGTAAAGACTGAAGCAAAGAAGGTATTCAGCAACTCTGCCTTCTCTGCATCCTCTGTTGTCAGGGCTCCCACCTCATTCAGCAGTGAGCCCACATTTCCCTATTCTTCCTTTTACTGCTGATATATTTGAAGAAGCTCTTTTTGTTCTCTTTTATTTCCTTTGCCAGTTTAAGTTCTAAGAGGGCTTTGGCCTTTCTTGTTGCCTTCCTACCTACCCTGACAACGTTCGAATAGTTCTCCCAAGTGACAAGTCGCTTCTTCCACCAACTGTAAATTTCTTTCTTCCACGAGATTTTCTTCAGAAGATCCTTGCTTATCCATGCAGGTCATTTACCACCTTTACCGGATTTTTCACTCAAAAGAATGCACCTATCTTGGGCTTGGAGGAAGTGGTATTTAAAAATTGACCAGCTTTCCTGGGCTCCCTTTCCTTCCAGTGTCTTAACCCATGGTATTCCTGCAAGTAGATCTTTGAAGAGTCCAAAGTTAGCCCTACAGAAGTCCAGGGTTGTAATCCTACTTATTGCCCTGCTTCTTCCTTGTAAAATACTAAACTCCACCATGTCATGGTCACTGTCGCCAAGGCTATTCCCAACCTTAACATTCCCAACCAGACCTTCTTTATTTGTTAATACAAGGTCCAGCAGTGCACCTCTCCTCGTTAGTTCCTCCACTACCTGCATTAGATAATTATCATCGATGCACTGCAATAACCTTTTGGACTGAACCTGCTTTGATGTCTGGGCTTTCCAGCAAATATCAGGGTGCTTGAAGTCACCTATAAGTACTAAGTGTGACCTAGAGGCTACTTCCAGTTGACTGTAGAAGGCCTCATCAACATCTTCTTCTTGAGTTGGTGGTCTATCGTAGACACCCACAACAGTTTCAGCTTCAATTGCATGTCCCTTAATTCTTACCCACAAGCTTTCAACCTGTCCTACCTCCCTCCCTGAGTAGGACTCAATACATTCCAGTTGCTCTCATACATAAAGAGCAACACCAACTCCTCGCCTTGTTGTTCTGTCTTTCCTTAATAGTACGTACCCATCCATGACAACATGCCAGTCATGAGAGCTGTCCCACCATGTTTCAGTGATTGTGATTATATCATAGCCATTCAACCTAGTGCAGATCTCCAACTCCTCCTGCTTATTCCCCATGCTCCATGCATTGGTGTATAAGCATTTCAGAGGGGGAGTCAAGCAACCAGTTTTCACTTTTGCTATCTGACCATTCCCAGCCACTTCCCTGGTTAGCAAACTATTAACGATCCCTATGTTTTTTTTGTCGTATCTATCTCCATTTCCCACCTCAAGTGGGATGGCAGACAGCAGACCATCCTTAGGCTCACCTCTAGTGAGCCTGGTTTTGTCCCCATCCCCCTTCGAGCCTAGTTCAAAGCCCTTTCGATGAGCCCCGCCAGCTCCTCTGCGAGAATCGTTTTCCCCCTTGGAGTTTTGTGATATTGAATGCCAGGGACAAAATTCTAACGCTCTTAAAATCCATAGCAGACTTCCCAGGGAATTCACTATCCCCAGGATTTCAGAACTTTCCATATTTATGGACTGCCCAGAGCACTTGATCAATGCCTCATCATCCAACCACATTTTCTTTTTGAGGGAAATGAGAAGAATCCATTCAAAGTGACCTGTTCCTGGGAGGTGCTGCCGGGAAGCGCAGGGTGCCAGCTGGTCAGGAGGAGGTAAAAGCTGGAGCCATCTGTTTGGCTGTTTCTAAGATGCAGTAGAAAACTTTGCAGTTGTATTCAGAGGATGGAAAGAGAAATAAAGCACAAATTCAAAAGCTAGTCAGTGTATCTACCTACAGGTTTGTCATACCTGTAGGTTAGAGATGCACATTCCTCCTGGTTTAGCTAAATGAGGAAGTTCTCTGTTATGGGTAGCTGGAAGGATGCTGAGAGGCTGATTTAGGCTTTGCGCCTGTGTCTGGTAGGTTAAATGTACTGAGGAGAGACTGCTTAGGTGGTCTCAGGCAGCTGGAGTTACTGGTGTGTGTGACATCTCTTCTAGGAAAATACAGCAAGAGAGAAATGGAGCAAATGCGTTTAAATGGATTATTAGCAACAGTGCAATTGAATTACACAAATAGGTGTGTGAAATGTGTGTTTGAACAGGATTATCCAAAATGGAGGTGCTGCTCAGGCATGTTGCAAGCAAAGCTGGCATTTCCAGGTCCAGTCAGTAGCTGAGTAACCTCTTCTCTGGATCTACTTGAACTTCAACCCAGGATAGGTTACCCTAATTAATTGTCAATAATTGGGCCTTCATTCTCATTCCATTCTAGCCTCTCCTCTAAACTTCCACTTTTGCTGTGAAGGTGCCCATTATAACAACCAAGTGAGAGCACAACCATGTTCCCCAGAAGCTGCCAGAAGCCAGAAGATAACAGTAGAGACCAGCTTGGAGTTTCACACTTCTCAAAGGATGCAGATTTTCCTTTTTTTTTGTCGCATAGATTTCCCTCCCCTGGAACTCCAATAATTTTATGATAACTGTAGAAAAATATATTTCCCTCCCCTTCTACGTTACATCTTTGGGTCACACCAAATGATGTTGAAAGGCCTGTGTTGCCTGTTGTTGACAAGTTAGTTGAAAGCCGTAGGGTAAAAGATAAAAAAGCTTTGCCACAGCATTTCTTATATCTTTCATTTATTTCTCTACAACCAGACAGCCTGAAAAAGGGAAGAACTGTGAATGTGATCCTAAGGCATTTCATGTTCAGATTCCTTTCTGTCAAAGGATGAATCTTGTTTTGGCCCAACTGTGCAGCTTTAATATAAAAAAAAACAAAACACAGAAAACCAAAAAAACCCACACACCCAAAAAAACAACAAACAACAAAACCAAAAGCAACACAAGGCTACTAGTACTAAAGCAGGGTGCTGGAAAAGGGTCAGGCTTACAAATAATTTGTTCGCTTGGCTTCAAAACATGCACAGAACTCAGGCTTTCTTTGCAAGATGTGGTGGTCTAGTGAAGATACAGTTTAAAAGCTGTCGTGTTTTTTCAAACTACTTCCCAACCACAAATATATCATCAATGTACAGTTCAGGTGAGCTGAAGGAAGATGCATCTGAGTAAGTTGCTTCTTTCTGTCAAGTCATTCCTATAAAGTTATGTCCTTATTTGAACCTGTGTCCTACTCTGCTGACCTTGTTATCACAGAGCCGGGATTAATGCAGATCCTGTATCTTTCTATCTTTCCTGGCAGAAAAAGCACTATCTCAAGAACAGTCTGACAATATTATGTGTACTTGCTTGTCTTTCATCCTCCTGTCCTTTAATTTTAGTACTCTAGGACCTGTGGCTCTGGAATTCTTACATTTGACTTATCCCGGATTGCAAGAGTAGATAATTTTTTTGCATGTTTCATTTGCTTTAGGCATTTCATTTTATTAATCAGGCATCACCTGAAAAGGGCCATGTGACATTTTTACTGCTCAGATGACAGGTATTATTCCTTTATTCCTATGTGATTCTAGAAGAATAGACACAATATATTTGTAACAACAATCTGGAACTCCCCACAGTGCAGCAAGCTATTTTAATAGCTACCTTCACACTGTTAATTCACAGCTTTATTAATTGAACTGGCCTTCAGACATCCTTGGTAGCTAAGAATGTGTTCATAATTTAGCTGAGAATATAAATCATCATGGCATTTTCCCATTTCTAAAATTTATTTCAACTCACCTACTGTCTATCTGTCTCTGGGGCAGAGCACAGAAATGCATAATGCAGGCCATATGTACACCTAACGATTTTTAGGCATCACTTGCCTTAGTTTGGGATTATAGAGGTGCTAAACATGTAGTTTCTTTGCCCTCAACTATTTTGCACAACGCAGTAGCAAGACACTGTAATCACAGTGGAAGCTTTGGCCTGAGGTAGAGCATTACTTCTTGAAAACTAGTTATGTTCTTCCCAAAAGTCATCCTTTAAATCTTCAAAGATTTCAAGTGGGAAAGAATTACAGAGACTTTTTATACCACCTGGAATGTGGCATATGCAATAATGTAGCAGAATTTAACATCATAAAGGAACACCATTTCATTGTTAATGAGTCACTGAAATATTCCAGCCTTTGTTTTAGGTAAATACATTTGACCAGCTGTGGGCTTACAGCTAAAACTGCTTAAAACTAGGTCTTGGTTTCTGGAGCATCATTTCAAACATCAGAGCTTTCTTTTCCTCTCACACATTGTTTACTCAGAGAGGATGCATGCCCAGTCTTACCTTGATTTTTGTATGTATCAGTGCTCATAGAAGTTCATCCCAAGACGTTTGGGAAGGTGTCCCCACTGACTCCATATCTTCGGGGAGGTAGCAATGTGTACCTGCCTGTACGTTGATGGAGTTGTTAGAGACATTTGTCTAGATGAACATCTGCTTTTACCTAGTACAGCTGTTCTTATACATAAGAGTGATAAAGGTCTCTGTCATCCTGACTTGTTTGTGCAGAGGCATTGGAGCTGAGGAGTGTTGCTTCAGGTACAAGACACCCTGGGCCAGTCTGGGGAAAAGGTTTTAATGGAAGTAGTCTTCCTTATTGGATCACTTAGAGAAGTTAATTTCTAACCTCTGACTTTCTAACTGTTGATCCTTTCCCTGGACTAGCAATACCCCATATGAGTATATTAATTTCACCTTCTCAGTGTCATTCATCAAATTCTACACATGCTTTGATACTTCATTATCAGCTCAATGCACAGCTTGGTCATGACCCGAAGGTGTTCCAGTCTACTAATAGCAGTAATTATTATTGCAATATTATAATCAGTTAATCTTTTAAAGTAGCTTATTTCATTCTCAGTGCAGGAATCCATGCTGTTCAATTGCAATGAATGCATGGACAAAATGTTTTAAAAGTAAGGAAGCACAGAGTTAAGAGGGAGGCTGCTTAGCATTAAATCGTTACTGTAATAAAATTATCCCTTGGCATTAGAGAATTTTATCCTTTTACTTAACTTGCTTCAAAATTTCAGAATTATTATGATCCCTTTGTCTCAAATCAGTGTCTCACTGCTATGTCATAAAGCTTTTTTATTTCCAGGATCAAATTACATAGGCAACTATATTCATTTATAGACAATCTAAGAAAGATGTTGACAAAACCCAATATGTATGTAGTGAGCTTCATAACAGAGCATTTGTCTCTTCATATAGATAGCATAGTATCTCTACACCTCTAGTAGCATAACAACTTCTATTTTATGTTGCTAGAGGTAGAGGAGATGCCAGAACTACAGTGATTCAGTGATGGGAGTGTACTCACCACCACTCTGAAGGAGAGTTTTGAGAGTTTTTGTCAAGTCTCTCTCCTGCAAAACTCTCATAAAATTACTAGATTAGGGGAGGCGTGAAGAGTGATGTCATTTGACTTGACTTTTGCAAGGCTTTTGACACTGTCTCCCACAGTGTACTTGCACCCAAGTTACAAGTGTCTGGATGTGTGGAGAACAAGGTAAAAAATTTGTTAGATGACTCGGCTCAGAGGATAGTGATTAGTAAGCTGCACTCTACCTGGATGCCAGTAACAACTTGAGTAACACTGATTTCTTCTGCAGGGCAGAGAATTTCTCTTCCTCTATCCACTGCTGTTGCAGTGCACAAAACGGTACCTGGGGTTAGCAGAATTCTTGCGTTTCAGTGGGAAACAGCATGTTGAAACTGTTGCAGAATGAGAAATGCAGTTGTAGAGCTACATCTGAATTTAGAAGATCCGAAGTAAATTCTTTTCTCTTGGGGCTTTCAGCAAATTTGTGCTGAATATATGAAATAATTTAATTTCTTTGCACTCCCCTTATCCGTGGAAACTTAAGCCAGGCAATTTAATAGGAAGTTAATTGTTGGCAGCTTATATTCTCCAAAACAGATGAGAGACTGATCCTTCAAGCAGCTCAGCAGGCTGATCTGAGGGCAGTTTACCATTTGTAGCTACATGTGAGATGGAAGTGCTGGAACTGATTTAGCAGGAACTGAAAGGGTAAATTAACACAAGGCCTAAATGATCACTGCTGTTCTGCTGCAACATGCATGAATTGTTGTACAATTAATTTATTGCTGTTATTCTATACATATTAATAATACTGTACTGCCTTAAATTGCCTTTAGATTAAAGAAAAAGTCCCAGTCGGTGGATATTAGTGGGCCAGGATGCAACCCAGTGGCAGCTGAAGCTCAGACAGTGCAGCCCAGTAAATCTTTGCTTGCCACTAAGACAGCTACTTCTGAGGAGGAACAGAACAACACTGCAAACACCCAAAGGCGCAATCCACGGAGGAGTGAGTTGAAGAGATATTACACCATTGGTGAGTTTTCTTTCACAGAAAGAACATCAGATATACTTACTAAAAAGGCAAGGTCTTCACATTTATTTGTTTCATTTCTTTTGGTTAATTGCAGTTGGCTGCTAAGGTTACAAATGCCCAAAGCATGCATTAAGATGTCTCATCTTAATGCTGATGTCAAACTACCTTGAAGAATTAACCTGCTTTATTTAACTTGTACTGTTTACACGAGTTCTTTCTTCCACCTTATTTTTTTAAAAAGCAAACAAAACCAACAACAAGCAAAAGAAGTATTGAAGAAAGCTTAAAAGCAATTTGGGGAGGAAGGATATAGGAAGAACATAATTGCCTTTGACAATGGATTGCATCAGAGTTTTGGCAGAGATTGTTTAGAGGGCTCATGGTTAGAAATGATTTCTAGTTTGGAGAGGGAGGAAGCCTGCTGAGTGTGAAGAATTAATTAGGGGGTTTCTGGCTATCTTTCTCTGAATATTTTAGTTTTTTCGATATTCTTCTGGGATATCAGCATCTACATGATTCTTATAAAACCATCCTAAGCACCCTAGGAGATGCTTCTTAACTTGCTTCCCCATAAAGCATTTCAGGACTGGGCCTAACAGATTTCTTTAGCAACATTTTGCTTCTCACTAAAGCTGAGTGGAAAGTGGTCTTGTACTATTTGTGCTGGGTTCATTAGCACTTATGAGAGGCAGATGTGCTGATGGGAGTGGTACAAACAAGAGGGATGGATGTTAATGCTGTGCTTTGAAGAGACAAAGTGTCAGTAGATTTAATCAAAAGAAGTTATATATTTTAATTGTGGGTTTGTTTGCTGTTGAATGTTTGGAGTATAATGTGATTATTTCTTCTGTTCCAAGGTGTGTGTCTTTAACTTGTCTCAAAGGTAGAGAAAAATGTGTTGCCTTAAACAACTTTCATTGTTTTATGTCTGAACTTTTGAAGATGTCTGTTATCAAGTTATGTGGTTTTCCAAGAAAGAAGCTATATTAGCAAACTGCACATTTTAATAATGAAGGCTGTGTTTTAAGTGGTGAGTGATTGTATGTGTTTGCATTTTTTGATGCCCTGCATTCAAAACGGGCTGCACAACTGCCTTCTGAAAACTCATAAAAGTTTCAAGTATCACTCAGTCCTGCCTACCACAAAATAAATAAAAATGAGGCAAAGTGAAGGCATTGATGGGTTCATTAACATCTGGGACAACAGGTCTTAAATTTTGCTTTAAAAATCTAAAATTTTTAAATCCTTCTTAAAAGATGATTCTATTGCATAATGTGTGAGAATAGCACCCTAAAAATTAATACTTTGTATAGAACATGTTTTCTGAAAAAGCATAGTTTAAAAAGTGCACTTGAGTGGCTTTTTACTTTAAAGTGTATACTTTAAGAAATATTGCTCTATGTGGTTTTTTTTGTGCTCCTTCTTCCAAATAATCTTAAGGGAATATCAAAGATATTCCAAGATTGCTTCATACCTAAAGCAGGGGATGGAATGGGGGACTTTTGCATAACAGTAATAATGAAAGTAGAAACCTAACACATCACCAAAATGGGTTCTTAATCTAACTCCGAATTAAAAGATACTAGTGGTAAATTGACCATAGTTGAATGGTCTTCTGTGATCACCTAAAACACAGCCTGTATATGGAAGCAAAGACTCAGGTTTGCATTTATCTGCCTGTTAAATTTGACTTACTTGCATTTTCCTTTGGGAACCTTTACAAAATCCTTAGAGTGTGAACTCCATCAATGCTAGTAACCTAGATGTGCTTCTAGTGATCTCAAAGTCTGTGCACTAACTAGTTGCTCAGGGTCTAACCTCAGTGCTGGAATAATAGAATGTTGTTCATACATTTGATTGATCTGTTTTAATATGTGCAGCACTTGGTTTGACAGACTTGTTGACTAGACAAGACCTCTGAAGGTTCTGTACTCTTGTGTCCTGTTTCAAGTGGGACTTCAGCCAACACTAGATCAGAACAGCCAAAGCTTTGTCTTGCCAAGTCTTGACAATCTCCAGGGGTGGATACTCCACAGCCCTTCTGCATGCCTTGCTGGAACATGGACAGCATATCCATAGGCAACAGAATTCATGAGCATCTTGCCCATAAACAGATGCTAACATTTGGGAACAACAGTTGGAGACCCTGAGGAAGTATGAGGGGAACAGACCACAGAAAGTGGCCAAGCTCACATGTTTTTCTTAAGTATCATCTTCTGTTACATTTGTACAGAGTACTGGGCAAAGAGGCCTGGCTGGACTGACCCAGTATGGGAGACATATTGGTTTTATCTTCTTACACATACAGACTGGACTATGTGACTTGCCTAAATCACAAAGAAGAAGTTGTTAGAGCCAGTATGACTGCATACTACATAATGTTTGAATTTTGCTGACAGGCAAACAGAAGAAATGAGATTTTCTCTGTATCTCCACAAACATGTAATGGCACCTGTTCCTGAATACTGTGAAAAAGAAAGGTTTAATTTTGGACAGCATTATATGTAGATGAATGATGAATTTATATTATGAATATATATACCAATATCAGATTACATGTTTACTGGCTGAGTTGTTCTCTGACCTGAGTCTATTACTTTGATGACCTGAGAGAAAAAATAATTATGTTCTTAGAGCCCCCATCAATTTCAGCATACTTTAAGTTATGACTATATCACCCCTTTGATTTAACAGTCATTTTCTGTGACTTGTCTCTAAAATTATTTCGAATAGTGACACATCTTTCTAATAGTGCCACACCTGCAATGGGCTGGGACTCTAAAACAGAAAAATACCGGATTCTAACTATGTTCTGTGAGCAGCTGGCTGTTAAATAGCTTAAACAAGCACATTAAACCTGTTGCTGACCTAATACAATTACACAGGGTTTTACCTTGTTTTGCCCTTGTTTCCATGTTGTTCTCTGCTAAAAGCAATCTGTGTCCAACATCGAGCACGTGAACTAATCATCGCTGTGATAAACGGATTACGAAAATGTGTTAGAGAACTAATGCCCTCGCCACTTTACTTCTTTAGTTCTAAAATTAGTATTCTGTTACGTTAACCTCAAATTGGCAAATGACAGTATTTATGGTAGTGACTAGTGGAGCTAGAGCAAACTAATGACAACTGTGTTTTGTGTTACTCTTATTTTTCTTAACTTATTTGCAGTAATTGTCATGATCTTCAAAGCATTCGTTGATACGAGAACTGAGTTAGTATCTGGATATTTAGACCAAGTATGACATCTATATGTAGATGTTCATGTATACAGTTTACATGTTTTAAAATGTAAACATCAGCATCCCATTGCCTATGAAAACTTAACTTTAAGGCCTAGCTGGATTTGTTAATGGCTGCCCATTTTATTGAATATCTGTGCAGCTTAAAGTCACGTATAAAGAAATGTGTAACCAGCTTTATCAATTCATGGAAAGAGTAAAACCAAAATTATTTGAAAAATGTGGGGGTTTTTTTATTTGGCTATGCAGAAAGCACTTCAGAGTTATTTATATAAATCTCACTCTGCTTTGCAGGCCTAAAGACACGTGGGCATTTACCTTGCACACACACAGGCTTTGCAGAAGAAGTTGTAGCAGCTTGTGTGTGCTTGCAGCTACTGTGAGCAGATACAGGCAGTTGTCTGACAGGCTATGTTCCTAAATACTCTTAAAACAGTATTAATACTTCTTAAATCTTAATTCTTGTTAAAAATAATACTTTTTAGTATTTTGTGTCACCTTATGTGTACACAGATTTACCTCAGACCTTTCAGAGTTGAGTGAGTAATGAGGAAGAAATATCCTGGTAATTCCAAGAGATTTTGAAGTGTCATCAGCACTGCTCCTACTTTAGAGAGCTATCCATAAGACACATTTTGCATTTCATCTTACTACAGACTGCATCTCAGATCCTTCTCAAACTCACTTTTTAAAAGGGGGGGAAAAGTAGGTAAGAGAGAGAACTGAGAGGAATAGGCAACAGAGAACAAGTTGTGTGCTCAGATGAAATGAAACAGAAAATGGAGAGTCAGTGAGGGGGGAGAAAGAAAGTCTTCCATATGGCAGGCTCAGAGGCAGGAAGGCTTCTGCACCTCCAGTGCTGAACTGGTGTGAAGAAATTGGGTGGGAACTCCTAGGTTAATAAGGCAAGTGTAGGAAAACAGTCTGTGTGGTGGGTTGGATGAAGTTTTTTGAGAACTCTAGAAATGGCACCCAAGACACTTAAAAATAAAAACCTGAAATTAGACTTTTTAGATGCTGCAGGCACTTAAAAATTCAGGCCACTTATTTCTGAAGTGCTTATTGTTGAGCAACTCCCTCGAAAGAAAAAAAGAAGGTATCTGGGTCTTAAACACTCCAAAAATTGGGCTGGAATATTATACAATGAAGAATTACATGAGTAACCTGAATTCAAAGCAGGTAAGGCTGTATCAGCTTAATGCTGTGTCCTGGCTACAGCTGCCTCTTCTTAGCTGGCTGCAGTTAGCCCACATACAGCATCACAGCTGTGTTGCTTGTAGCACCCACCTGAAGGGCTGTAGGACCATACCTCATGGTAGAATGCCTCAGGGTGTATGTTTAGCAATTCATTGAGGTGACTGAGGTAGCTAATATTGTTACCCTGTGCAGACCTGCACTTGAGGTGTATCCTGTGGTGCTTATTAAGCCATGAAAGCCTGGTGCACAGTGCTTAGGTACTTCTACAAGGATATATATACCCACTACACCTTGTAACCCTGGTTTTGTAGATGTAAAAGGCCTTCAGTTGTCCTATTTGCCATTAAAATAAAACTGCAGCACTGATATAGAGTAAATATATTATTTAAAAATAAGACGGTTGCATAAAAATATTTTTCTGATTCTGGGAATCAGGGAAAATAAATCAAGCAGGGCAGTAGTTCATGCTAGAAAGAGTACAGTGTTGGTGGGGAGAAGAGGAATGCAGCGATTTTTATTATATCTCCTGGTATCTTATAAAAGCCTTAATGCAAATGTTGCTGTACAGGCTTCTGCTAGCACAGCTTATTTTGTTTAGAAGACAACTCTTAACTATCTCAAGAGGCATCTCTTGTTGGTTTAGTCTCTTATCTTCAGTAGAGGGTATTGCTGCTACAGCTACACACACTTAGTAGTTTAGGCAGCATGCATGGGTATGTGTACATAATACACAGCATGAAGGCACTTGGGAAACATAACTGCCAAAGTTTCCTTTACTCCAGTGGTTCCATTTTAAAAAATTAATATTCCACTGTGGGGGAAAAAAAAAGGATTTACCCTTTTCTTCTCCACTCTCTCTTGCAAGTGAGCAGGTATCTCAAGATAGAAAATATTTTCTGCTAGCTTGACCTGGCTGTATTAGTACTCTACGCTTGTATACTCCTTGAATATTGACATACTGGCTACTCAGTGTAGTGGATTTACCTGATATAAAATCAGTGTGGAAGAAAAATGAAGCTTTTGGGATAAGCAACTCTGAATAATTACGTATTAATTGACTGAGTTTCCAAGGCAAGTGTCTGCTAGAAGTTGTTGGATAAGTGGTGGAGTTTGGTGCAGTTGATGCTGTAGATTTGGGCTGTCACCTCTCACTTTTAGAAAAGGACAGATGGGAGATGAAGCTGCCAACTCTCTCTCAAAGGATCCAGATGCTGTTCATACATATTTGTGGACTCTGACTCTGTCCCATTAATGCACTTAAAATTTCCTTATTGAACCACTTTCCAAGGGACATCATTCTGACTGCCTCCTTTCAGATACGATCTCAGAAACTTTTAGGGGAGGAGGCCATTTTATGAGCACCTCATTACCTGTTTGTGAGTGATAAGGAAAAGGAAATAATTTGTGGAACGTCTGGATAATAAGGAAATTTGCTTTCATAGCAACAGTAACTATGCAAAATTCTTGCTCATTCACTTTTCATGAAGATTTTTATTAGTGATTCAGATCACGTAGCTACTCCAGATGAGCAAGCGTTTGTTCATGTCTTTATTTTTATCTTTTCTAGAATTTAAAACTTGTAGCCATTAAAAGCCAGGTTTTAGTGTTGTATCCTTTTGTCCTTAGCCGATACTCTCTATATCCTTTGAATATAAATGAGTTCCGAGCTGTGGAGGCAGCATCCACCAGAAGAGTGATGCTCATTAATGTCCTTTCATCTCAGCATGTCCCTTTTCTTAGCATCCTAGTTTTGGTTTTAATCATACAGGTTGCTATCATCTGCTGAGTCATTTTGGGCAAAAAGTATTTCAGGATTTTATAATTTCTCTGCTTTACATCAGGAGAGAGCTGAAATCTTTTATTGTTCGATAGACAAACTACTCAACTTGCAAGATCAGCTAACAGTGTGTACTCTTGGGAATCTAACATTTGAATCTCTGAGCGAGAAAGAGAAACTGCTTTGACCTGTAAGTTCTAGGCTGACAGAGGGTGCATGACCTTCAGTCTCTCATTGGAGGCCTTCTGTGTAAGGGAAAAATGGCTGAAGAAAAGGACATTATTTCTAACACCTCAAATGTGCCTTGAGCACCAGTCTTTTGAGTATTGTGAAATAGTGAAATCTTCTTTCTAGCAGCAAAAGAACAAACAAGGAAAACGTGGATTCACTGCTGAAATGGCTGGGTGTTTTAGTGATAGCAGATGCAGATAAGGCTGAGGCTTTTGAGCCTGGAGACAGAGTTCAAGGAGGACAAGAACTGCTGGAAATGGGAAAGCTTACTGCTTTCATCAGCAGAGAACACTCTTCTCAGCCACTTACAAGAGCTCAAATTTTGCAGTCCTCATCGTGGGTGCTAGGCTACATTGATTTCCAGTTATTTTATCTGGTGAACTTCTCTGTGAGATGAGGGAATATTATCACACCAAAGGACCTGTTGTGATTATTCATATTTTGTTCATTGTGAAGTCATGTGAGGTTTCCAACAGTTTAGTAATTCTATACTGCAAAAAAAACCCCAACAAACCAAAACAAAAAAAAACAACCAAAGAAAAAACTGCACTAAAACTTGTTATAATAAAATTGTGGGTTGTTTCTGTTTTTCTTTTTTACATTAAAAAGTTTAAATTAGTCGAATAATTTATTAGCTGTTCTTCCATTTCCCCACACTTACAAAAATGTTTAAAAGTTCTTAAAGTATCAGGAAAGACCTGTTAGGGCAAGGGGAGTCTGATAGTTTGGTTTTAGGGATCATTGCTTTTCTCCATTAAAGTATTATGAAAGCTATGAGTTCTGGGTGTTATCAGAGATAGTGTCAAATGTCTTGGCATATTTTTTATTTGTTCCCTTGAGCTTTCTGTGAATCCATAAAAAAGCCTGCAGTTGGGGGATGGGGGTGGAAAAAAACATTTTGGAAAAGACCAAAGCACAAATACTGCAAGTAATCTCGGTTTGGAAAGTGACTTCCTTTCCCTATGAAACTAACATCGAGATGATGAAGCCAGTAAGTTTCCTTCCATACATCTTATATGTGGGTACGAAATCCAGGGTCACAGAATCATAGAATGGTTTAGGTTGGAAGGGACCTTAAAGATCATCTACTTATTCTAGGATAAGTATAATAGCTACACTAAAGCAGAAGTTGGTATGGAATACAGTGAAAGAGTGGCCAAATGCAGCTGATATGTAAGTAGGTAACACTGAACAAGTTCCAGCCCTACCCAGTCCTTGGTACAAGAGGCACCACCAGTCTCTGTCACCGTGAATTTCTAATAATGTGGTTGTGTTGAGGCAAGGTGGCCTGTGCTGATGGGGTGGGATTATCTCCCCCCTTCACAAGCAGATTGCTTTCCTGTGAGTCTGGCACTGGTCCAATTCAAGCCATTCTTACTGTACTGGGACAGACCCTACTCAGTGTTTCATATTTCTGGGTCCTGAACATGAGGGGCTACCAAATACCTTCTAGCAAGTACTGGTCTCCAAACAAGATGTTTGAAAAGCTTCCTCTTCTGCTGCCATTTTTTTTTCTTTTTTTTTTTTTTTTTCTTCAACTAACTTTTACCCTTTCCCATATTCAGGCTTTCTCATTATATTGCTAGATAAATAAGATCAAGATGTGGTTTCAGGAGACAGAGCTGCTGGGTTAGGTTCATCTCCAGGACAGCTTGCTGTGAAGTTCCCTTTGGACTTTAAAACTGGCTTGTTATTATTCTCTTTCCCCAAAAAAACCTATGGGAACTGAGTGTTGTTGCTATTTTTTTCTTCGTCCAGGAAGAACAGTTGGGTTTTATCATGGAGTTGTTGTACTGTTGAGCATTCCAGGATTACAGAGCATTAGTATGCATACAGGAGTAGGCAAAGACTTTACAAGCGTGAAATATTCAACATTTCTGAAAAAATCCTTTTTATAAATTCAAAGACTAATTGGTCAGATATGTTCATGAAAACTAAATAGTGGCCACAGCCCACTATGTTTCCTGTGAATTTCATTAATTAATATGCTTGAGAGATTCTTTTATTCTTTGAATTTGCAGAAGATAGAATGACAGTCTCTTTCCTCTGCCAGAGGGAATGTGGCAAGCATAATTTGTTGTAAGAGTTGTTGACTTGCAGTTTCTCAAGCACCTTAGGCATACATTTATTTAAGAACATGTGTGACCACTTGGATATGTAATTAGGTGCTTTTATGATCTATCTACAGTTTAAATTATGTTACTGCTTTTTCATTTGTATGTAAAATAGTGTTGAGATTCGTTGTTCGATGGTTTCTAATATTCTTGCTCTGATTAAGCCTGAGAGAAAACAGTACCAAGAAAATTAAATTATGTTTTGAGAAACTGGCTTAAACTCATTCATTCTGACTCTATCTGTCATTAAATAACAAATGTTCTACCTAAGAACAAGAAACTTTGATTTTAATAAAATGTTAGTGTGAGAGACGGTCCGCGATTAGACATTGATTATTCATAAGTCAAGGCTTCCCAACGTAGCTGCTAACGTTCACATCAGCTGGGTATTGAAAACTGCTGGGATCTCAGAGAGAAACCGTTGCCCTGAGAAAACACTGAATGACATCACTGCTTGCTCTGAGCTAATAAAAAGTCATCTAGTGGTGTGGCCCAAACTCAGTTCCAGTAGAAAAAGATTAATCCCTGTGGGGCTGCAACTACATAACTCACAGCTGAGTTGGATTTGATAGTTTAGTTAAGTTAGAACAACTTTCTTATGTTATCTGGCACTAAACCTGTACTGATTAATTGGGGGGGCTTTTTATCAATATTAAATACATACATTCCAAACTTGTCAGAGAGAAGAGGATAATGTAACAGTTGTAAAAGATAAACCTTATTTCTTACTAGCAAAGATACCATTGTCTGCTGAAAAACAAACCAAGCCAAGTATGCCAAGTAGTTTGGCCTTTTTTTTAGATACGATGTTTCTCTTTAAGGATTACAGATCGGATTGTAACTATCACAAGTAGAAAGTATGAGAGTTAAGGCAGATAATTTGAGAAGGTATCATCTCAAACCCTTTAGCAGTCTCTTGCAAGAGAGGAGGAACATGTTTTTCCATGGCAATGTTTTTCTGAAGGATTGGCTTTTTAAATGAGATTACATCTGATGGAATATCAAAGTCTTAGGAATAGCATGTCCTTATTACAATTGGTTGTAACTAACCCACCAGAAAACACTTTTTCCAGTAAGCTTCATTAATAAAGATGGATTGGGTTCAACTCAATGTCTCAGTATTCATTGAACAGGGTTCCTGCATTTGATGGTCTTTTAGAAGCTCCATCTCCTTCACTATTTTGCTGCCATAAACACCATCAAATTGATTTTCTTATTTCATTTACCAGAGACAGAAAAAGCATAACTTTATTTTATTTTGTGTAGTTTGCCAATTTATTCTTCAGGGCAATAAATTTTCTCCACACTGGCAAGAACAACATGCTGCAACTAAGTTATTTTATTATTTTTTTTACTTTTTTTTTTTTTTTCCCCTGGGAGGTTTTGTTAAATGACAGTTTGGGACAAATTGAAAGCAGGATGTTTAATTTAATTTTTTGAACATGAATAGTGAAGCTGTCTTACACTGGAAAAGTTTTTTATTGCAACTTGTATCTATATTACTTAGCAAAAAGGCTGAGGGAGGATTTTGTATGGTTGAAATCATATGCCTGAGGGATCTATAATTCACCTGAACAAACCATGGGTTAATAAGCTCTGCCTGGGTACAGGAAGAGATACCCAATTGCAGATGAAAAAGTGTTGGAGCAAGGAGTGGGCAGCACTGCAGGTATGAATGTAGGGCAAGCGAAGCCCCAATACAAGAAGGAAGCAGAAAAAGGGCAAGACTGCAAGCAAATGAGAAAGGAGCCCAGGGAGTGAGGAGGAAAGGAGCTATCAAAAAGCTCACTTAAGGCTTGAATACTGAAGCAGTGTATCAGAAAAGCCCTGTCTTATGCCATTAATGTCTGTTAATAAAAACAGCCAGTTTGCTTCTGATTCTTGTTCTGCTGATGGCATTCCTTGTCAAATGGATTTGGTACTAAGACATTTTTAATTTTAAAGAGTAGGGAGAGATTCCCATCTAATTTATTAGTAAAAATACAGAAATCTAATTTCAAATATACTGATAAGTGGTTTCCTTCAGTTAGACTCTTGTGACGGGAGAAAAGGTGAAAACATTTAACATGTTTTACATACCCACCTACTTGTAGACTTGATACTTGCCCTTTTTCTACTGAAAGGATGACTTATGTGTAAATAGGATGTAAAAATAGAGAGGAAAAAAACTAAATATAATCTTTTTTTTTTACTTGCTAGAGATTCAGTGGGATCATGTTTTTCTAACCAATGCACATAGTATACAAAACTATGTATAGTGGTATCTAAACTCATACGCTGCAGAGGTATCTGTTGCTTAACAGCACAACTGATGCTTAGGTTTTGAATGTTCATAAGCTACCTGTAAATTGGTATAGTATCTCTGTGCTCTGGAAGCTAGGAGATGCACCTTATGGTGGTTTTGTGTTTTGGCTTTTTAACAGCTCTGTACATAGATTGTTCTATCTTTGCTAAAGGAAACACAGAAAAAATATTTCTACAAACAGGACAGATTGCTAATATTTGCAATTATTTTTATTTTCTTGGGATTATATTCCATGATCTTCGTATTCATCTGCTCAATGAAACAAGTTCCCTTAGAACCATCTGCAGTAATACTACAGCTTTCTTCTTCTATTTACGCCATTAAACCCTCCTAGGTCGTCAGTTAGCTTACTGGTTTGTTGCTTAAGGCAGAAGTATCAGAAATAGGAAATGTATGTGCAAAAATTGCTATTATATATAGTAACAGCAGCCTTGAGATGTACTTTGGATAAGTGTTCTTCCCAGATGTCAAGGCAACAACATGCCTGTTTGGGGAGGGCAGCTGTGTGCAAAGCAAAAACCAATGTGTGTGTCAGTTGGTTTCCTCCATCCCAAACCTTCCTGCTGATGCCCTGTGTAACCCTGGGGTAGGGAGCACGTTGTGATGCACTTCCCGGAGCCAGGCACTGAAGCAGGGATTTAGAAGGCTGTATAACAGTGCCACCACGTGAGAGCATAAAATGTAGGGTTTGCTGCCAGAGTCATTCAATTCAACAATTATTTGCTGATCGACTCTGTTGTAAAGCATAAAGCATAATTTTCCTCCCTAGGTGAGTGTTTTTAGGCATAACTAACCCGACTTTCTTATAAGATCTTTCATAAAGCTGATGTCTATGTATAGGGGTTTTATTGGTGGTTTTTTTGTGCGGGAAGAGTAGGTTGCTTTTGGGATTCTTTGCAATTTTTGTGCCTTTCAGAGAGGCATATTCAGATTATGGCAGAAGGATCCATCCCTGAGCTTTTTTTACTTCTGATATAGCACAGATCAAAAGAATCAGGAAAATACTCTAACAGATATTAGTCTGATATTATTTATATGAAACCACAAGGCATACAGGATGAATGTATTAATTGTTATCGATACCAGTCTGTATCTAGGTTATTTAGCATGAAGTAGTGCTATTTGAAAGCAAATTTAGTATATGTGGGACATCAGTCATGATCCTGCTGGAGTGATTTATGTAGAAAAGTTGCTTAGGAATGTGATCCTATCCTAGTGGGGAAATTGATATTAATAAAAAGATATTGGCAACTCTGAGGATTTTGTTAGCTTACTAGTGTTAGTTGTTTGCTAGCACTTGAGACAGGAAGAGAAAATTAAATAAACAGAAGGCCCTTACAGTATATTCAGGAAGCACTGATAAAAGTAATACAGAATTATTAAAGTGTTTAAATAATTTCCTCTTTCTCTATATTAATGTTTGTTAATAAAAGCAGCTTCTTCAGTTAAAGTGTAATTGGATTTCATTGCTTGAAGCAAACTGCCCCTGATGCATATCCTGCTCAGGAAAGTGCTACAGGTTGCTGAATTAAGGGATGGTGGGGGAAGCAATGTGTTTTCAGTTTCATGCTTGTACTCCTTTTACAAGAGCTTGTGCTTTGCTTGTGCTTGTGTAAGGATGTAAAGAAACGCTCTTCCCACTCTTGGAAGTTAGGAGTTCAGGAAAGGGCAGGAAGATGCTATTTGCCTTTTCATTTTAATTGGCTTTAAATTCACAGCGAAGAACTGATGAATAATTACTCTTTTCTTTCTGTAAGCATCTATAAACAGTAGAATTCATGCTACATGTCTCAAAGCTTGTGAGGTCCTTGCCTGTGGTTGTGGTATTTTCTGTGATTTTGCAATGAATCCTTCTTCACTTGAAAAGTGGGACTGTATGTGAGATACAGAAATGTTAGAATGTCTTCCTTCTCTTAGGAAACACAAGTTGATAGATGCATACAGGATGTATGTGAATCAGGATCTGAGCACTGAAGTAAAACTTAGCAAGGCACAAATTGGGATGGAAATAAGGTTCTGCTTGCTGTGCAAAGTAAGCAGCAGCAACAAATGAAACACACCTGCTTGCTCCAAGTCTTTTTTACATGCAGTCACACAGCTGTTGAGCTTTCACAGCCATCCATGCAAAACCATCTGTGGACATCTGTCTTGTGCCTTGTATGTAATCTAATCAAAGAGATTTTAACTTCTGCTGTAACATTAATGTGGCAGCAAACATACTTTTTCAAGATGTAAGAATAGGTCTTCTGTTACAGTTCTCACTCTGGATTGTCAGCATGAAAGTTCAACTTGTGAGACACAAGCTCTGTGTCTGTCATGTAAATAAATGCTGTGATTTTTGTAGCATTGATAAATATGAATATAAACTATTCCTGTTATCTAGAAAAGGGATGTAAATGGGGAAAAAGGGGCTCATACCATAAATTAAAAATACTTTTGTATGTTCTGTTCTCAAACCTTAGAAGATTTTAATTAAGAACATCTTTCTCTCTAAATATTTTCCCATGAGCACATAATACATTAACTACTCTTCTTATCATGGAGAGTTTCTCACATACTGGACACTTACTGAAATTGGATAGTGAGGACACCTTGACTTTGATACAGCACATTACTTACTACTGAAGTTAAAATTTTGACTGATTCAAACTTAGGATGAGATTACTTTATTAAAGAATGACAGTATCTTGAATGAACACAGTGTCTTCCCAGTAGCTATTTTGTATAGTAATTAATGAGTAATAGTAAGTGATCAAAATTACTGTGGCATCTGGGAGCCCCATTAGTGAACCTTCCGTGCTCAGTGTGTCACAAACAGGACAAGAGATGTAGTCCCTGCTTCAGAGGATTTCCTCTCTGGGAGGCTGCTGGGGAATGCTCAGGGATAGTCAGCACAGAAGAAACAGTGAGCGTGTCTGTGCTGGCTCTGCTGCTGCCCTACCTGTAGATATACGGAATAATGGAATTGTCAGAGTTGGAAAGGACCTCTAGAGATCATCTAGTCCAACTCCCCTGCTAAAGCAGGAGCCCCTAGAGCACATTACTCAGGACTGCATCCAGGTGGGTCTTAAATATCTCCAGAGAAGGAGACTCCACAACCCCACTGGGCAGCCTGTTCCAGGGCTTTGTCACCCTCACTGTAAAGAAGTTTTTCCTCATATTTAAATGGAACTTCCTATGTTCCAGCTTGTGCCCATTGCCCCTTGTCCTGTCACTGGGAACTACTGAAGAGTCTGGCTCCATCCTCCTTGCACCCAGCCTTTAAATATTTATACACATTGGTAAGCTCTCCTATCAGTCTCCTCTCTAGGCTAAAGAGTCCCAGCTCTCTCAGCCATTCCTCATAAGGGAGATGCTCCAATCCACCAGTCATCTTAGTTGCCCTCGGCTGGACTCTCTCTGGCAGTACCTGAGTACTCTGAGAGTACCTGAGTTAGCATATAAGATGATAAACTGAGCCAAGGGGATGCAACCATAGACCTTAAGGTTCAAGCTGTGCCTGTGCAGAACTGTGCCTCTTCTGCTTCCACATCCCCCTTTGCTTCTCTGCACAAAGCTTTGCCACAGCATTTGCATTTTCCAGGCCAGATCACCATGATCTGGAGATCTGGGCACAGCGCTGCATCGCGTGCCAGGCGGGCAGCGACCGCAGCTTCTCTCACCGCTCTTGACATGGCTGTAGGCAGCACGGTGAGAGACTAAAGCAGCAGCTTAGTGGAGATTTGGAACTGTGCTTAAGAAAGTCCTTCCAAGGAGCAGAACTAGAAGAAGAAGTACTGGGGAAGTAAATGTAGTGCATTGAAGCTCATGTAATTGTCATACCCGAGGCAGAAGCCAGTGTCTTCTATTATGGGTATATGAGAATCAGGAAGCAATAACTTTAGGAATGGCTTGTAACAGATGGTTTCACACTTTTGGGATATACTTTTGCTTATTTTGATTTACTGATATTTTAAATGTCAATCAAAAAAACAGAACAAATTTTGCCTATTCACCTGCTTAAAATATAGACTTACAGGTTGTGGAGGAAGTTACTTTTTCTGGATATATCAGGAGTCTCTGGACATTATTTTCATCCTTTTTTTTTTTCTTTGGCAAGCTGAATAAGATCTCTAGTTGGCCTATGAGCTGTGAGATGACAGCTTGAACTGACATTTTTCATGTCCTGAAGTTGTAGATGTTCATGATTCCTTAAGAGAGTTTGTTTATAATTTATCTAATGTT